>OX461809.1:2136221-2651487 GCA_949802685.1 Dicyrtomina minuta
AACAAATAAAATATAATAATCCAAGTACTGATGACTTGTGGATGCGGCTATTGTTACAATAAGCAATTTACTGTAAATACTTTATTTGTTCACAATTAGTTATACTTATTGTCACTTGCATAGTCAGTTGTGATTTCGTATATTACGTAGCTATTTTTACTAGCACAAAACTTACAGTTCGAATGCTGGCTATGCGGAAAATTGCAGAAACTGCAGAGATAGGTAGGTAGGTACGTCACCCTATAACTAATAAATAATATCACACAGATGTTAATAATAAATCGCAATTAATTAGTTAAACTTAACAGTACCAGTAACAAATCTTAATTGACAAAAATTATTACTTTTTTAAACATAATAGAGGTTGTTTGAAAGTAAAGAGGGAAAAATCTTCAGTTTCCTTGATCATTCCTTGGCTTTTTCCTTTTTTGTATTTCTGCAGTAAGGCTAAGGTCAAGGCTGGCTGATAAAAACTGTACGAAAGAACGGGAGTAATTGTATGGCGTCGTCCATAAATGATGTCAGTGGGTGCAGTCACGTATTAATGACATGATATGTTAAAGGTACCGGTGGACGCAACGTTAAAGTGATGGCAAGATTCTGGGGGGGGGGGGTCCTAAAAAGGTGATAATTTGGCTGAAGTCTTTATGGACCACCCCTTGTGTTAAGGGTAGCCGTTTATTACGTAAGGTTAAATTGATGACAAGGGGGTGGGTGGGTCGTAAAAGAGTGATTATGTGGCTGAAGTCATTTATGGCTCATTGTATTTGGAGGACGGCTACACTTTTGATACGATTTGGACGACGATGATAACGATTTGGACGACGACTACACTTTTGACTGTACTGATCCTATTCTACATTCCATAGTATTCTGCATAGTAAAGTAGTTTTCTTCTTGTGTTATGATCTGGGTGCTGTGATAGGGAAGATATTCCTATATTGCTGACATACCTACTTTGACTTCCATACACTATCTCTTGACTTTTGACTTGGGCTTCTGTCCTCGTACTTTTGCCGTTTCTCGTTTCGTTATGAATTGAGAGTCGAGATTTAGGAATGATCCTCAATCCTCTCGTCGTCTCTTTCTTTTTCGATTTTCTTTCCCTCACATTCAAATCCAATCCATCCTTCTTCCAAGAGCTTGACTTTTGCATTAAGTAGAAATCCAATGGAAAGTTTTGTATAGAAAATAGAGCAAAATTGGTGTGTGTGGAGAACTTGAACCTTGCATTTTTTCATCATCTCAACTAACTGTATGTACACGTGTAACGAAGGAAGAAAGGCTCTTCTTGCTGTGAGTCTTGCAGAGAGAGAGAGAGAGAGTAGGAGCGATCCCTTACGTTTCTATATAAGATAGGAATGAGAGTGTGATGCATTCATGTGAAAACTACGATTGTGAGTAAGGAGAAGAAGAAGAAAAAAAACAACAAGTATGCTTTCTATAATAACTACTGGAAGATGTTGGAATTCCGTTGGCTTTTGATAGGTTAGAAAGTGGTGTAATATGGGGGAGAGACTTACCTTATATGTCACATTATTGAAGAGGAACAAAATATAGAAGAAAACTACTAAATGTTGAGCTACAAAGCCCAAGTTAAATGTTACACATGGAGTTCATCACTGCTTCGTACAGGGGAAGTGAAGCGTGAGAGTATTTCTGTAGGAGAGAGAGGGTCTCTGATACTCTGATCAGTGGAATATAGTAATCCTCCTGCCGGAGGTTTTGGAAAGGGTTTTATCTCCCACTAGTAAAAGTTTATATATATGCCCAAATCTACTACGTTTAAATCCCTAGCTCAACTTTTTTCGGAATATCAGTAGTGAGTAAGCGAATCTGAATGTGAAATTAGTAAAGAATTCCGCGGGTCTCACAGCCTCAGCTAAACTTCACATTATTCTTTTCCCCGTATATGAGATTTCCATTCCAAGCATTTTTGTAGGCACTGGTACAAAATTGGGGTAGAATGAAGGATTTTTATTCAATCAAGTTGGATGCAATATAGGAATAAGAGACGTCCTGTTGTAGTCGTACACGGGGTACTTACATGATACATTTTTCAAAAATGCAAAACATGCTTTCCTGAGCCTACAGGGCGTGGGTGTGTATAAGGAAAATAAGCTTTGTATGTGTGAGAAAAGTATTGATTGGACGACGTTGAGGAGCGCGGACTGATATTGTAGTGCAGATTATTAATGAATTTTTGTTTCCGTGTCAAACTTCCGTGCTGAGCACTGTCCGTCTGTCCTTTGAAAGAGATCCAAGTGAGGTGGCAGTAAAGTCATTCCGCCAGTGTAGTCCCTCATTCTATGATTGGCATCTACTGTTGGCATCCAGTCTAAGCGCAGATCCACATTATTATTCAACCTTAAGCAATTAAAACTACTTACCTATTTGTAGGTATAATTTTTTGATCTAAAATTCAATCTCGCTGGGTTAATATGGTACTCATTTTAGTAGACAGTGTAAAGACAACATTCAGAATTATTGTGCTCAGGTGATAAAATAAGCTACGCATTTTCCTTTTATTGACAGCAGATGATTCGCTATTTTAATGTTACTCGAAGTTTAAAAATACTGCTGGTTCTGTTAAACAATGTTAAACAAAGTTTAAACAATGTAGAAGAAAAGATCTACCACCTTAGTAGAGCATCAAGCCAGAAACACGCTGCTGAATTTATTTTTAAACATGCAAAGTACTCTATTTGAGATTTAAAAAAATGTGATCCACATCATTTGCGATTTGAAAAAAAATATTCATAAAATATTTAAAATATTCTATTTACACAAGTAAAAAATTCATAAAATATTTAAAATATTCTATTTACACAAGTAAAATATTCATAAAATATTTAAAATATTCTATTTACACAAGTAAAAAATTCATAAAATATTTAAAATATTCTATTTACACAAGTAAAAAATTCATAAAATATTTAAAATATTCTATTACACAAGTAAAAAATTCATAAAATATTTAAAATATTCTATTTACACAAGTAAAATATTCATAAAATATTTTAAATATTCTATTTATACAAGTAAAATATTTATAAAATATTTAAAATATTTTATTTACACAAGTAAAATATTCAAACAGAAATGTTATTCTTGAATTTTTCTAATAGGAATATACTGAATATTACTACTTTCAGATGAAAATACAATATCTTTTAGCTACTTTTGATATTGCGTGCTTATTTTAAAAATAGTGACGTATTTATTGTTCATTGCTCATATGGACAGCGAATAGGATAATTTGCAGTAGTGGAAAGTAAAGATAATACTTTGTCTTTTAATTTTGAGTAATCATCTTCTGGATTTCTTATCCCTTGGGTACTCAAACTTGGTTTCGTAATTGGTATTTCCTAAATATTTAAACACGACAGAGTTGAACAGAGACAAGATAAAAGGTTTCAAAATGGGTTTAGTGCTCATTCCGCAACACAGTGCAGTCATTTTTGTATAAATGCTCCTAAAGAAAAAATCTTCGGTTTAAAAGTCAAATACCTACTACATAATAATATACCGAGATCGATTTGAGCAGCCAATGAACGATCACATAAAAATTTAGCGTGGTGATATATTTAATTTGCGCAATAGTAAAATTGTTGTATCGAGATAAAAGTTACATCAATGTGTTCGAAATATTATTTTACACCATAATATTACAAATAAAAATATATTTTGTGACAAATAAGGTCATAAATTACAGAAAACTAAAATTTAAATTATTATACAATACTGTGCTTTATACATTATATTTTAATACCATCGTAATTTTTTGAAGAAGAATCGTGCGAACTACAGCGTCAGCATACTTAATACGCCATAATTAAAATTCGAGTATTATAAACAGTGCAAGCACATCATAACTGAAAATTATAAAAAGCAATGGCTAAATGCAATACAAAAACAATTTCGTTAAATGAGTAGCTTAGTGTCTTAAAATGTCAAATGAATTTCCTGAAACGTTACAAGTTTTCAAAACCGAATTTGTTTACGACTACAAAATTGTAAAGGAACAAGCGCAATTTTCTAATGTACATGCGTTTAAATCTGTAAAAGAAATTATTACTTGTGTGGATATTATAAAACTGGAACTTGCAAGTTTAAAAGAGCAAGCTGCTTAAGTTTTACTATCAGTAAATTCTAAAATGCGCAAAATTGACAGAAAAACTAAAGCTAAGAAAAACAAATTGTAGTCGTTAAGAAGTACTTTCAGAAAACAGAGAAATAATAAAACTGCAGGATCAAAATACTGAACTCATGGCGGAAAGAATATCTACAATGAAAAAGACTAGAAAATGTTGTACAACTTTCTCAACAATCTGAATTTAAAAACATTGATTCATGGCATAACAGAAGCTCCGTTCAAAGCCACAGCTAAACTACAAAATGTAATTTATCATAACATCTATGGGGTACTGATTGAAACTGATTTTAAATTTGAAAACGCCTGTAGACCCGGTCAAAAGTTCTATTTTTAAAATCGACTTATTGTGATACATTATTACAATTAATGCTTTACATGTTATATAAGGAAAAACAAAGCTTCGCTCAAACAGTCAAGCATAACTATCCCAATTCACATTGAAAAATGGAGAACGACTTTTGAGAAACAAATTTACAGATTACTAGTCCAAGAAGCAAAATAACTTTAATCAAACAGCGACGGAATTCAGTAGTACTATAGTGGGATCTAAAGTAGACAATGTTAAAGGATAGGCAATGTTGAAAGGATAGGAGATGGCTCGGGGCATGAGCTGGTGTGGACGGGTGCCGGTACCGGTGTTGGTAGCAGTAGCTGCGCGAGATGGAGCAGCCCCAGGCGAGCGTGTGAGCACACGTCATAGAGGACGACGCTAGGGTTGGAATTAGGGAAACCCCCACGCGATGGAGATGTTGTAGCATGAAAATGTTGGGGGACGGCCCCGTGCGTATGTGCATTGTAAATAACGTTAAAATATCGTTTATTAGCCCCGCCTACTTTGATTGAAAGAAAACTTTCTGGGCTATACTTACATATGTGCAAAAAAAATTATTTTTTCTACTTTTGCATAAAACGAATAAATATGCAAGAAAAATTTGTTTTCGTAAGTAACTTTTTTGGGCCTATACTTTAACATGTGCAAAAAAAATATTTTTTCTACTTTTGCATGAAACGAATAAATATGCAAGAAAAAATTTTTTTCCTAGGTAAATTTTTCGGGCTTATTCTTTAACATGTGCAAAAAAATTATTTTTTCTACTTTTGCATGAAACAAATAAATACGCAAGAAATTTTTTTTTCTTAGATAAATTTTTTGGGCCTATACTTTAACATGTGCAAAAAATTATTTTTTCTTTTTTTGCATGAAACAAATAAATATGCAAGAAAAAATTTATTTCTTATGTAAATTTTTTGGGCTTATTCTTTAACATGTGCAAAAAAATTATTTTTTCTACTTTTGCATGAAACAAATAAATATGCGAGAAAAAAATTTTTTTTAAAGTAAATTTTTCTGTTTAATCAGTTACATTTCATTTCATTCAACAAAATAAACAATGAACAACGTTTTTTATTTTGCTTGAAAAAAAACATTAAATGTAACTTATTCATTGCTTTCCAACAACTTTGCACTTTCTTGTTTGATGAATTTTAACAATTGTCTCATCCTTGGAAGTGGAAATTGCAAGACTCCACCAGGCCAGTTGAGAGTGTCCTCTGAATCTTTTGAACCAGGTGAATTAAGATAGTGTACATACGTACTGTAGCCGGAATCAAAGACAACTCGAGCACGAACGGAGCGGAGATTTAAATCTGGGTTTCGCCAGAAATCACACTTGTCATTGTTGTTGATTCGCTCAGTGATTTCCTTTCGATCTCTTCCATCAAAAAATGGAATGAATAATTGGGCAGATCCAAACTTGTGTTGATGATTGCAAATTTGATTTATTATTTTCTTCACAAAATCAATCAAATCGGCAAAGTCGTATGCTGAAATCCGAATTCTTGTTGGTTTTTGATCTTTCTTGTTGGGTCGTGCTAGACAGAAAAAATGAGTTTCCGTTTCAGGATTCCATTAATTCCGAGCATGAATGTTTGTCCCCAGCATTGTTACTTTTTCTTGATCTTCATACCACTTCGAAACGTCAGGACCGGACCCATCCAAAAGAGATTTAGGTTTCTTTCTAATTTCCGGAAAATTGTATTTGTAGAGTTTGACATTGTCGTCATCATCCTCGTCAAAAAGAAGCATTCGCTTTACTGCAAATGATGAACCAAAAAATTAGGTTTTAGAGTAGAAGTAAAACACTACTAAACTAGAACAAAAAAATTTTACCTGGTTTTTTGAACGCTAGAGGATTCCACGTTGTCTTCATGATCAATGTTATTGTCTTCTTCGTCGTCGACATCATATCTGCGCTTAGCTGTAAAAAACAAACAAAAAATTTATTTTTTAAAACAAAATTACTAAATTTGTAGAAACTGGTTTTGTATCTTGCTTCATGTAAATTTCCATTAGCTTATCGTAAAGTCTAGGTTTAATAACTCTCATCACTACTTGCATCAGCGTGGTATCGCAAGTATCGCATAATTTTTTAGTAAAACCTAAATAATTTCGAAAACATAAATTATGACACCAAATGATAGCGTGTAGGTACTTGCATTAAATCAGGTGTAAAGTGGATTTATTGTAAACTAGACTTCATGCAACAACCAACAAACAAACCCGGCTTGGCGGGTCAGTGGTCGAACTACTGAACTTCCCCTCACTTGGATCGTGGCTCAAGTTGGGATAGGGGTTGGAAGCAGCGGGAGTGGAGCTGTTTGAGGTGGGGAGATGATGTAAGTAGTCAGGTATGTACATGTGCTCATCCGTTGCCTTCTTGGCACGAGACGGAGGCAGTGTATATTTAAAGTGGTCTCCGCGGCCTGACTATGTGTTTCGACATACATCTAATTCCTATCCAGGACTGTTCTACCTTCTCTTCTACAAACCATCCCTCTTGTTCACCTTCTCTCAATTGTGAGTAGAGAAGATGGGTTAAGGGCAAATGATTCCCTCTAGGGCGGGCGTGACACGACACACCTGCACTATTGAAACCGAGTCACGAGCCAATACCTCTGCTCAGCAGGAAAAGACAACACATGCTGACGAGCATATAAATCCACAGTCCCAAGGAGTACATAAGTAAGTATATTAAATCGGTATTACTAGTTGAACTAGAGTTAAGAATCGAGCCGCTAGATTTGATCATGTGTATATGACATGTTTCTACCTAGTGGCTCAGACAGTAATGTTGTATAAACACACAGTGGAGATACCCGAGTGGTGCATATCCGCTGTATAAATACACACATAATAACAACCAACAAACATATATTTTACTGTTTTTTGAGAAAATAAGCTCGTGGAAAGCAGAACATGCTTAATGTGTCATCGTTTAAATTAGACCGCAATTTGGTGCAAAACAGCCCAGCTGCTACTCAGAACCACGGAATGAACCGAATGCATGGTAAAGGTGCAAGCTGCAAGCTGTGTCTTGCTGCCTTCCTTCACTGCCTCAATTCCAATGCCATGTGAAATATCATACTATAACTATTCTTTAGGAACAAAAAAGGTTCAGTAAACAGAGTCAGCGTTTTACTTTTTCAGTTTCGGCCAGCAGATGTCATTTAACTGAAATGTTCGTTTCTATTTTTACTATTTCTTTCGTCCATTCGATACTTGCGATATGCGATATGGTATCGCATTGGTATCGCATCAGCTAAAATATGCGATACTTGCGATATTAGTATCGCATTGGTATCGCAATCGAATGCTCTAAATCTAAGATGTACATAATTTTTTGTTTTCTGCAAATGATTATAATATTTCATTTATTCCTATACTTTTACAAATATTAATTGTAATTGATACATAGTCGTGTTGTTTTCCTTTATTTTGCATCCTTGTTCCCTATTGGGAGACTCCTCTCGAGTCTCCTTTAGTTCTGCATTTGGTTTTTGATTTTTGGTGAAGCAGTTTTACTGCTATTTACCAGTTGGTTTATACATTATGTTGGCAAAAATTTCAGCACTTTACTGCACTTTAGAAGTCACCCACCTCAGTATCATCACTTTAGTACCTTAACAATTTAACACACCCCGTCACCAAAATCATACTACACCCAATGACTGTACCGTTGACATCGTTTATGAACTACGTTTATATGACCGTACCACTACCACTCAACTGCTATATTAGTCTAGACCCCGTATGTACATAACTTATATGTGCTCGTGCCTGACTGCTCGGTACTGCTATACTACTATATAGGAGTGAGGCCCGTTGCCATGCAACGGGGTTGTTGTAAGGGCCCTCTCGGTGTATGGAACTGATTTCTTTAAAATTTTGTTCCACAGACCGAGAGGGCCATCACAACAATCCCGTTGCATGGCAATGGGACCTACTCCTAGTTATTATTTAAATCTAATAATATTTATAATTGCAATTAGTTCTCAAAAGTTGAAGGCGCTCCCCCCCCCAGACCCCCTGCTAACGTTACCTATTACTATGTAATCATCACAAGAATAAATTGGTCGATGTGACTTGTCTGCGTGCCTGTTACATCGTATTATCTCCCCTTTTAATCATAAATCTGTTGGTAAGTAACATGGAGCTTACTAGGGGCCCCCAGACCCCTCCTCCCACCCTGCCAATGTCATCTATTGATATTTAATCACACTTTTCTTCGTGGCTGTTACATCATATCCTCTCCTTATTACTGCTTATCGGATAATAGCATCAATTTTCAAATGATCCATTACTAAACTCCATAGAAAAACTATTCCCTTTCCCCCCAACGTCCCTCTGGGGGCAGTTACGGTCTAGTGACAGGCATTCTCCTAGTTGAATTATATGCTAATTATTGTTAACACCCATTAATATTCATATTTTTAGTCAGTTGGTAATGGTATGTGACGCAAAAAACCAAACCCGGGATAATATTCGAAAATTTAATAGACCACCTCTCTATCTGCCCGCTTTTTTGAATTTGCAAAACCTAGACGTCTAGTGAATCAACAATGACGGTTCACCATTCGTGATTCATGAATCATTAATCATTAATCTCCACAGTCAGATTATATTAGTAGATATGCCGTAATATGTAATATGTGGAGCATCAAAATATTTCTGAGTCCAGCGTACAGCGGAATTATGCAGAGTCCCAAAGCCCAATAAATAACGCCTCGTAAGTTGTGGTGCCCTTAGCCTTGTACTTGCATGTACATAGGGGTCGGACACAAATGACGCCACTCAAGTTTTTAGAACCAACTGACCACTCACCTCTTTACTCTCTTAAGCATTACTAAATGGCAATCTTTAACTTGGGGTGTCATCATTTTCCAAGTGGCCCACCATTACCGTGGGTGGCGTCATTTGTGCCCGACCCGAGGCTGTCGTGCTTTAAGTAAATTGGGTTGGAAGTCGGAAGCTGCAATGTGAGGACCCAATCAAATCTGCTTCCTCAATTGGAAATACCGAAGATGATTAGTTGTTTATGTCCAGCATTAATTGAGTAGAGATTTAGTATTGGGTTTGGGTTGGTGAAGTGGTAATAATCAGAATCGGAATATCTATTCCCGCATAAATGTAGTAGCCGGTTTACTCAATGGAAAGTGTCAATGGATTCATGCATAGGGAAAAAGTAAGATCATAGAGTAGTGTTGGCTTCCGCTTATTCTACTTGGTTCTGCACAGTGCAGGTGCAGTGGCACTAAATTGTTATCTATTTTTATGTAAAACAATAACATGTTGTCGTTCAATCACTTTAATACAAATATCAAATACCAACACAATAGTAACAATAATTAACAACACTGTACTGATCCCAAATAAAACTGCAATTAATCACTAACAGCTGCATTAACTGTAATTTGTTACATGGACAGCAAACGCTTTGCGTAGAATTAAGATGAATGTGAAATCCAAAATGAAATCAGCAATGGTGGTGACTGTTCTGAATTACAGTGAGTGAGTGAATTCTGATTTGAAAGTTGGAATTGCAAAATCAAATCTGCGCGCCCATATTATGAACACAAAAATTTCGCTCTCGGTTTTGGTTCCATTACATGTAAGGAATGAGTGAAGGAGTGACGGCGGAAGACAGAGTGCCGGACTGGTAGTTTTAAAGTGTGAAAGAGAAAGAACCGTAGTGGAAGCTGCCTGCATGGTTTAGGTGGATCGTAGTAGCTTTCGTCTACCGCTCACTGTGGAGCTTGTAACCATAGAAGCGTGTATACATTACGTGGTACGTCATGGGGGAGGCAGGGGATCAAGCCGCCTGTCCTTTTATATAGGTACTCTTCATATAATAAGTTTCATTTTGCAAGGGGGCAGGGGGTAAGCTCTCCATTTACCGTAATGTTAAAAAAGTTGAAACTCTGGGGGGAGGGGGTTTCCACAAAAACTTAAAACATAATATATGGATGGCCCCATAGGCGTACCTACATACCCAAAAAAGTAGGAGAAGGGGCTTAAAATTTTGTACTATGTAATTTATGCAAGCTCCCATTCTCTAACCAGGATTCACGGTTAGTTGAATTATATAGTAAGATTATTAGTATGTACTACACCCCCTGCCCTGTACTAAAGCTTAAATTCTGATTACTGATACTTTGCCTCACTCGCTACGAGCGAGCTGAGCTCGTCGGTGTCTGTTGTCAGGTGAAAACAAAAACAAGAGGATTTGAACGTTGTACTTATGTACTTACATACTCCACAACTCAACTCGCATTGATATTTAGCACTCGCTAAAAGACGCGCCACTGATGCTTCAATCGGAGGCGCGAAAATAGGTGCCGTAACGTACGTATTTTTTCAAACCATTTTTCGTATTGTCTTTTGTCAGAGCTTCATTTCGTGCAAGTCTAGTGTGATTCCTGAATAAATTCCAATAACATTTTGACTTTCCTCAACCTCTTTTTTGAAAATTACACTTTCCTGGTTGTAGAAAACAGTAGTTATGAGATTAAAAACGAGTATTACCTAACTGCTATTTTCCAGTCATGTATACGTTCAATATCTAGAATAAAAATTTGTATTTTCAATTTTATAGGTAAGCAAGAGTAGGAACTCACCAATTTTATAGGTAGGGTGAGAGTTCCTAATGGTGGCCATGCCCTAATTGTGGCCACCCGCTATATTTGGCGCGCATGTAACAACATAGAAAATTCATCTCAAGGCATAGAGAGATACTGGTGTGTACTAGCTACATTCTTTAAGGCGCCAAAAACAAATTAGTGTTGCTTAACAAAATTGACAAAAGTGGTCCCCCAAACTTTCTGATTTTTCATATTTAGAGTAGCCTAGTTCTAATTTAATTCGAATCTACGGCAGAAGCTTTTCAGTTGCAACTTTTCATATGTAACGAGCAACTAATATAGGTAATCTACGCCATTAGATTAAAATTTTATTTTTCAAGATAGCAGAATAAGTTGCAACAAGGAATTCCCTCATTTTTAACCGCAGTGCTGTAATTGTGGCCACTGCAGATGCCTAAATGTGGCCGGGCCTAAACTTATTAAATTACACGGTTTCTTTCATCGAAGGTCAAGATTATTATTAAAAAGAAACCAAAAATGGTTTCGGTTAAACCGAGCGATTCCTGGTGATTTGATATGTTTTCGACGGGCTAAATGGTCCTAAGTTGTTCAGCATTGTAGCAAATGGAGATATTCCTCGACCCACCCATAATGCAAATAATGACATTTACCGAATCTAGGATTGTGTAGGAAGGAAACTGGTAATTTTGAAGCATTAAACAATCAAAATTATAGTGTGCGCGCTACCTAGAACGTTAGAAGGATGTAAACATTTGGCAACTGAGAATTTTGCACCAATCTCCATATGATCGACAGCTTAAGCATGAGAAATGCAGATATGCTAGTTGCTGCCCATGGATGCAAGTTGTGCAGTTTTCTTTGAAAATGATCAGCTACTGCTGCATCAACATAATGGGTACTTTAATTATATTGAAACACATAAATTAAGGATGGCCACAATTACGGCACTTTAGATAATTTTCAAGAATCCTGACATTTTTAACATACATTATTGTATCTTCAAAGCACAATAATTTGCATTCACGATTATTTTCACACTTACTAAGCGAGATTTAACCAACAATTCTAATCATAAAATTTTGCACTGCGAACTCTGGTTCACAAGTTATGATTTTTGAAAGTTTAACTTCTATGAACCCGGCCACAATTAGGCACTCTCACCCTACCTGCTTTTGAATACTGACTTTCTTGAGAAACGAACTGCTTTTTGAAATATTATGTGCAACGTTTCGATTAACTTGATCTCGTCGTGACATCACGACAGTCTTCCCATACCTACCCAGAGCCTATAATAATTCGTTCCTCTCAACTCACACATGGTTCAACTTAATAGCGCGGATTACTCACATCCATTTAAAAAGTTCCAAGAAGAAGATCAAGTCCATCAAGTAGATTGAAGCGTAGCACAAAATGTTTTAAAAAGCAGTTCGTTTTTCAAGAAAGTCAGTATTCAAAAGTATCTTTGAGTTCCTACTCTTACTTACTTAATTATTCCTCACCTTGCGTCTTTCCTACGTATCATATTTTCAATTTTATGTTTTATGTATATTGAGGTCTTGATTTAGGTATAAATATTGCATAAGTACTTGCTATAGTTAGGTCGAAAGCTTCGAACTCAAGGAGTGTAATCTAGAGATACACTTAAGCAATAAAATTCAGCTTTTGTGCTACAATTATTAGGTCTTGCTTATTATGCGAGGTAATCCAAGGATTTTAGCATTAACTAAGTGTTTCATGATGTCCAACGCAGAACAAAATTATATTAATTCTTTAAGCAACCAAAATAACAGCAGTTATACGACGCTGTGAGTTAGTAATAGTATTGGTAGTGTCTACTGAAGGCAAATAGGCTTCGCAATTGTTTTTGTCATTACCTAGAAGCCAAGCAATGATTTTAAAAATGAACTTGTACCCATGGGTTGTTGTTAAATCAACATAATATATCTAAATGCATTTATGATGGATCGAATACCTACACTGCATAAACTGGGAAGCCCGAAAATAACTAGACAAGGGGAAACCCCTTGGGGAAACTGGGAGACTCCTTATTTAAAACCTGTACCCCTGAAGAAAATAACTTCCCTGATGTTCCCTTGAAGGCCCAAAATAACCTCCCTAATGTTCCCTTGAAGGCCCAAAATAACCCTCTTTTCCAACATCTCTTATCACCACCAGTAATTAATAATAATCGTAACAATATCGAAAAATTTGGTCTAACCACAATGCATTAATGAGTCAAACCAGGAGTCTTGAATTTATACCTAATCATCTATCCACCATTATTGTAAATACATTGTGGTTAAACCAAATTTTTCGATATTGTTACGATTATTATTAATTACTGGTGGGGATAAGAGATGTTTGAAAAGAGGGTTATTTTGGGCCTTCAAGGGAACATGAGGGAGGTTATTTTGGGCCTTCAGGGGAACATGAGGGAGGTTCTTTTGGGCCTTCAAGGGAACATGAGGGAGGTTAGTTTGGGCATTCAAGGGAACATGAGGAAGGTTATTTTGGGCCTTCAAGGGAACATCAGGAAAGTCATTTTCTTCAGGGGTACAGGTTGTAAATATGGAGTCTTCCAGTTTCCCCAAGGGGTTTCCCCTTGTCTAGTTACTGTAAGGTGTCAGTGTCACTGTTATTATTCGTCGCAGTGTCGATGTAATACCGTGACTCATGCGTCACAGTGTCGATGTCGTACACTGTCCCGGCTCCGGTTCAGCAACCGGACACGGGTCCTGTGACGCGTACGAGTTGGGGGCCTTGGCTCGACTCTGTCACGTGGTGGGGGCAATAACCTCCGGCTTACGGTAGGGGGAGGAGCTGGAGGGTGGCTCTGGACCTGGCTCGGTGGCTCTTGGGTAAACCGGTTTTGATAACTGACTTGATTAGCCAAGTCTAATATCTTCTAAGGATCAACCGCAGCTACTCGTACTATTCTTCTCTGTTCGCCTGAATTAGAGTAATCGAGTCTGAAAACCATTGCGAGATACAGTGGTGCAGTTCAATTTAATGTCACTAGGTAGTCTGCAGGGTCAGTCGCAACTGCCCTTACCACTTTATTATAATCTAAAGAATACTTCAGTGTAATTTCCTGCTATGGAATGGCGCAACAATAAAAATCATCATTAACTGTAAATCGCAGTGCATGGTTTTAAATACAATACTGCCACAGACATATATACTGATCACCATGAGGACGACACCTCCTATATCAATAATTTAAACCAAATACGTCTCAATATTTACAACATTGCAACCTCGAACTTCTATTCTATAAATTTTATAACTTTTGTTTATTTTTTGTTAACTTTGTCCGAAGGGTGCAACGCCTACAAGCTCAGTAAAGACAACAATCAATCAACTATTCGGGTATACATAAATACAATCTCGATTAAAAAGTGCATAATTTTACATCCAATTGCTAATGATCATGAAAAAATTTGGACTCGGTTAATTTACAGGTAATTTTAATGTAAACGCGTGTTCTAAGTTGATCGTATTACATGCATTCATTCCGAGATCCGTCTGGCGGCTTCGGCTGCTGTTGATGTGAGCTCCGGTTACAAACTAAGTTTAGTGTAGAAAATTAAGCTAATCTTTTCCTAAAGTTTTGAAATTTGCACACCTTGTCCCCATTGTTACAATCCACATCAGTTTTTCAAGTGTGTAATTGTGTACAGTAACAATAATAAACAACTTTAACTTTTTACCTCGTGGTTTCTCTCATATTATATTGGCACTCAGGCTTGGTCCAGTACCGTGCTCAATCCGCCGTCTGTTTACATTAAGCTACATACCTAAAGTCTCACATTCTCAAGCCGGGGTTTTTCAAAATCTACAAGCCATCCTCTATTCTCACCAATGTGCCTTATCAACAATGAAGTCTTTTTTGAAAATAACTTGTCCACATTTCACCAATTCTTCAAAATTTTCTTTGAATCAAATCTTTCAAAAAAATTTTTTGCTTCAGAATTCAAAAGAAAACGTAAACGTAAACGCAACAAAACTAAAAAACGTCACCACAGGGCTCATAGAACCAGACACAGACTGAAACCCAAATCATCCCAACAGTACGTGCTCACACCCAACTTCATTAATTCTGTGTCCACAGTCAATTCCGGAAACCAGTTGCACCGGCCTCTCTCAAAAAAAAACTATGTTTACTCGAAAACTTCAGCCTTGAGTATGATGTCCTATGCATCTCTGAAACATGGAGCAACTCAAATAAATCAATAATTATTTCCGGGTTTTCAAATTATGACTGTTTTCGATCTGGAAGAAAGGGTGGTGGTGTCAGTATTTCTGTAAGGGAAAACCTGTGCGCCAGTCAGTTCAAAAACTACTCACCTTTTAGTAATAAGCACAAACCCTTCGAAATTGTTGCCACAGTGATTCGTCCTAACTACCTTCCACGCTGTGTCTCAGTCATAATCATAATATGTACCTACCTACCGCCTCAACAAACCATAGCTAACGAAAAAATGCTTTATCACTCAATATTTGAAATAATTGACAAGACTGAAATTAAGTACAGCCATCCTGGTTTTATCGTTGTCGGGGATTTTAACCGGTGGTCTTTCTCAAATGTCATTACGTCAAGTAATAATCTCAAACAGCTCATAAATTTTCCTACATACTTCCCTCACCAGTCACCCAATATCAGCACTCTGGAGCTAGTTTTCTCAAACTTAAGTACATACAACTGTGAGCCTATCCCGCTCCTGCCACTGGACGGGTCTAATCATGCGCACATTGGTTTGGAACTGTGTCCTATGCGTCAATTCCGGACCTCATGCTCCCGTGTAACCTGTTCCTTCCGTCTATTTAATCATGAAAATAAGCAAAATTTCGCAAAGTCTCTCAAACTCTCTGATTGGTTCCCAATATATAATGATAATAACGATATCGACACCAAAGCAATTAATCTCAACAAAGTTTTAATGAACTCATTTGATTTGGCCTTTCCACGTAAGCAAAAAATTATCAATAGTAATAAGCCCATATGAATAAATCAGTCAATTGTATCTCTGCAAGAAAGTGAAAAAACACAAGTACCTGAGAAACTCTAAGTACAAAAAGCTCTTACGTGATTTAACTTCCGTATTTGCTCAATCGAAAGTCGATTACCGTATCAAAATATCCAATAAAATAAGTCAAAATCGACTCCGCTACTGGTATCAAACAGTACTAAACATTTGTGGGTTAAAGCCCAAAACGTCATGCCTGTCGACTGCAACCCACCTCCTGGAGTGTCAAGACTTAGTGCAAACTATAAATGTTATCAACACCCACTTCTCAATCATTAACTCTACGTACCCTCCAACATAAAACTACTACCGTTGTCCAATCGAATAAAAACACTGCTTGAAGTAAATGTTTTCGAAATCTTATACGAGATAAAAATACTCAAACTGAAAAAAAACACTAAAAATGCCCCACCTGTAAATACCATCAAAGAATTCGACTTTATGATAGCCGAAGCTCTAGTCCACATTTTTAATTGCTCTTTCAAGTCTTACTCACTACCAAAGTCGTGGAAAATTGGACATATTACACCAATTTTCAAAGACTAATAATATAAACTCCCTTGACGATCTTTGTCCCATAACCCAAACAGAAATATTTGCTAAAATTCTTGAAAACCTAATGTACAAACGGATACTTAAACAAGTGGAACCAAAAATTAACATAAACCAGTTCGGCTCAATCAAAGGATCTTCCACTTCCTTTTATTTGTCACAACTTACAGATTTCATCCTCAAAGCAGTGGAAACTCCCATTCATTACGTAATTCTAGTCCTCCTTGACCAAAGAAATTCCTTTGATTTAGTGGACCACAACATAATCGTCTCAACTTTACTGGATTTAGACATCAACCCACATGACATCATGTGACCCATATGCTTCCTCAAAGACCGATCCTAGTATGATAAAGGTGACACGGTCCTCTTCGACCTTCTTCCCGTACAGAATGGTACCCTACAGGGTACCAAAATAGCCCCACACCTCTTTGTCCTACTCATCAATATTCTACTGAATAAAATCACATCCTTCTGTGAACACTCCCCTAATAATCACTGCAACTGTGCATTTGTCGATGACCTTGGATTAACTGAAAAAGTGAATTATAATGCTAAACCAAAGATGCAAGTTCTTCTCGATCAAATTTATGTAACCACGACTCAATTAAAAATTGAAATTAATCCTATCAAAAGTGCTGTTTTAATATTTGACTTTAGCAGGAATAAACGATTTAGTCACTTGGAGTTTACTATTAACGGTGTAGTTATCCCCAAAGTGGACTCTGCCAAACTATTAGGCATCTTTATTAATAAAAAAATAAAATGGAGCCCCCATGTCTTATAGCCAAAAAAGCAAATAAAATGTTTTCATGCTTATCAAACTAAGACAATTCGGTTTCAACAACTTGGAATTACTCAATGTATACAAAACGTACATTCGCTGACAAATTGAGTATGTAATGCCAGTGTGGGGTTACAGCCTCACAAAATCTGATTTGGCTAAAATAATTAAACTAGAAATGAGGTGTCTATCAATCATTAGCAAATTTAAAGTTAACCATTCCAATTATCATTTTGTTCTTGAATCTCTCAAACTAAAACCTGTGTCAGGTAGAATATCCCAACTGGGTCTTAAACTAAGTAAATCTCTGTATCTGTATGTAAAGATTTAGATCAATATTAAATCCTATCTGTAAATCCCAAATAAACACTAGATCTAACAAACATTTTCGTACAATCTTGTGTAAGCGTAAAAGGTACTCCCAATCTGTAATTCCCCAGTTAATTTGTGAGCTAAACAAACTGAAACTTTCAGAAATCTCGATACTTGAAACAATTCACGATAAATTAATTTATAAATTCTGTAAAACATAATTTTCTTATTGTGTTGTGGGTAACAACACTATCAATTTTGTATAATCTGTCTGCTATCTTTGATACTCTCTACCGACCGTTATTTCTTTGTACCTAACTTTCATATGGTGTCTGTATTACGTATGCTTAAAGACAATAAACTATTATTATTATTATTGAAGTACCAAAATTAAAACATTGTAAGATGCGTCAATGAGTCCTTCTTTCCTAGCATGTTTCATAGTTTCATACACTGCAATGTTTTTCTGATTTCTGACTAATGACTTTATTGATTTTTGTCGTTATGCTGAGGGATTTGTGAGAACTACGCTACGGTTTGTGTTGTATGTGTTACATCAGCATGCTTGTTATAATAGGACACCGAAATATGTAGGTACTTGGTATTTAGCAAATGGAACACGTTCTGCTGGTGCTGGAATGTACTGGCTGTGCTCATGCGACAGGGAGCTACTATGCGAATGAGCTAGGACATAAGTAGAATGCAGTAATGAGTTGTCTGGACGTATGTGTGTGTTTGTGTGGGTTGTACTCTTTTTAATTTCGAGCCAGATGTATAGAACCAAAAGCGGCGCCATTTAATTTGCATTTTGCCTTCGTATTTATTTTGTTTGTACGATCTTTTTATCTACCGTCTTACATGGGAAGTACCTCAAGTGTAAAATCCGAAATGAAGCAAACGATATCAGATCATGTACTACGTGGTTGGGTCACTACAACGTATATAATCATATCGGTGCAAATTGCGTTTTGGCGCCAAAAACGAATATTGAAATTTTCAAAATTCGTCGAAATAAAAAATTACGAAAATCATATGGGAAATTACATAGAAATTTTACTTTACCCAATGGTCCCCCCTTACTACTTTTTCAGTTTTCTGATTTTTTTGGAAAACTATAGGCCTTGTGTTATTTGATTACGAAGAAGTCTAAAATTAATAAGGGGTCGTCCATAAATGATGTTATGAAAAACTTTTTATTTTTAGACCCTATGACGCTGTCATCAGCTTTTACATTTGTGTAAGTAAATGGCTATCTTTAACCTACGATGCCATCCAATATCCAAAGAGACCCAATGACTCTATCCGTGAAGTGATTTATGGACGAAAAGTTTTTGAATATATTTTGAAACCGTTGTTTCTAAATTCCTCCTAAATGCTGTTGTACAACCTTTAAGTAAAGAAATTTAAAAAAAAATCTTTTTTTTATGCACTTTAAAATGTTGTATTACGTGTTAGAATTTGACAACTTTGTAAAGTTGTTTTTTCGAAAGCACGGTAAAAACACTTTTACGATCGCAACTCCAAATTTAAGGGTATATCAATATATATTTTGACCGGTGAGGTCATTTATGGACGATCCCTAATCTATTGCATTTTCAAGTATTCATTTGACAAAAGACTGAAGCTGCAGGCTTTGTTGAGCAATTTACTCTACACATGGGTACCAATAATATGTTTTTCAGTTTTCTAAAATCTTGACTAATAATTATGTATATAAAATACTAGTAATTTTCAGAAACATTCATATTGCAAACTAAAGAAGTTGACCAGTTATACAGGTAATAATATTTAGCATTGCAACCGTTTCTAACTAAACACAATTTTCCAACAATGTGCTATCTAAAATAAAATCCGGGCTTCAGGACAAACAACCGCTGTAATATTACTGTGAGTAGAGGGTAGACAAATGTCACCAAACCGGCCTGAAGATTTTAATAAGCGGTAAAGTGTCCTCTCAAATGACCGTTAAACAAAATAACTTTAGCTAACGTAACAGTATCTAAATTGTAAATGTTACACAAACACAAAATTCCGTTTTTGCAAAAATATAATGCCACTGCCCAAAAACATCGCGATGAATTTTGTACTATTATATTATAACTTTATTTTATCTATTCACTATTTCATAAGTATCACTGAAGCAGTACAAGCGCATCCGTTCCTTCATCTAATAAGCTATTACAATTTCATGCGTTCAAGAAATTTTACAACTTATCAATTTTAAATACAACAACTTTATACAATAAACACCTCACGTGTAGTCATTGGGTCTCGTTGGATATTGGATGGCATCGTATGTTAAAGATAGCCATTTACTTACACAAATGTAAAAGCTGATGACAGCGTCATAGGGTCTAAAAATAAAAAGTTTTTCATAACATCATTTATGGACGACCCCTTATTAATTTTAGACTTCTTCGTAATCAAATAACACAAGGCCTATAGTTTTCCAAAAAAATCAGAAAACTGAAAAAGTAGTAAGGGGGGACCATTGGGTAAAGTAAAATTTCTATGTAATTTCCCATATGATTTTCGTAATTTTTTATTTCGACGAATTTTGAAAATTTCAATATTCGTTTTTGGCGCCAAAACGCAATTTGCACCGATATGATTATATACGTTGTAGTGACCCAACCACGTAGTACATGATCTGATATCGTTTGCTTCATTTCGGATTTTACACTTGGGGTACTTCCCATGTTAGTAGTATTCTGGTGGTAATGCATTAAAACTATGCCGTTCGTGTATAATATGCAGAAGCGTTCCAGTCCCCATGGAGACTGGTTTTATTATTCAGGTACAAAATATTTTATTATGTAAATGTGTTGCTGTTACTTCTCAGTGATCGCTGTCGAACTTGACTACTCAGAGAACAGACTCGTCCAAGCTAACTGCATCTGCACTCTGCACTACAAATAATGACGTTGTATCGGGACCGGGGCTCATATACCTGTATAAGTATATCATGAACAACGTAGGATTCTCATGTACAGTTATGTAGCTTTCTCATTATGTCCATTTAGCATTAGTGAGAGAGAACAACACTGTGTCGTATTGCTCGGAAACCGATGAACATTAAATAACTAAAACCGTCAGTATGTTCCGTGTATTATGTTATAGAGACGGAGACGACTCCTATTGCTAACGAACGTTTGAGTTTTCCGACCTTAAAATGTCTGTGGGATCGAGTTATAGAAGGTCTGAGACCGGAAAATATTATATATGCGTAAATTTGCTTTAATGAAAGGAGAGACGTCAAATCAAAATTAGTCCGGCGTCCCTTTCATCCACCATCGACAAACTACATACACATGGGCACTCACTCACTCATTAGATTTTATGAGCAAACTTATTTTTTAGGATCTCTGGCTCTCATCTTATGTCCCATTTCCTCTCCTCTGGTAAAGTGCGTATATCGTCTGTTTCCTTTGATATTTATAACATAATATCATAGTGTATCCCTATAGCTCCTCTGCACATTACCATAAGACAAAATGGCAGCTACTAATAATGCTCAAAATATGGACATGGATGTAGAGTGTGTCGGGAGGAAAACTACATAGCAAGGAATGACATATTTCGAAATTATATATTAATCCTGCTGCTTTCGACGAAGCCTCCATATCCTGGTACGTTTCACACTATTATGAAGATAAGTATATAGCTAGATTTGGCGATTTTAATTTTGCATAACTTTCGCGATTATGCTGGATGGATAGAGTACATTAGTTAGAAAACTAGACTTTTTTTACATCTTTCTCGATCTTGTGCTTTGAACATTCTTTTTTCTTATTCTTACTAATGACCAATATCCTTGAGGTGGAGGGAGTGCTTCATAAATTCTGTTACTGCATAAGGAATTATGCGATGTACAATGAAATGCGCCGCTGGCTTGTTCGTGTTTTGCTGTATTCGTCATTTGCACATATTTCGACGTCGCACATAAAAAACGGTGGATGCATTTTGTTTTGGAGTATTGATGCATACCTACAGATATTCTGAAGCGCCGAGTCCGTGTATGGCCATAAACTATAACAATAATATGATTAATTAAAGACCATGAAAGGATGTATTTCTGCCTGTACATATTATTGGGTGTATTGGTTTTAGTTCGGTGTGAGGTTAAATAAAATGACTGTTGGATGTAGTGCTGAAGTGAGTATAAAGTCGTGTTAATTTATTAACTCTAAAACGATAAAGTAAAACAAAGTGTTTTACTAGAACTGAAGGTTCAAGCTAACAATTGAAGTAGTGTTGCTTTCTGTAACGATAAGAAGATACTCTTTTTCAACTCGGATTACTTACTGATTAAAACTCGGTTCCCTTGAATTATGTTTAAAGTTTACATTCTTAATTACATTAGAATTTACAATTGATTTCCGCGATTGCCTAACTATGTCCTTGCACGACATTCACAAAACCATCTTGGTCAATTAATGGTTGGCCCATCTATAATTTAAATAACTCAATTCGAGCTTCTCTTAATAAAGTATTTCACAATAAATTCTTATTAAATTATTTCTACAATCGCATCCGCATAACTCAGCATGCTCAATGTCATTTCCTTGTTTAAACTATTTATTTCTAAATCTATTTACTTTAAATAAATTACTACCGCATAGCTCCATTGGTCGCTATGTCCAATAATATTATATAATCCGTAGCGCCGAAGAGCAGGTAAGGTATCTACTTAGAATCTACGCCTGTTCGTTAAGCTCCAACTTGTAAACAAATTTGACTGTTTTTACGGTGGGTTAGATAGGACGCAAGCGATGAAGCAAATCTGATTAGGAAGAGCGTGCATCCTGTGAATCCTGTCACATTCTCATTACACTAGCCACATGAACAGACTCCAAACTTCCATGTTGACTCACAAATTCACAATATGTTCGAATTGCCTTCAGTTTAGAAGGTGTAGGTATATCAAATCTCCTCATACAACTTTGTGTCAAAAAATATTTACTTCTCCTTTTCCCGTGTTCGAATTTAAAAGTTTACTTTGTACCATTTATAAATTCAGCAAGCACAGCCACAAGTTCTGCTTGTATGTACATTTATAAATGAATGTCCAAACATAAACCTTGAAAGTTCTGGTCCGTCCGTGTTTAGTTATATGTATTATGTAGTACAGTAAACTTCGTATATAAGCACTCCGGTTAAAGGGGATAACCGCTATTGGGGATAAAAACAGACCGTTTGGTTGGCCGGCTATGCTAGCAATGTTATAATTTTCCGGTTATAAGGTATTGGATATAAGGGATAAACCGTTGTAAGGGACAGATTTTGCACAAAATTATATAATTTTTGGTCATTTAAAAGGGATTTTTTAAAAATTGAGATACGAAGTATTGGGGATAACACTAACTGCACTAGTACCTTTTCAATACCTACTTACTTTCCTTATCTTGTTTACATTTGTAAGTGCATTTAAGTAGATCATATTATTTATAGATTACACAGCATAATTAGTGACTGTTGACTGCTCAAAACTACAATAAGTAGTTCATCAGTTCATCAGTCCATCAGCATTAATATTCTGTTTAAAATGTCGGCGAAGAGAAAAAGAAATTCATTTAATACTGAGCAAAAGTATGAGCTTTTGCAAAAACTAAGCTTGCATAAGCATATAGACGTATCCAAAGAGACGGGCATTAGTTCAAGTGTATTGAGTAGAATTAAACCAGACAGTGAAAAAATCACAGATATCTGACTTTGTTTTAACTTTCAACTAATAATAAAAACTTTAATTGTATATCTGTACATATGCATAAAGTTCCGGTTATAAGAAAAATCCCTTAATTGGTTAAACTGGATAACCGCTGAAAGGGACAGATTTAGCCAGTCCCACGGAGTCCCTTATGTTCGGAATTTACTGTAGTCCCAGATTCTCAGAAACCGCCAGAAAAAACTTTTAACCTGTATGGATAATGGATGAACTGTATTTCTACCAAAAAACCGAAACATAATGCTAGTATGATTCGGTTTCAAATATTTGTTCGCGTGCGAAGTATGGAGGACCTACTGAATGTCAGCAAAGAACTCATTTTTGTCTTATCAACGCATTTACATTATCTTACATTTAAGTAGGTCATCGTTTTTGTAGATTTGGAAGCTTTTAAAGTTGCTGATAGTAGCTCTGACTTTGAATGTATAGATACTTTATTCAGTTTAAAATGTCGATGAAGAGGAAAAGGAACTCGTTAACCACTGAACAAGTTAAAGGCTCTAGTGCAAATAGACGTAATCAGAGAAACCTGTATTAGTTCAAGTGTAATACATTTTTTAATATACAACATATTTCTGTTCGTTAAAACACAACTAAACTCAAGCAAACTACATTAATTGACTTTTTAAAATAATATTTATAATTTGCATGCAATGGGCAAAGCTAGATATATCTCCCCCTTGTTTTAGCTAGCAATAAAAATTTAAAAAAATTTGAATTAAGATATTTCCGCTTGCAGTGGAAATCCCTTAAACGGTTACAAGGGATTCCAGGTATAAGGGACAGATTCTGCCGGTCACGCGGAGTCTCTTATATTCAGATTTGTCTGTACTTACGCCTAGGCATAGGTACGTATGTCCTTATTATGTACCAACACTGCCCACTGTTTTATTCTGTACTGAGTATAGTGGAGGAGAAGAGAAGGACAAGGAAGACCGCATTAGAGAGAGAGAGTAAAACTTTATTTACACTGATACACAATCGTACTTGCCAACTCGACACAGTAGAAACATAATACAATTTTTAAATGATATTACAGGGTTCATATTTAGTATATTTATTTTAATCGATAATGAATTTGAGGCGTTTAAGTAGGAGTAATCGAATATAGGTGGTGGTGCGCGATTCTGTGCGACCCACGAACCGCTGCCAGAATAACTTCTTTTACCATGGCATATGGTAGTATAAATCGTTTCCTAAAGTCTTCGAAGAAATTGGTGATGGTTCCTCTGGCTCCAATAAGAAGACCAATCACTTCTATTTTTTCCAGACCATACTGCTCTTTAAAATATGGGATGCATGGATTGTATATTGTCTGTTTTTCTTGATTAACCTCGTTCGCTTGCTCTGTATTTTTTTCGAACCTCACGGTAGGATCAATTATATAACCAATTTTTGACTGTTGGTCATAGCAGATTATGTCAACTCTTTGACTAGTTGCTGTGCAAGTGACTTCTTCATGAACCTTCCAGAATCTCTTTGCACCGGAGTAAGCTTTGCGCAAATTCTTCGCAATTATGGTACGAATTTCGTGATGTCTTGTGTTTCGGAGTAAATCTCCTCTCGGGCAGCTACCAAGGACATGACTAAGGGTTTCTCTCTTGTTGCAATGACGACAACAAGGCTCACCAAGGCAGCGACCGGGGACTGATTTCACCGGGTAGACATTAGCTGACATTTTTAAAATTGACACCCACTCTGAGGACGTGAGACCTTCTTTATCCATAATGATTCTATTCCCCGTTGAATATTCTTGGAACATTTGAACTCCCATTCCTTTTTAGGGCAGTGCGCACCATTTAACGTATTCTAGGTCACGTAGGCTCTTTCTTAGGATTTGGCTAGGTTTTGTTTTAGGCCGTGCTGAGACCATTTCATTTACTGCTGCTTCCTCCAGTTTTAAAGCCTTGATGCACTGGCTCATTTCATCTTCCATATTCCGAATGTAGGGAACGAATTGGTCTTTAGAGTTTAACAAGGAGAAACATATGTTATAGTGCTAAATGAAAGCCTCCCAAGTTGCCCGTACAATTTGAATACCCCGATGACTTTTGGAGGAATAGAACATTGCATCCGGAGTGTCCGCTGGAAGGCCAATAATTTCTTTGACGGAGCTCTTCACTAGCTTATCCAGATCCAGGAGAAATTTGGAGGACAATTTGTTTAGGGGCGCATTTTGTAGTGGATAGATGAGCGTTGGCCACAAGTACTGGTTAATAATTTTTAGCTTTTGGTTAGGATATAACATTGGGGTTCCCACAAGGTTTTGCAAGTCCTTTTCGAAATTTTTGATTATTTTTGATGGTTCAAAAATAATTTCATCTGTAAAATTAACCCCTGAGTATCTAATACGTTCCCCGGCTTTCACTGCACTAATACGGCAATTATCATCAAGTATTAAAGGTTCCTCGCATATTTTACCTTTCTTGATGTTAATGATTTTTGACTTTGTAAAATTAATCTCATAGCCAACCTTTTTAAAGTTATGAATGGCAATTTTGGTGAGCTCTTTAGCTGCATCCATGGAGTGTCCGAATAATGCTACATCATCTGCAAAAGCACTAGCGGATATATTTTGAACATCTTGATGGATCTGAAATCCATATTCTGCAGAGATTTCATGTTCAGTCAGCTCACAAAGCACGTGATCGATGGAGATGTTGAAGAGCCGTGGTGACAATGGAGATCCCTCGAAGACTCCGCGTTGCACTATAATTGGTTCTGAAATTCCAGCACGAGTTTGTATTTGGGCCTTGTTGTCTTTCATGAGAGATATTGTAACATTTCGTAATAATGAAGGGAGGCGCGTGTGACGCAATTTCTCGGCTATATGGTCGTGTGATGATTCCTCAAATGCTTTCTGTACATCCAGAAAGACGATACAACAGTCAAGCTTTTGTTGCTTTGCTTTGGCAAGGCATCCGCTTACGATTGATGAATTAATATAAGTACCTGGATGTTTCGTAAAGCCAACTTGGTTTTCATTGAGATGGATATAGTCATCCAGTCTTTTGTCTAGAACGCGTTCAATGACTCTTCTTAGTATGGAACAGATTGAGATTGGCCTCCAGCTCCCCACCTCATCTTTTTGATCGGCGTTTTTCAAAATCAAAATGGTTCTGGCTTTTTGGAAACTTTGAGGGATTAAATTCCAGTTTTGCATGATTGTGCTAATTAGGGCAATGACGGAGTAACAATCTACACCAATTTTCTTTAGGAGGCGAACTGAAACCCCATCAAGCCCAGATGCTGAGTCATTGTTGATTCCTTTAATTGAGGCCTCGATTTCTTGGGCAGAGATATGTGAGGGGTATCCGTCATCCAATGTGTCTTGGTCCTCGTTATTTAATTTTGACCCATAATCTTCTAATTTTAGATTGTTTGGCGTTCCCCATTTATCGTGGTAAGAGGATTCTAGATCACATAGTGGGATTGAACAACTATCAGTAGCAAAAGTGGACTTCATCAATATTCGTACTGCTTTCTTTCGAGAATAATGGAATAGATGCTGCAATAATTCAAAATTATATTTTGCTTTACGTCTTTGACGATCCCGCTGTGACGCCCTTTGAGGATTTGAAGTGGAGCTATACTTAGCTTCACATTGTACAAATGTTTCCTTACGATTTCTAGCTTGTACAAATTTTGTGTTCGGGTGCTTAGGTCCTGGCCAAATTTCCATTGACTTCACAAGATACAACGAGAATTCGTCGACATTTCGGGAAAATTCATCTATTGTGGGTTCACTACTAATCATAGGTGTGAACGCATTTTGAAATTCTGCCATTTTGTCCTTCACCTTCTGCCGCGCTTGTGTTTCTTCAGGGCTACTATTGACTGCATATTCTTCCTCTGTGGATGGGGAGGGTGGACTGTATGATTCAGCAATGGCTTTTCTACTTTCTTCAGGATGAGCGCATGATATGTGCCTATTTAGGCCTTTAAACAATTTGTCACAGAATGGACATTGCTCTTCTTGTCTTTCAACTTTTTTTTTTTCTTTGGCATTGTGCTTATACTATAGTTACAATGGTACTAACATATGGTTTTGAATTTGTCAGTTTTTTTTGTTAGGCTTGCATTTGAGTTTTCAGGAGAGATAGAATGGATGTGGCTGATTTGGTCGTCGCCTGCCTGGCTGGGATCCAAATTGCAATTTGAAATACACAATGTTTCGCGGTGATCCGTGACGTCACTCAACTTTATGTTCCGACGAAATTTACCATGCGGTCGAGTATAATTCACAATATTTAAATGAGTAATTCAGCTTATATGTTAGTTTATTTTTTGCCTATAATTGATTATATTTGAAAGATGAATGGGCAGATTATACAACACTATATCACTTAATGGTAGACTTTGACTAAAATTAGCGTTTATGGTGCTTGATTAAGACTATAACAATACCACGTCCGTCGGCCACACGGTCTCGTCCGTTATTTTCATTAATTTTGATTTTCCAATTTCCAATCTTGAAAATATGCACTTTGACTGTGAATTAACTGTAGAACTTGGTCCCTATGCATAGCCCTAACTTTGTTCTACTTGATGCTGTCACTTTCGCTAACTGCCAATTGGTTTTACCCCCTTAAATTTTAGTTAACAACGGAGCTAACTATCCTGCACGTGCTGCCGGCACGCCGTACGCCATCCTCCATACAACACATAATTTGTGTGACATGTAATTAAAATAGTATCAATTTTGGAAGGAACTTGCTCATTACATGGTTTGATGTGGGATGTTATCGTGGTGTAATAATAAAAGTGGGAAATAAATCCAGTTGGAGGATAGTTACTTTGTCAGCTCTGCTTGATAAATTGTAAATAAGCTGAAATATCTAGAGATACTGGGGTGCGAAGAACTTAGTGTCACATTTTAATATGAATTTATGTATTTTCTTGTATATTTTGATAGTGGGGAGTAGATGTGAAGACACCCACCAACAAGACCAAACAAAACGCGCTAAATACCCTCTTTGTTTTCTTACATCCTCCTTTTGTATAGTAGCCTCAAAAAACTTGTAAGTGCTCCAGCCCGACCATGGCCACGACTACCGACCAACTCAATATACTAGAATATTAGTGTACTAGAAGTAAGGCCCACCTGCCTACGGCAGGGCCACGCCGGGGGTGGGGGCGGCCGGAAGAAAGAAAGAAGTTAGGTTCACAGTTCAGGCAGTACGCATGAGAGACATTAGATACACAGAAACAGCAATATGACACACATATTTAAAGTTAGAAGTTGGATGGCACAATTAATAAGGGAGTACAAAAAGAGTGGTGGCAAAGTTCTGGCAGGTGGTGCAGGTAGGCGGCAGCCGGAAGGTTACCCCTTTTTTTTGAGCTGAGGTTTTGGAGAGGTAGCGGCCGGGGTCCTGGGGCCCATGGGGTGTGGCCGAGGCTTGATGGGTGATTTTTCTTGAAGACGGGTTCCACTGCTGAGGAGCGTGATCAGGAGAAGGCGGTAGTAATTGAGCTAGGAATGCACATAGTCCGAATTAAATTATTATTTGGCTTTTTTTAGGGGGGTACGAATGACGGAAAACATTTTCAGTTAAATTTTTTTCTGAATCCATGTGACCAGACCCAGACATTACAGTTGACGAAACAATTTTAAATTCAAACTGCTGGTTCGGCGCCAAAACATTTTTGAATTTTAAATTTTAGCATTAATGGAGAAACTTACTTTTTTCGATCCATCGGCCCAATGTCAGTTTTTATTCAAATTTCAAAAGGTACTATCTGTTAAATAGAGAAAAGAACGCTCTTTCTGAAACACTTTCCAGAATTATTTACAAACCAAAATTATGCATGTGATGAATTTTCAAAGTTATGGCATTTAACAATTTTTTGTCTTGGAGACGGAAGAGTTACATACTGATAACTTATGAATAGTGTGTATAGTAGTACTTGAAAAATTTGAAAAACATCCAGAATTATTTACAAACCAAAATTATGCATGCAAAATATTTTTCAAGTTTCGAAAAATTTAAGCTCGGTAGTAGTTCTTGTGGGGTTAATGGGTTAATCACTTGTAAATACACATACAAATTACATTGTTTAGTGAGCCCAAATACAAAAACTATAATATAAGTATAAAATATTATGCAATATAATGAGTTAAATTATATAAGCATAAGCGCAACTCATGTAATCAACACATAGTTACAGTACCGCCAACATATCACTGAGTCACTGACTATACACACTATTCATAAGTTATCAGTATGTAACTCTTCCGTCTCCAAGACAACAAAAAATTGTTAAATGCCATAACTTTGAAAATTCATCACATGCATAATTTTGGTTTGTAAATAATTCTGGAAAGTGTTTCAGAAAGAGCGTTCTTTTCTCTATTTAACAGATAGTACCTTTTGAAATTTGAATAAAAACTGACATTGGGCTGATGGATCGAAAAAAGTAAGTTTCTCCATTAATGCTAAAATTTAAAATTCAAAAATGTTTTGGCGCCGAACCAGCAGTTTGAATTTAAAATTGTTTCGTCAACTGTAATGTCTGGTCACATGGATTCAGAAAAAAATTTAACTAAAAATGTTTTCCGTCATTCGTACCCCCCTAAAAAAAAGCCAAATAATCGGTAAATAATTTAATTCGGACTATGTGGAATGGTTTGCGTTGCAGTTTCGTGGACTTCTTGCGGCTCAATGGCGCGGGTACTGCTGGAGGGGGTTAGGTGGCCGGAGGCAAACGGTCCTGGGTTGCCGCTGCTGCGCATAATAATTCGTCCATCCCGTCCTCCATCTCACCCATCAGTTTGGCTTCTTTGGCGGGACTGAAGAACTTGGATGGGGATGGAAGAGCACGACCTGCTACTTCTGCAGGCCGTGGCCGCTATACTTCTCGAGGCAATGGGCCTCCGTGGGCGGGAAGCAACGCGCTGCAGCGAGGGAGGGCGGCATATGCTGAGGATAGTAAGGGTTGTAGGTTAGAGATGCTTGTATATATTTCTTCTCTGCCGCCAACAACTCCAGGTGCCTACATTGGTGCCCAATGGAAGCTTCGTGTCCCTTTAAGCAAACAAGTAACGGTTTCCCTTGCGGTCCAGCCCGGCCAATTCAGTCCCCTTGTATCAAAAATCCATCTAAATTCCGCCTCGGTTTTTCTGCTGTAGTTTTATTCTCTCCGTGCTAGTTTATTGCCGTCTTTGCAAATGTCTATTACGCGCTAACTGCCAACTACTTTATTTTTTCGACGTGGCATTTTCTTAGTTTAAATCCAGCTAGTGTTACGTCGTGTACTTATCTTCAGATTTGCCTAGCGTAAGAAGTAACCAGTTTGTTTCACCCATGTTTTCTCTACGCCACGTAGGATTGCATAGACTACAACAACTTATACCAGATATTTGCCGCGCGGTGCGACCGCCGCCTAACTTGACCTGCCAGGACAGTCCGAAGGCAATTACTGTGATCTGTTTTTCAGTTCTTCGTAATTTTAGTTACTTGGCAATTACAAAGAAGCGCCAATGCCCTCAATATTAAAGACCTAGTTGAAACAAAAATATTTTTTCAAATAGCTACAATTACGTGTTTCGGTTAAACGGGATGAGTTCATTGACAGAGTTTTAGCAAAATAGGATATATTCATTTTTTATGTTTTGCCTTGCGCTTCTTGTTTTTTGTATTTTGTACAAGACAGTTTACGGGCGTAAATATTTTAATAGACGAAGGTATTCAAACATTTAGCTCGGAGCGGTGCAACTGCCTAAGGGCAATTGCGTTGAGATAACTTTCTTGTGTTAACTGCCTGGTGCTCGTGGCCAACAGGCAACTGGCGTTGTAGTAACCGCCAGTTTTGCAACTGCCATGCGTTGAATACTATGTGCTAACGCTTTGTAGCAAATGTGTTCATAAAACTGCCTAGGAGAGGCCGCGTAGAGATTAACGAATTGTCGCTACTGCAGCGCAAAAAGTACTTTGTGGAGGTGGCAACCGTTGTATAGAGACTGCTTTGTCGATAGCTGGCTTGCGGCACCTGCGTAGTGACATCTGCCTACCGGACAGCTGGCTTGTGTCAGCTTCTCTCGCGTCAACTGTCTACCGGATACTGTTGTAGATGCGGCCGTTTAGACAACTGCCCCGCGGCAACTGTCTTGTAGCAACTTCGTTACAAGCATGTAGTACAGCTGTCTTCTGGCAACTGGCAACCAGTGGCAACCAGTAGCAATTGTCTCAGCAAGTTCCTGGATTGTAGCCATTATCTTATGTCAGCACTTTAGCAAACGTGAAGCTTGCAAAAGACAGTTGTAGCTTATCAGTTTCTTAATTTTTATCAAAACGTCAACCGATACGTGTTTATTTACAAGTTGGATCAATATAAGCGATGGTTTATTGTCTTTAGTTGTTACTATTTCATCTAAAAGTATACATGTGTCACTAATTTCTATCGTATTTTCAAAAACCTTAATTGCTGTAACTTAATGGCCGTCATTGATTTCTGCGCCATACACGATTATCTGTCATTTGTTCGATCTTAAGTTTATGCCTGTGGTATTAAATTAACTCTTCACATTTTAATACGATAATCAAGTTCCATGAGCGTCAATGTAACCTTTGCCATTTTAATTGTTCTATTTTAAGGTATTGAGCGCCGATGTTTTCTCCGCCCGTTTGTATTTCTAAATTTATTTCATTCGGAATTGTTTTGATCTCTCTTTCTGCTTCCCTGTGGTTCTTTTCTATGGTCTTGATGATAATTGTAAGAATTCGTATTATCTCGTCATATTTGTTTCACATGGTTTCTTTTAGTACAATGATAGTGATAGTCTACCCGCAATTGCCTCCGAGAGGAAAGAAATTACTCCTAGACGTAGTGTAGTGTAAAAGATGTAGCTCTTAGTTAACTACTTAAGAAGTGGAGTTTTAGTTTTTCACGCAATTACTAAACGTTTTGTGATCTCAGTAGTGGTAGTATAACTTCAAAATTTGTTATTTATGCATATTCACAGCAAGTTTAAAATAACGAATACTACATTAGCTGTATTTACCTTCAATAAGATTGCATTTTATGTGAAAAATGTTACTTTGAAACGACTTTTAGAGCGTACAATTCTAATTAAATTTGTGCTTGTTTAAGTTTTGTGGCTTTTCCACATTTCACCAAATTTTGTTTTCTAAAATATGCTTGCCAACAGTTTAAACGCTTGCCTGGATCCATGCCTGCACCTGCTTGGTAGTAACTGTTTTGTGAACAGCTGCCTCTTCTTAACTGCCTTGCAGCATTTATATTGAGCAAGCGGCCATCTGGCAACCAACTGGCATCAAATGTATTCTGGGCGACTGCATTAGAGAAAATGCACTTCAGCATATACTTTGTATCAACACGCTTGTGCAAACTGCCATAAGGCAACTGCTTTGTGTAATGCGGTTTGTGGCAATTTTTTTGCACTAAATGTTATCAAGGAACTGCAATGTTGCAGCATTCTATAAAAACGTCCTAAAGCCTACTGTTTTGCAGCATATGCCAACCTGCAGCGTCTTTGTGGCTACTAAGTAGTGACAATTGCCATGTGGTAATTGTCTTGTTGCAACCACTTTAATAAAACTGCATGTAGACACTGTCTCTGGCCAACTGAATTATATTCATCTGCATTTTGGCAACGGATTGTGGCGCAACAGCACAGTTTCAAGTTTATTTGGCAACTGAATGGAGTCAATGGTCTAGCGCAATCTGCTTTGTAGCAACTGTGTAGTTGTAAACGCTTTGCGACAACTGCATTTGAGCAACTGCCTGGCACGGATTGGCTTGTGGCAGCAAATGGCTTAAGGAATAGAGATAAAAGTCTCCTGACATTTATTTTGGAGATACTGCCTTGTATAAAACTGCATGAAGGGCAACTGCTTGGCGGTAACTGACTTCCGGAAACTGCTTTATAGCAACTGCCTTGTGGCAGCTGACCAGTGGCAAGCATGTAGGAACTCTGTGACAATTGTTTTTGGGCAATGACATTAGGGCTATTACGCTCCATTCTAAACGTATGCTAGAACAAGGAGGGAGGGAGAAGTGATGTGCAGGTGTGTTAAGAAACAACTGCCATATGTCAATTCTTTGCAGGTAACTGCTTTTTGGCAACTTCCTCGTCGCAATCTCTTTGCGGCATTAGCCTTGTGGCAAGGGACCCGTGGAATCTGCCTTGTGGCAACTACCTTGCGGGAAGTTGGGTTGTGGCAACCGTATTTTGTAAACTGTCTTAAGGAAACCGCGTTATAGTAACAACGTCTTGGGAAAGTGCCGCGCGGGAAATGTCTTTCGACAACAACCCAGTAGTACTTAGATTGTACTCATTCTCTTGTGTCAACTTGTTTGGTGGCGAACCCAGAGTTGTATGAAATTCGGAATGATGAGCCTTCAGGTCGTAAATCTGTTGACTCAACTTCCGTGGATGTAGGTAGGTGGAAAACCCTAAATAATAGTAGTTTCTAAAATCGGGATTTATGCAGCACACACGCCTCTTCATCGGTGAAGCGGTCACCGAACAAAAATGTAATAGCCGACGTTCCACCGGCATACCGATACAAACCGAAGAACCGGGCCAACCACCGGCTTGTTTCTCGCTGACTTAAAAAAAAACATTTTACAATTTTGAGGGACGTGTAAATAGAACATCTTACACTTTTCAAAACCAAGTAAATGGAACATTTTACACTTTTCAAAAACATTTAAATAGAACATTTTACACTTTTTAAAAACATGTAGATATAACATTTTACACTTTTCAAAAACATGTAGATAAAACATTTTACACTTCATATACATGTAGATAGAACATTAATTGGAGGAATAAAGGTTGTGCTTAAATAGAGTCAGCAATTTATGTTGACGGCGAAATACCGTCGGTTTAGCTATCGGTTATGCACCGGATCGGTGGTTTGCATAAAACCTAATTATCAGGTCGGTAACCGTGAAGAGGCGTGGCAGCACAGCAATGATGGTCAAAATAATAATTCCCCAAATGGACTTAAACCCAAAAACCAACACTTGTACAAAATAATAAATAAGATTTATTTTAACTATGAAGAAGATGAAGGTGTAGCAGTAGTATAGTTTACAATAGTATGGTAAAAGATACAGGCGGAGCAGTTCAGTTTGTAAGTCTTGACTGCAACAGAGTTGGATTGAAAGTCAGATATTTTAGGTTGAGTTGTGGCGATGAGAGCTTGAAAGCGTGGTCATGCCACATGGCTGATGAAATAGAAAAGTCGGCATGGTTGGACCGCATAGTAAAATCAAGGTTTCTAGTAATACAGATATTATAGAAGAAATTTCAGTCCACGTGGACTGTACAACCAAAGACAAGAAACTTACATGTGTTCAAGGATGATCTGGCAGAAAATGTAAAGAATTCAGAAATTAACATAATTAGAATACAGATAAGTGACCGAGCCAGATCGAAGAATAGAGTTATCTATAGAATGTAAGGCATGAGGAAAGTCAGGACTAAATTACTATTACTTAGGCATAACTTACAAATATGTGACATCTTGGCCGATGTCGAATGATCCTTAATATTACAATAATATCAACATCAGAAACACTTTAAATGTAAATAATAATTGCTCGCATTTCAACTCACAATTTGTGAAGTTAAACAAACTTATCGGGGTAAAATAAAATATATCAAAACTTCGGTTTAATACCGAACACTGTTTAGTGGACATAGAGCTTGCATAAGACAGTTGTAGTGGATCAGTTGCCAAGCAGCAGTTGCATTACGGACGTTACTTTCAGGCAGAGCCCTAATCTGGAAACTGCCATCTAGCACATGCCATCTGGCGGGAGCCATTGGACATTTGCCACCAAAAAGATGCTTTCAGGCAGTTTCTTTTATAGAGTGACCCTAAGGCATTGGCCATTAAACACTTGCTATCAGATTGTTACCATCAGGTAGTTGATGTAAGGCAGTTCCGATCAGGTAGTTGTTACTTGACAGTTGCGGCAAGGCATTTGCCACCAGGCAGTTCCCTTTAGAATGTTGTTAAATGGCTGTTGTGACCATACGGTTTCCCACTCCACTTTGCAGTTGGTATTAGTGTGTTGTCTTCAGGCAGTACCATTATCGTGGTTCTTACATTCAGGACTTTAGTGGGTCGCGCCCAAACATGGGGTTAGCAACACTTAGAGAGGCTGAATTTTCCACGGATCTGAAAAAGTACACGGGTCTATAGTTGAAAATGGATCTTTAATTATTGTTGTTATAGCACATCACTTAAAGGAATGCTTAAAAGCCCGTGTACAATTATAGACCCGCATACTACCCAAATTTGGAACTCGAAGACCCGTGTACTAATACAAGATGAGCCCCATTTTTCCGTATTTTGATCATTGTAAGACAATCAAAAACAAAAAAGGGTCGTTCTTGTCTTTTTGATCGGTCATTTTTTCGTCGAAAAAAAGCGCATGTGAGCCCTCCAAAAAAAATAAAACGGACTCCTCGAGTTTTGGAGCTTTGGGAAGCTTGTTGGAGCCCGTGCCTTCGACGATAAAATTTTCACTCCGCCTGCTTTCTGAGCCGATCCCGACTGTAGCAGCATCTTTTTTCGTCCACTGTACGCTGTAGGCTGTAGGGTACTGTGGACAGTGTGGACTACCGTGGAGTACCTAAGTACCTTAAGTATAACCTACCTACCGTATGCCGTATATATTATATTTAAAACTAATGATGTATGCTAATGCTTATCACTGCATATATATTAAATTACTATATAGGTCATAAGTATAAAGCATGTGACCAATTGAATTTGAAATTGAAATTTGACAACTACTCAACTACTAATTAATAATAATATTAAATATTTCTGTATGTAAGATTTTAATGCGTATACAACACTATTTATTATTTTATTCGAACTATATTATTATTAAAAGTATATAGTAAAATACAGTGCAACAACTTACACCAACGTATGTTTTTTTGTGAGTTTTATTCTTTTATTTTGCATGTAATTTGTTTTAAATTTAATATAAAATTATAAATTAATAAATAAAAAATAATAATAAATTTAAGGTTGCCCCGATTTAACCGCAGTTCTTACAGGGTGCCCGACCTCGAATTCACTTCTTGCACTGTGCCATCACAAAGGTTTTGTCTTTCCAACATTAGTCGGACCTAATTCTATAGCAAACTTCATTTTACATTGACGTTCGAAGCCGCCGAGCCCTTCACTGCCTTGTGGACAACGAAAACCCAGTGGAAAAACTTGCCATCGCTGATGGTCTCAATCCCAAGACCTGAAGCATTTGCTTAAACAGCAGGTTCATAGACATCAGTGCAGTAAGCACTGAGCTAAGCGAGCTCGCCTAAAATAATACATTGAAATAAAACACAAACACATGAAATAAAATTGGCGGTACTGTCAGAAATTAACACACCAATAGCACTTACAATTGTGTCTTAAAGTATTAACAATGGTAAATTGAGTTAAACAAAAATAAATCTAAATCGCATACTAAAAAAACATAATTAAAGTTTAGAGCTTTATGAAAATTCAAACTTAATAACGTATTACATATTAAAAATAATTTGTTATCAAGGTCTAACTTTATCGATGATTATTTAGCAGGAAATCTTTATTAAAGTTGCTGGCTGCCTATTATCACATTTTAGGTTGTGAGTCTTAAATTTGTTTATACTAATATTATTTTCATCAAAATTAGAACAACCTAAATCTGAAAAGCTTTTTTGTTGTATACAATTTTGATTGCTTTTATTGCTTTAAGTTTTGTAGATAATGCCTACGCTGGTAAAATTACATTGTTGATTGTACTAACGCAGGTAACGACAATCTGTGTTTCTACAGAATAAAATTTAGCGTCACAAAAAAACATGCCCTATTACTCTTAACACATGCAAGAGTTTGATTAATCCCGTTCTCAACTTTGATGCAACGACATATTTATGCTCTGTTTACTCCTGCAACATCCGGCGTCACAGCTTTGCCACACAGGCTGAAAACAACTTTGTTGTACTTGATGCTCCACGGTCGTGCAACCCAAGCACCACGCACAATCGTGCAACCCAAAAAACAATGCCAGGACGTGCAAAACAACTGACAATGCGTTGTCGTTCAACTAAACTACTACTTCTCAGTCGTAAATTCTAAATGATACGGCCTAGTGTTGCAATAAACTCAATACTGTCAGGTAGTGCAACACTCCAAAAACTGCACAATCGTGCAACTAAACCGACAAATACTTAGTTGCAAAGCTCAATCGACACAGCATAGTCGCAAAGCGTGGCTGACACTGCTAACGATAGGTTGCGCAATCTTACTCATACGGCGTAGTCGTGAAACAAACAAACATCGCCTTGTCGTGCAACTAAACCGACACTGCACGGTCGTGCATCTAAAAACATATTGCATAATCCTTAACCCAACTAACACTTTATGGTCGTGACCCCAAACTGACACAGACTGACCGGGCCCTGTGTTGCCACAAACTAACATTAGCTAATTATCAAAAATATCAACACAGCTGGTCGTGCAACAAAACCGGCACTGCACGGTCGTGCATCTTGACTCAAAATGCCTGGTTATTTTATCCAACTGACACTTCCTGGTTATAGGCCTTGACTCCAAAAGAACTTTATTAGATGGTAGAACCAAACTGGCATTTATAGAAGAAGCAATCAAACTGACACAGCCTAGTAGTGCGAATCAATAAACAAAACCTAGTGTTGCAACCCAACTGACACCACGTGGGTGCATAACATGGCTCATACTGCCAGGACATGCCAAGCATTTAACACTTTTCAGTTTCACAATTTAGACGATACGGCCCAGTGTTGCAACAAACCGGCATCGCCTAGTCGTGCATCTTACTACACAATGCTCTGTCGTTTTAATCAAGTAAAACACCCTAGGCGTAAATTCAGACCGACACAGCCAAGTTGTGCCCTAAAAATGATTGTCATGTCGTGCAACAAAACTGGCACTCTCAGAGGCAGCAATTAAACAGACACTGCCTGGTAAGGCAATTTAATAAACACAACCTAGTGTTACAACCCACTAATTACCGCCTGATTGCAGAACGTGACTGACACTGCTGAGACATGCAAAACAGCTAACACTGCCTGGTTGCGCAACTTAACTAGTATGGAACAGTAGTGCAACAAATTGACATTGCCTGGTCGTGCAACAAAAAAAGCACTGCCGGTCCTGCAACCAAACCGGCACTGCCCGGTCGTGCATCCCAACACACAATGCGTAGTCGTTCAACATAACTGACAAACACAAGTCGTAGACCCTCACCGACACTATTTAGTTGTGGGCCCAAACCGACTCTGTCAGGTAGTGCAACTAAAGTGGCACTTATAAAATAAGCCATTAAACTAACACTGCCTTGTAAAGTAACTGAATAAACAAAATACAATATTGCAACCCAACCAACACTACCTGGTCAAAACTTAAAGACTCAAACTGCCAGGGCATGCCAAACAACTAACACTGCTCGGTTGCGCAGCTCAACCAATAGCGCCCATTGGTGCAACTAACTGTCATTGCCTGGTCGTGCAACAAAAACCCGCACTGCCATGTCCTGCATCTTAGCACACAATGCCGGTCGTTTAACTTAACGAACAAATCTAATTCCGGGACTTAAACCTACACGGCCCAGTTGTGTGCCCAAATCGACTCTGTCAGGTTTTTATGACTTATTAAAATCCTATTTCAACATTATGTTTACTCGTTAGGGTAGGTTAATTGAGTTGTCGAGTGTCAGTTGTCAGAGAAAAGTTGGAAAGTACAACATGGCACTAGTCTGCTAGTACTTTACGTATCCTTTCTTCTTTTAGGAATGTAAGCTGTAATTAACAGTCAACAGTACTTTTTGCTCCAAGTGCTATGCTATAAACAAGTACAAACCCAAGCAGTGACAGTATATACAACCCAAAACACAAACAAGATTAATGTAATTCGGCTTATCACATCTTTCAACGTTTACACAAAACTATTAAATATCTCAAGCATGCATTGACAATTTCAATTGCAGCTAAGCCGTATTTCATTATAATTATGGTTTAAATTCCTACTTCTACTAAACTAATTCCAGTTTTCTTGATTACGTCTACCTGCTTATCTTTTTTTAACTTTGGAATAATTTCATACTTTCACTTTTGTTCTGTGGTAAGAGTTACTTTTTCGCCTTGCCGACGTTGTAATCTGACGGTTAGGTTGAAAGTCACAGTCACTACCAAAAACTTTAAAAGCCGTACAATCTATAAATACGATGACTTTGATTTAAGATAATGTAAAAGCTCAGATAAGATATGTTAGTGCAGTGCAGTTGTCAAGCAGTGCTCCACTTGCTCGAATCTTTCGTATTCTGTATTTTTATAATTTTTTAATTAAATTTCCTTATAAGTGACCTAAAATACCAAAAAATAGTCTAAATTTCGTCCCTTACAACCGGCCTATCCCTTATATTGGTTAAATCCGGATACTTTTAACACAAGAACGACAGAAAGCGTATCGGGCCAACCAAAATTTAAAAAGTCCCTTGAAGCAGGATTTCCCTTGTAACCGGGTTCGTTTTACTGGATTCTACGGTACTAATACCCGATGATACGTATCAAATAAGATTTTAAATACATTTGCATTGCCTATAATGAAGCTTATTATATCAAATTGCCGTTACTGAACGTATTCATAAATTCTGCATGTCAAGCGCACCTATACCATCGCATCGGCTTCTGGACTTGACATGCCTTAGGTCGCGGGAGCCTCTGGACTGCCGTTGTGGTCTAGTCCAGAAGAATTGTAGGCTTGTGGACTAAACTGCTTCTGGACTACCACATATATACCTAAGCAAGGATTCTGTTCTGACGTGATAGTGAGTGGACGTGCGGCAAGTACCGTGCTTCTAGTGATTCAAAATTGAGTGGGGAAAGTTAAAGTAACAAAGATAAAAGTTATATCATTTTGAAGTGCGTGCTTGCCGCTTTCAGCCAAAATTTGTTTAATAGTATTCGCTCTACTATTATTACTTTTTTCAATTTTTAAAAGTTTTATTCACTATAAATTCAAAAGCATATTGTAAATTAAAATACAAAAAATATTACGAAATTACGTGACTGTATATGCACATTCAGCAATCCTGTCAGCTATAAGATAATATTAATTACTATCTTATCCGGTTTATTTACTGTGCAAAACGTCAAAACAAAACTCAAGCACTTTACCCTCTGAATATCAAGTTCTGCTTGAATCATCAGCATCAGATGAGGGAACTAAAACAGTAGTAGTACCTTACCCTAGCTCAAAAAGAAATGCATCCTTACCAATCAAAAACACGCCTAGAAAGAGCAAACGTAGCATTCCTTTAAAATCTGGTGCATCAGCCGCTACTGGTATTCAAGCCGCATTTCAAAACACTCACACACCATGTAGTCTTAAGAAGCCAGAAATGACTATTGACCTCCTATACAACTTACTTGTAGCAAAATTTGACGCATCATACATTTCACCAAAGAAAAAAGTTCAAATAATTCACAATCTGCTCCTGTCGGCCAATGCTGAAATTACAGAAATGAAAAAACAACAAGAAAAAAATAATTATGACATTGAATCTCTTCAAAAACGCCCTAATGCAAAAAATCTTATAGTTTTTAACTTCCAGAAGCAATAAATGAAAATAAAATTGAAACAGAATCCAAAATTGATCACTTGCTTGAAAAACTGCGATGAAAAACAGCACGTCCAATTTCCCTTTACTTGCATTGCGTTAAGGACAAAGAAAAAATAATGAAAGCAAAAGTTCAGCTACAGAGGGAAATTGTAACTCAAGAAATTGGTATATGCCCTGCATATACTCAACGCGAACGCTATACTATAATACTTTTACTTGCATACGGTCATCAGGAGAAACAAAATCACCCACATTTAAAATTTAAAATAAGAAATAGAATACGTCATCTGAAGAACAAACGCACTACATCGTACTGGAAAATAAATGACAAAGGTGAAATAACAGAACATACACTCTAAGCCTAGTGAACCATGCCTTCTCTAGTCCAGTCAATATTACAAAGTTCTTTCCAATATCCTGCCTACAATAACTACTACAACATGATCCTAAAGTATGAAGCCTACGGACCCGCACAAGGATCCAAGAAAGCAACCACTTTCATAAATTGTAAACACCTATAATAAAAAGATTATTAAATCTTCCAAGTTGTACTTTTAATTATGATTATTACATTAATATACTCGTCAAATTAATACTATAAATATTTACATTCACAATTTAATTTCATCTCAAACCAAATTCTAAAGTATTATTTCAACTGCAAATTGTTACATTTCAAAAAACAGAACCCCCCCCCCCCAGTAATGTATAAAAATCAATATAGCAATAAAATTATCCAGTTTCATGGGCGTCAGCCCAAATGGTACTTATTATATAATAAAAAGAATATATACCTAAGCAGAGGGAATAGGTCGAAGCGGGTGCGAAAGCAACGCAGTTCCTTAACTGAACTAACTCGGGGTGCTACGAAGAAACTTTATTTTTGATCGAAGTTAAAAAATAATGAAATTATATTTTCAATGTTCATTAACCTTTTTTAAACGATCATTTGCAAATACCGAGTTTTCCCTTAAGATGTTAAAAGCATGGTTAGATTAGAAACGGATTGAATGGAACTCTGTGTTTCGGAAGTGAGATATGGTGGGCTGGGCATGGTCGATGGGAATGGACGTTGGCTGATTTTAAAGAGGGATAGGGACTCCTATCAGTGCTTCGATTCTTAAGAAGCTAAAATTTAAGAAAAAAGTGAAAATGATTTGAGAAGTACAGTTTTAGCCTAAAAGAAAAAGGGAAAATTTTGAGCATGTGAAAATTGAAGTAATCCTCTTTTAGAGTTAAAAAAAATAGTGGGGAAAAGAATCTCCATTTCGTAAGTGATTTAAGTGGATTGCTTCTCTCCTTCTCTAGTTCGCCAAATAAGAATGTTCGTTTTCGTTTTGGGAAGTGAAAGGAATCGTGGGTCGTGTGTAGAAACAAAAACTGCTGGGAAAGGAATCTATGCGAATGTTCCAGGGTAAAACAACTATGGTATTTTTAAAGTTCCACATATTTGATTGATAGTGGTTTGCTGAGTTGGGGAAGGATCTGGACCTATCTGCTGTACTAGCATGGATAGTACGATACGATTGGACTTTGATATTCATTCCCCGCTCTTTCTTACCACAGTGTTCGGTAAATGCCATCTTGTTATAGAAAATACTATGACACTGGCATATACTGATAAATACCGGTATATACTGGTATAAAGTCACAAATCAGGTAAATACTTATGTAATAATAATAATAATTGCATTTATTCAAGTGTTAGAATGATAACAGTTATGTTGTTTTCGTCACCGAACACATATATATAATAAATAAAATAAATAGGTTGGTAAATAAATTAGAGTTCACGTCGAGGGTGGATTTGTTATAAAAAATCCGGCGCGAAGCGCCACCGTGGGCCCGAAGTAGATGCTGAGCTTACAGCAAGGGCATTTTATCACTGGCAAAAATGTTTTTGTAGTAAGGTTAACAAACTCCAAACCTAACCATAGGCAGTTACCGCTAGTGAAAACGGGCTAGGTCCGAGCTTTGCTTGCACTACTGGGCTTACAAGTGCTGCTGCTTCGAGTTAGCTTGAATAAAATAGCTCTTTTGAAAGTGAGCTAGGTACGAGTGTTAATGATGAGATTCATCGGGGTATGAGTGGTCCTAGTACAAGTTAGCTCGGAAGCATTAGCACATGAACATACAGGCTGGAAACAAAAGGCTTCGTACCGAGTGGGAGCAGCAAGAGCTATTCCGGGATAATTGGGCTCTGTCAAATTACCACTGGCTCGAGTGGCGGAAGTTAAAACTTTTCTAAAGACCTCGATTTCACTGCCAACTTATCCATGGGTAACTTATCTATAGGTAAGTTATCTATGGGTAAAATGCGATTTCACACAGTTTTATCCATAGGTAACTTCAAGATACCTATAGGTAAACTGTTGATGGATATCTTGATTTCACTGCTAAACTATCCGTAGATATCTTTTGTGTCGCTTAAGTTTAAATAAAAAGTTTAAAAAATAATTAGAAGTATGTCCTGGGTAGAATTTCATTTTTAATTTGTTTGACTCGATTAAAAATGGATATGAATTTACAATTAGTAACAATTGCTACTCTGTGTTCCAAAGTTGTTTTAATTAATCCGCAACTTGAAATTCAGCATACTCGGTTAATAACTCTGCTGCGACTCAGTATTTTTAAAACCGACGGAAAAAGCAATATAGGTATAATTTATTAAGGCAACTTTAATTATTGTAGCTAAACAATAAACAAAATACGTATTGTTTGTACAAAATTGTGAACACATTATCATTTATCAGGTGCAAAATACTCAAGTTTCTAATTATAATATTATAGCAGGAAAAAGACCTGGTTTTTCGATATGCACAACAATGAAATGTCAGTTGCCAGCATGGACCAAGTACGATTTAAAAATAAATATCGTCTAGAAAGGTCAACTTTTGATTACATTGTTGACGGCAAGATATTAAAAAACAAACTACACAGCTTCAGATTTGACAATAATTACTGCCTAATTTTTCTGTACTCCTTTTAAATCTCCTTGTACTCCTAAATTAACACCCAACCCAAGACACAAAATGTAAATTACGATTCTGCCAAAAAAAGCAAAACACCTCATCAATTTATGAAACTTGCCCCAAAACGCAAGAATATCTAGAAAAAAACTTAACTAATATATCTGTAGATAGTGCAATTTCACTAATTTCACTTGCACTTTATCCATAGACTAGAGATATCCATCAAACTTACCCATGGATAACTTTTACCCATAGATAGAGACTTATCCCCGGGATAACTGCGATTTCATTCACTATCGATGGATAACTTACCTATAGATAAAGTTATCCATGGGTAAAGTTGGCAGTGAAATCGAGGTCTAATTGTTGTTGGCTTATGCAACAGTAGTACATAATCGAGTTCTAATAATTCCTGTAAAATTAGTAACAGCAGCACAGCTACAGACGGATGGGTAGGGGGAGTGCTAGTTCGGAAAGTGCCGGTAAAAAACGATAAGGATACATAACGTCATTTATGGACGATCCCCGTATCCATATAAGTATGATCCCATGTATGTGAGCGGATTTTTTTAATTTACCCACCCTCAACTTGAATGACGTCATTTGTGTCTGACCCCTAAATGTTGTTATCCTTGTCTACTACGTACCTACATAGAAATGGAGGTAAGTTTGAACGCAAATGCAATATTTTTGATTGAGAGCAAAAAAAGGTAGAAAATATTGAAAGTTGCTCAAGTTAACTGCTAACTGTGCAAAAAGTATTCATGGTATCTTGCCCAAAACCTTTACAGCACTGCGCGGGCGCTTTTATGAGCGATTAAAGTTTATTTGGCGAAGATGAGGTCAAAACTGTGACCTGAAGCGTTCGACCTACAGACATTCGGACAGACAGACTGACAGACAGACGGACGGACAAAACCATTCCAATAGATGCTTATGAGCTAAAGCTCAGCATCTAAAAAACCATTCCAATAGATGCGTATGAGCTAAAGCTCGGCATCTAAAAATGACAACCCATGTTGAAGATTGCCGTTTACGTTATCCTTCGGAGGGTGACGCCGGTAGTGGGTGCGTCCAAAAATATGCTAAAGTGGAGTGGTGCTATTGGTGTGTGGACCCTAAATAAGGGCAACCAAGTTTCTTATTACATTTTTTTATATTTTAGGCATAGCACAGTTACCCTAAGTCCACACAATGGTAAAGTTTGCTTGGGGGTTTCAAAATATCACGAAATTGACTACCGGAATGTAATTATGTTTTAGTTCGAAACGTAATGTTTTAATCGATTTTTAAAACGTCATTTTTGTGAAACCCCCCTAAAAAGTGTTGTATTGGCTGGAAGTAAAAAGAACTGCTAAAAAGATGAGTAATAAATAAGAGTTTTTAACCAGATAAAAGTACTTGTACCCACATGGCCACGCTTATAAGTTAGTCTCAGTGATAAGCTTGAGCTTTGTATTAGCGGAGAAATGATTTTTGATTAAAGAATTATTAGGCTTAAATCATGTAATAGTTAACAGAATCTAATTTGTTGTAGTGCAGCGGGATATTACAACAGTTTTTGAAGGTTTAAAAAAACAGGACTTTTTCTCTAAAATGTGCCATAAAATTTGTTGTATGGAAGTTAAAACAAATAACAATTTTTTATTGTTTTAAGTCCTTAAAAAATGGAATACCACTCGTCAAAATCTGTCAAGTTTTTTGTAAGCGTACTGAATTGTTTTAATAGAAACAAATAAATCATGCTATTCATTATTCGTAGAAGGGCGTAAAACTACACGATAAACTACATAGTCCTGTCCTATATTACTGTTAAGGCTGCCATTTAACAAGGGGCGAAGCCCCTTGTTTTTGTTAGTATAATCTTAGTAGGTTCGCCGTATAGTAAAACGGACGAAGATTGACAACTAAATAATCATGTCTTGGTCAATGTCTTGTCACAACTAAAACGCACACGGATGAGCAATGAAACGAAATGAAAATTTTCAAGTCAACCAGGAGGCAGAATGCATTGAATTGGACTGACTAAATGAATTACATGTTAAAATTTTTTGGGCTAAGCGCTCCAGCTAAGATGTGATGTGTCATGTCAGAAACGGCTGTGTTATATGCATACGAAAAGTAAAGAAATTGAAGATAAATCAAGCGGTCAAAAGTTGCTCTAGGCTCCAATTTGACCGAGAGACGATCGTTCGTTTAGGGTCGTTCTAATTTGACCGCTACCCGATCAAAACTGACTCAAAGTGCCAGACTGATGATTGTGATAATAACTGGAAAATAAAGACGAAGATACGATAATTTTTGGGTCCCTTGTGAACATTCCATTGAATGTGAGCGCCATTCAGAAGTTGGGGCCTCGTTATTGTGGCGTTTAAGAGGAGGCGAGGATTGAGAGGTTTATTTGTGAAATTAACTCTATTTGACCAGGTGGTCGGCCTGGAAAGTGTTGGTTTTGTGAGAATGAAAAGAATTACATTTCTTTGGTTTGGTTCGCGGATGATGATGATGTCGATGATGAGACTCAAAAGGATGAGATACCTTTGGTTTCCCTCGTATTTGGGACGCTTCTTCGAAATCTTCCTCTTGTCGTCGTCGTTCTCGCTTTGGTTCTCGAGGTGAGAATACTGTAATCTCGTACGGCACGAAAACATGCTCCCGCCGTCTTGTCTTTTGGCCAGTGCCAGTACCACACACTGCACTGCTCTGACTCTGGCCCGGAGCTCTTCTTTTTCTCACTTTGCATGATCATAATTTATTAGTTGAGATACTCTCGACTCGAGTCTTCAGCTTATTTCTTTTTTCTCATCCTGCCCTTGGTAGAAGCAGAGACGAGCAGAGGAAGGAAGGAACACCTCCAGTGTCTTCTGTCTTCTTCTACATAAATATAGTTTCTGCTGGACAGGTCTTACTTAGTCACTCACTCGGTTGGCTGTGTGCCTGCATTCTAAGCAACGGCTTATTCTTCTTTCATAGCACCTGCTCCACGTTTTGAAACCATCATCGCTCCAGCTATGTCAATTTAGTTACACTTCTGGAAAAGCGAGAGGAATATGCATTTCTCCAACCGTGTATGCTTCAGCTTTAGTCATGGCCTGGGTCTCATTGTTTTTTGTCTACTAATATAGTACCTATCTACTTGGCAATGATCTACAGATGAAGAGTTTTTTGGCAAAACGGGATAAGTCCATTGTTTTCAAAAATGAGATTATTTGTGTTACTTGTTCTATTCAACTAGATACATTACTGTGTTGAATGGTAAAGGTCAAAGTTCAACCAAAGCAATTTTAAAAAATAACCCTTTCGTTTTTTGGCAAAACGGGATAAGTCCATTAAATTATTTTTGGCAAAATGGGATAAGTAGTTTGAAGTAGAGAATTGCCGTGCGTTAATGTTTTTATGCAAAGTAAGATAAAAAGTTAATTAAAAGTTTGGTTTCATTCAAAACGAATAAAACATATCACGGACTTTTAACCCTATGGTAATGTATTGATTTTTTTGCAAAACGGGATAAGTCCACAAATTAAAAATTTTGAAAATGTTCTGAAACATTCAAAATTCGGCCTAGAATTCGAAACTGCTTGTAATTACGCTTCGTTAGATGCAGTACCTGTAGAAAAAATTGAGTTACAAAAACTCAACTTGTCACCATTAATTCGTTTTTCGTTGTTCCTGTTAAATTTGCTTTGGTTGACTTATCCCGTTTTGCCAAAAAACTCTTCAGATACAGACAATACAGAAACTAAACTACGTGTGAACGTTGAAGGCAAGAGAAAAAGAATGTTTATTGAAAGAAAAGGAGGTACATATTTCTATTGAGCAACACAGCTGAATTAGAATTCTTCTGCGTAATGTGTAATAGGAGTGGTAAGTACATGTGCTTGAAAGAAATTCAACTTGGCAATGTGAATAACCTATGGCTGCACGGAGCCAGGGCGCATTCATCAAAGGGATCTTCGTCGTTATGATTAGTTTTATCGATACATAATTTATAAAAGAAGCAGCTATTTGACTATAAAACCATCTACTACCACTACGTATATTACCCCTGTCTGTCCGCAAAGCTGCATGGTATAAATATATCTTCAGCTTTTCAGCTATGTATAGTTGTGCTCGCTCTCGTTCCTGAACGATCATTCAAGAAGAAGAATAAAGAAAATGAAGAATTACTGACCATTGTTCTAATAGTTCCACGGAAACTAAGGACCCTCAGCAATTTCTAATATAATTATGTATCATATTCCATTCTTGTGTATCGCCACTTCCTTATATATTTATTACCAAAATACAGGAATAAATAGCTAGTCAAAATTACCTGTCTTGCCCCTAGTGACAATTCAGAAGACTGGAAAAGTTCATATTATCAAGCTTGTGTCTTATACAATGCTCTTTGCTCGACTTTTTCTTGAATTATGTGAAAATCTAAAATAAATGGTTTCAGGAAAGAATGTCTGTTTCTTCTCCAAATTTATATACGCATTCTTTTACATTTGACTGCATTAAGTATTAAAGGTAAGCGCATGCAACAGGGGAAAAATCGTTGCTGTTGACTTGGACTTTTGATTAAGTAATAATTGTCCAGCGGCAAATTAGAAGAAAAAAAAGAAAAAGGTGAAAAGGTCCCATATTGTCCCGTACTGTAAGCCTAGGTTATTGACAGTAGTGTATAAGTCACCGGATTTATGTAAATCTGAATTTCTAGATTACTTTTTACTGTATGTTGCTGAGCTAAGGAAATTCAACTTGGAATTCGTAGTAACCGGAGATTTTTCTATTGACTTGTCTGTCAAGAATAAGTATACAAAACTTGTGATGCATGCAACCAATATGAATTCCATAATGCAGGTAATTGAACAGTCTTTTTGGTTTTAATTAAAATATATACAAGTTTTATTTTCACCTACCTACTATTTATTCAGCATACGAATAGGGCCAAATTTAAAAATCCTTACTATATAATCTTTATAATTTTCTGTAAGAGGTGCATAATGCAAAAGCATACGCTCACACTAAATTAAGGTAGAATAGAGGCATCAAGCGCTCGCGTCGTGAGTATGTACTGTCAATTCCTTCGACGCGGTTGAAATTTCATGTTTTAAATTTAATAGGGAAAGTTACCTATTGTTTTATAAAATATCTCAAAAGTTGTGCTTTGACGTCAAGTTCGTGTAAAACTAAGAATGTAGAAATATGTTTACCTATAGTAACTAAAAAAGAAAAAACAAAAACATATGAAAACAAATGAAGAAAAAACACTGTAAACTATCATGGAATGTACATAACGAGCACCGAAATCAAGAAAAATATCAGCTAAGTCATAATTTTAACTAGTATACAAGTAGACTGAAGGCACAAAATATATATTATATTGAAACCTAATCCCGTCAGATACAAGCATCGTGTTTATTGTAAAACAGAATGCCGAACCTAAAAACTAAACACCGCAAACCCGCAGAAAAGCCAAAACCAGAGGAAACCATGGAGAACCTAATAAATCGAAGATTAAAAGCAATTATATCTAGAATGCAAAACAACAATGATAACCTAAGGAAATCCATATCAAGAACTGTCACTTTTGCAGTCAGATCAGCCATGGAAACATTTACTACGAAGATAAAAGAACTGGAAGACCGAATATCAGAATCGGAAACTCTACTCAGCACATCTGGCAACAACACCATAGCAGACAAGTCCTACATCAAAAAAAAAAGAAGAAAAGGATGACCCCATCATAAAATCAAGACATGTCATAAAAGAAATAATGGAGGTCAAGGATGCTAAATTTCTGTCACCCAAAAGATTAAAGAGCAGAAAAGGAAAATAATCGCTAATACTTATCAAACTCCCTGGCTCACGTTCTGCCATGGATATTCTAACTAAAAGCAAAAAACTGTATGACGTTCAATTCAGCGTAAGTAAAACTCTTTCAAAAAAGGAGAAAGATGTGAAACAGGCTATAGTTTTACAAGTAAAAAAACTGAAAGACAATAACAAAGAGGTGAAAATCTTTGGTTACTACAACATTCCCAGGTACATGTTGTCTTGCCTTTGCCTTTTGACATCTTCGAAACCTATCATAATATATTTCTTGCTAGTATCTTACAGCTTACAAGTAGAAAAATATGAGAATAGTGCCTTTCGGCGTACGTATTTAATTAGATAGAACTAAGCTCTTTAGTTTTCAGTTTATTCCTAGTAAGAATTGTATCCACGGGAAGAATTTTTTCAATTTTGTCTCTGCTTATTTTTTCTTATTATGTACACAGTGTAGGTAGTATGGCGTTTGGCGTGGTCGATATAACTACACTCCAAAAATCGCCCAGATTATGTAGAAATGTAACTTCTTCGATCTGATTCTAATGTTACTAGTTTAGTTTAATACAGCTAAATTGTTAGAATAACTGGAAATATGATTTTAACTGTAAAAATCGACAAGTTAAATTTAAAAAATTTAACTTTTCCTAGAATAAACTAGACCGACATGTTCCTCCGACGAGCGCTAGATGGCCTCCTAATTACAAGCAGCAATACCTAATATAGGCTTCACTGTTAAATCCCACAATTAAAGTTAAAAACATTATGTTGTACTCCTCATACACTTTAAACTCATGCTTAATTTGAGCATCATTAGATAGGTATTAGCATGTCTGTTGCATCGGTCTTTAAAGGAATAAATAATTTGACATTTTGACTCATTTTTTCACGTTTACACTTTTCGTTTTAAGCCAATCATGGCATGATATTTAAATTTTTTAAACAACCGTCCTGAGTGGCTAACAGCTGGATAAATAATTTAATTTTCACAATTTCAACATAATTTGATTTCAAAATTAAAATTAAATCATCACTTTTTAAAAAGAAAAGATTTTAATCACTACTTTGATTTTAAATTATTAAGCAGTTTTTAAATCAAGTTATGTAAAATTGGTTTCCTGCTGCAGAGTAACTATGTCTACACTGCAGCCAATATGCCCGGCGCCAGCGGTCAACTTTCTTCTGAATTGATTACAAAAAATTAAAACTACTAGCAATTTGGAAACCCGATGGGTTTTTCTCAAATTGTATCTCTTCTAATATTAGAGACCTTCCTAAATGCGTATTTTCTTGAAAGCCCCGTTACATAGACGCAGTGTATGACGCCACTTTGAAACCTTTGAGTACGTCAGACTTAAATCGGACAAAACGAGTCTCAAAGCTTCACTCGTGCAGATTGCATGCTATTCAAAAGTCGCATTATTTAGACGCTTCTATTTCCAAGCTTGTCTACGACGGTGCTCAATCTGCTCAATAGTTAAGCTTATGCGGATTTTCAAGGATGTCTGCGGGAACTGAATCCTTTTTGCTGCTTGAAGCTTTGACTCGAAGACTCATTTAGGAAACTCGACGTCTAGGTTGACTTTTTGTATATATCTTTAAATATCCTTGCTTATCCGTGACGTCAAAAACGAGTCTATGAATCGAAGCTATGAGCGTTCAGACTCATTTAAGAACGTCTCTATTATCGCAATACATCATCTGTCCCTGCTCTTGCACATGACAAAACCACAGTAGGCAAAGCGATGTCCACCCTTTAGCGGTAGTCGACTATATAAAAAATAAATTACTCTTTTTTTCAAGACTAACTTTCATAATTTATCTGTGTTTTTCGAATCAAACGCTATAACTACTTTACACAATTAAGCCATGAAACTGCCTTGCTAAGGTATAACATGGGTAAAGTTTAGTAAATACATTAATTTAAGTTTACTAAAGTAATAACAGTTTTGAAAAAACTATTATTAGTTTGCCATCTACTATAAGTTTCCGGTCAACAAAAATAACACCTTCGTTACTCTACTTTCTCCATCTTACGTAATATTATATATACGAGTTAGTCTTATATCATGACGCTAACTGCTATCTCCGTATCTAATACGTGCAGTACATAAAATCATACCCCTCCACAGGAATAACCACTACACCTGGTTTTTCGTGTCACCTCTCTGTGTTTTACTATTTACTCTTTATATTGCCAATCGATGCGTATTTGCGTTTTGTCTTTATTCTTGCAACAATAATATTAAAATGTTGTGTTTTGCACTGTTTATAACCAATAACACTTTGCTTTTACCCAATCAGGGCCATGCAATTTAAATTTTTAAATATTCGGCAATCTTGATTGGCACACAGCCTATAAAAAATTATTTCTTTGTTTCAAATTAGTTCAAACATAAGGATATAAAAAATTGATGCCGCATTTTAAGGCAGAGAAAAACAATTGAGCTTAACGAAGAAATATTTTAACAGTATTATTCATAATATTACTATTAAAATAATAATAATTTTAATAATAATTAAAAATACAAAATAAAATTAAATAATCTTTGCGAAGAAACTAATAGTAATTATTTTTGAAGCTTCAATTTGACGTAAATAGTAACTATGCCCATACCACGCCTGACGTAGTTGTTACAGCCGTTACCATAAATAATTAGTTTAACAAAGTAATTAGTGGTTCTAAGGCCCGTCCTACGAACGGTATGTACATGCACTTAAAATTTATAATGAGAACCTAAAAAGTAACTATGGCCACAATACACCAACACTACTATACTAGCCACAAGTGGACGAGTAGGTGAATCAAAACACGTCTATGCATATGTCTAAATGTCAATTACATGCAGTATTACAGAATTTAAGCTTTACTGTTGAATCCCACTATAAAAGTCAAAACGATTATGTTGTACCCCTCATAAACTTATTCTTAAATTACATTTAAGTGCTCGCAGCTTGTTTTTAAAAGGCTTACTTAAATGACAGTTTTTATAGCTGTTATCTCAAAGGCTCAGCTTTTATGTTTACTAACAATTAGGCGGCTAGGTAATGGACCTTCTGTTAGCCATGCTCATTTTCTTAAAATTAAAAAATGTTTTTCTTTCAAAATTCTTATCAAGCGTGTGGTTCTTCAATATGGAACTCAATTCCTACCTCTACATATGTTTAATAATATTAAGGACTTTCAATTCAATTTAAACAAATGGTTGATAAGTTTATGATAATCTATTTATTCATTTCATATGATAGTTATTATTAATTTGTATGTTACTTAGTAATTAGTATTATGTATGAAGGTCTGCCTATAAAAATTAGCACTTGATGCTGTTAGTTTTGGCAATAAAGCTATTACATTACATTTACAGCACAGCCGAGTTAAATACATATATATATAGATATATGTATATATATATATACTATATATATACTTATATATACTTATATATATATATACTATACATTCTAGTGCCGGTTTTATTCTGCGAGACTCATCGCCATTGTGTGCAATTGCTTACTCAAATACTCCAACATCATCACGCCAAATATAAGAATAATCGCTCGGCTTATGCCTACGTCAGGTATTCTGGTGAGTGATGTTACTTTTCAGTGTTCTTTTAAACTCAGAGCCAAGGCAAACCTTTGTTTAAGCAAATCGTTGCTTGCTGTTATTTATTCGAAACCTGTGCGGTGTTAAGAAAATTTTCTATGTGGGTTTTTGTTGTCAAATTACAGAGAAATTTAATAGCCTGGTAGATCATTTACGAAAAATAACAGAATGCCAATTCTCCCGGCCTACTCTCATAAATATAGTTGCCTTTGGGTCGAAGTCAAGCAGGAGACGGTCATGTCCAAGAATCTTTGCGCAAGGTTTTTGCTAAAGGGACGCGAACTACATGTACGTATGATTCAAGTATTACACTCAAAAAGATGTTAAGGAAGAAAAATGGTTATTTAAGATCAAGATTAACAGAATCATTTGAAGAGGATACGATCACTTGGGAGCTCAACATAATTTTCAGAACTAAAGAATTAATCTTAACGACTCAGCCTAAATAACTATTTCTGCTGTGACCTCGAGTCGAGGTCAAGGAGAAGGTCTTGCCTTCTTCCCATGGTTTCGATGTGTTCATCTACTGCTATTAATCTTAACTATTTATTATATTAGTAACTAGACTAGTCAATAGATTTAGTTTACAGTATTATGATTACACTACGCTTGTTTAGACTTTTTGTATTATAATCCCTAATCGCGAGTATAGTTGTCATTGTTATCCTAACTGAATATTTTCTACCTTGTATTTTATAGTATGTACATCTGTATGTATCATTTGTGCGCCCTATTCTACATCTACTTTGATAATACGAAGCATGGGTTGGGGAAGAGGGGAGGGTAGGAGAAACTGACTTCTAAAGTTTAGGTTACATTTTAAGAGGCACCTACGTTCACAAGAAGCGTTATTAGCCTGATTTAGTGTGAATTTATGTAAATCGTAATAAAATACACGTCATAGTCGTCATTATATACTAAAGTTGCGTATCACTTATCAAAGGAACCCCACGTAATGCCTATACCAGCGGCGGATCTAGAATTCTTTTCCGGGGGGGAGGGCTAATGTCCACCTTCGGAGGGTTAACAGTGTTAAGCGTTATATTGAAAATGGCCACTCAAATCCTGCAATGTTTAAAAATTTCCTTCTGTGGGTGGGGCTAAAGTACCCTAGCTCTTCCTGTGAGCGTGAGGTTTTAGCCTCCTTTCGCCAGAAGACATTCTTTTAACATAGTGAAAGTAGGGGTAAACCATATTTTACGATACCGATCAACATTGTCAGTTGACCAACCACCTACCAACGGAGGGAAATTCTTGATCTACCATTGGGTTCCGTATATATTGCTAGCAACCCTTATCGGGTTGACACTTTCCTAGTTTATATAATTGTATGCAACCTATTCTCACTTTCTATGCAGGTAGGAAGGTTCCATAGGCACATAGTAATAAACGTAGTTTTTTGTTCTTACTGTGTCTAAATGGCAAGCGTAATAGTGTCGCCAGTTGTAAATAAATATTTACTTTCTCTTTATTTCACTTATTAATTTACTTCTCGCTTTCCGTTTTTGTGAATAGTGAAATAAACTATAGAGCGAACATAACATGCTTTAGTTAGCGTATGGAATTGATGTGTTATTGGATTCGTTCCTTCCTCGTCAGGTGTGATGAGAGACTGATTACATATTTTTGTTTTTGTTGGCAGTCACTTCTAAACTTTTAGTAAAACTTTGCTTTAAAAATTGGAATATGTGGAGGCGCGACTTGGGAAAAAAAGCTGCAGTTTTCTTTGACTCGAACACATTTTCATAATCTTAATGTTGATACTCATCTTTTATTTTAGGGTGCTTTGTCACACATATAGAAATAGATAAATACTCCCGGAGGTCGAATAAGTTTAACTCAAAGCAATTTTTTTGTGCTTTTACTCCGCGCTCCTCCGTGTCCTCGTCCTGCCTCATATCTGTACAATGCTCCGTTTTCACTCGGAAACTCTACGAGGAAAATCTTTGTGTATTCTGGGAAATATTATTAGGAATTTTAGTGAAATTTAATTGCACGTTATGTTCTTGGCTTTGTAACATTATGATGTAGAATGGTGGATGGGGAGGTGAAGTGATGGAAGTTGTGCGTGAACATTGTTGACTTGGTCTTATTCTCAGACTGTCCGGGTGCTACTTGGAACGGTAGACATGAAATCAGGTGGAGTTTGAATGCAAAATGGAAGTTTTATATCAAAGAGAATGTTCAAAGGCTGGACGGGAAGAGAGATGAATACGGAGAGGAACAGGAGGTTCACATTGAGAAGACTATGTAGGCTGTCGACTATGGACTTTGAATACATTGGGATTAGGATATAACTTGTGTATAATTTGAGTTAAGGGACATAGTATAGTATTAGCAAATCGCAGTTTTGTGCTTAATACCTACAATCCAGGATCCATTCAAATCCAAAAGGATCGTGGAACTAACACTAAGTTGGTGCATGGTTCTTAGTACCCATACACTTCGACATATGCATGTACTCATCGTCAGATACATATATATACGCACGAGCATGATGCTAAGGTCACTATGTGATATTCATTACTATTACTAGGTAGATTTATTATGTTCTGAGTGCATAATCTCTGCTCCGCTATCTCCTCATGGGAAGAAAGTAGAAAGAGAGAGAGAGCGGTGGGTTTGAGCTCAGGTTTTTCGTGTTCGTTTTTGAAGACGGAGTTCAAAGAAGCACAAGAAGGAAATTGAGAATGATAGGCAGACTGTCAAAATGGGAAAAGATTAATGGGCTAACTGTAGAAGATGGAATGAGGGAAAATATTGTTTTCCATTTGATTTCCCAGTCCCTCCTCCCTTTCTCTCTCCCACTCATTCTTTTTCGCCTAACCATTTTCTTACTTTCTTCTTTCTTATCCTGCATACTAATATTTTTTTCTCTCCCATATAGTTTTCCCCTCCGTCCTCTTCTCCTCCTTCTCAACTCAAGACTCAAACTGAATCAAGCAAACTAACGAAGATCGTAAGATCAACTCTGCTCAATCACATCATATTTCTCTGCCTATACTCTACATATTCATTTACCTAGCTACATCCGTATACCTATCCATGCTTTCGGCTTTCATACATTGATTCCGAGGTCATTTTTTTTCTGTATATCTGAATGTGGTTCACTCCAAAACGATTTAGTATCATACACAGACAGACACCTAAGCTCCCATCTTGTTTTCTCTTTTCATATGGATTTATTTCCAGACATTGGCAGTGTTTCCATTTGGGAACATGACAAAAGAGCGCAGACAAAAGATCGCAGCCATTAGAGCGCGGGACATTAGAGCGCAGCAGACAAAAGAGCGCAAGACAAAAGCGTAAGACAAAAGAGCGCAAGGACAAAATATTGCTGTGAAAAATGAGTGCAAGGCAGGAGAGTTCAATAAAATTGAGTGCATTTCCGACGTAACATTAAAGTCAAGTCAACACAGCTCTTACGAGCAATACTCAGCCAGCAACGTATCATTTCGGATTTTCCTAAAATATTTTTTTTGAAAAGAGCATCCAAAATAACTTACATTTGCTTAATAAGTGTTGGTCGATAAAATTATATTTCGAAAAAACGAAAAAGACCTTGGATTGCATATGTAATGAAGTTTTCATCCAGATTTTTTTTCATTCATTATTTTTGAAACTTTATTGTTAAAATTTTTGTACAATAAAACATTTTAAAGTGTAAGAAACACAAAAATCATACAATTTTGAAAATTATATTTTTTACAAATTTTTTATTGATACTTAGCATATAATTTTAGAGAGCGAGGTAGTCCAGAGGTCTAAGGGCCGATGCTCTGCACCGATGGTCGTTTGGGGGTTCAATTCCCACTCGGGAGTCTATCGTGAATCGTGAGGTAGATTATCCTTAAAACTCCCGCCTCTCCTCGTGTGTGGTGACTACTGCCTTTAAAGCTTACTTGGCTCTGTGTTAGTACGGGGTAAGCTAGCCACACCTGTTAGTTCCTTGAAATTAGCGATTACGCTGAGGAGCTTAACAATAAAGCTATTATTTCATTATTTATTTATTATTTTTAAAAAAGAAAATATGTTTTCAAATTTTGTATTTTGTAAGCTTGTAATTTTTTAGCTTGCAACAATTGGTAACTATAATTTGAACAACCATTACGTATGATGCTACCTATTTCTTTGATTTGGAGAATAATCGTACGATGATTGACGTCAATTTCCCGAGTTTATACATACTGTCATAGTTACGGATTTATCATGCTTAATATTATGTTGGCGATTGTCATTATTACAAATATGAGAATGGAAGTTATTATTATTACAAATATGAGAATGGAAGTTATTATTATTACAAATATGAGAATGGAAGTTATTATTATTACAAATATGAGAATGGAAGTTATTATTATTACAAATATGAGAATGGAAGTTATTATTATTACAAATATGAGAATGGAAGTTATTATTATTACCAAAATGAGAATGGAAGTTATTATTATTACAAATATGAGAATGGAAGTTATTATTATTACAAATATGTGAAAGAATATTATGTACAGGGATTTCAATATTTATAATATTATTATATCGTTCTATTGCATTGGTTGTAATGTATTATATTAGTAATGCATACGGGATGATCTGAATCCTAATTCAAATCATCATTTCATTATTTTCTCCATCCATACATTATTTTACTGTTGAATTGTGTGGCCTTGTGTTGCTTTTTGGAGAATAAAATACGAATTGTTATATTTTTAACCATACTTACCATCATTTCTTCAATACCTACTAACGATAAGACTCTGACAATACCTTCATAAGTATAAGTAATATACAGTTATGTTGCAGTATGCCCCTATCTTATATTTATTTTAATGTTAACATATCCATCAATTATAATACTAATTACTTCCTAGAGCATTATTGACTTGACTTTAATGTTACGTCGAGAATGCACTCAATTTTCCTGAACTCTGCTGCCTTGAAATCATTTTTCACGGCAATATTTTGTCCTTGCGCTCTTTTGTCTTACGCTTTTGTCTTGCGCTCTTTTGTCTGCGCTCTAATATCTCGCACCCGTTTGTCCCTGCGCTCTTTTGTCTGAGCTCTCCTGTCGTGTAGCCTTTCCATTTATATTGACTACACTACACTCCCAGCGCCAGCTCTGTTCACTTTAATACCGATGAGCAAGCATATTTTATTATGCAGACCTTGATTGATGCGGAATAGAGCTTTGGGTTCGGCTCGGTATGAGTCAGAGTTGGAGTCAGCAGACCAGTTCACAGACAATATTATTATTATTATTATGTGTGTATTTATACAGCGGATATGCACCACTCGGGTATCTCCACTGTGTGTTTATACAACATTACTGTCTGAGCCACTAGGTAGAAACACGTCATATACACATGATCAAATCTAGCGGCTCGATTCTTAACTCTAGTTCAACTAGTAATACCGATTTAATATACTTACTTAAGTACTCCTTGGGACTGTGGATTTATATGCTCGTCAGCATGTGTTGTCTTTTCCTGCTGAGCAGAGGTATTGGCTCGTGACTCGGTTCCAATAGTGCAGGCGTGTCACGCCCGCCCTAGAGGGACTCATTCGCCCTTAACCCATCTTCCCTACTCACAATTAAGAGAAGGTGAACAAGAAGGATGGTTTGTAGAAGAGAAGGCCGAACAGTCCTGGATAGGAATTAGATGTACATATGTCGAAACACATAGTCAGGCCTCGGAGACCACTTTAAATATACACTGCCTCCGTCTCGTGCCAAGAAGGCAACGGATGAGCACATGTACATACCTGACTACTTACATCATCTCCCCACCTCAAACTGCTCCACTCCCGCTGCTTCCAAACCCTATCCCAACTTGAGCCACGATCCAAGTGAGGGGAAGACTTCCCGACTTAGCAGTTCAGTAGTTAGACCACTGACCCGCCAAGCCGGGTTCACAGACAATATATGAGTATATAGATATAGATATACCTATCTGTATTTATGAAGCAAAAACCACTTTTTCAACATAAATACATATATATGTGTATCATTGATGTTCGTGTCCATGCCCATTTTCATGGGAGTGGATTAATTTCCTGGATTTACTTTGTTTAGTATTCAAATCATGTCACACGTACACATCCCTCACTGTCAGAACTAAATGTAAAACTGCACTTATGCAAAACTTTCCAAGTAAAACATTGCTTAATAACACATTACTTTAACATTAGTTACTCGTAAAGTCACCCAAAACGTATCTTGTAAATAGTGATGAGTAAAATACACATCGTAAATTCTTTATTTGACATAAGAAAGCGTACACATGTCAATTAACCTGACAAATGTGGGAACAGAGCGGATCCGTAACACGAAATCATAGAAGTAGTGCTCGGTGCAACTTCTGAATTAATAAGTTTATGTAATGAAATATATATAAGTAGCTACATTTATGTAAGATGCTCGAGACGTGAGTCTCGGGGATAAAATAAATAAAATCTCTACGTTCAACAAATAATATATTTTGAGATATATATATATAAACTCGAAAAGATTTAATAAACAAAACGGGAGTTTCAATATCAACAACAATTACAATCACTTTGATTTCTACAGCGTATTTATCAACGAATGAGAAAAGATTTGCACGGAAAGAAAAGGGTTGGGTAGGTACTTATAGCTACGCGAATTACCGGTGGTTTTGGTCACGGATTCTCTAAGTCCCTCGGTCAGTCCGACGGTATATCCCGAAAGAAATAGTATTTCGGTACAAAGGGGGACGGCTAACTTCCTTCAATCCTCTTTTCTCGGCGATCTCTGTCCTTCGTCTCGATTCAGTCTAAATCTCTGAAGTCTAACTAACTTCCAAGTCCAATGCAAAGGACTGGTTTCTTTGATGTGTTTAAAGATAACCTGTCTTTATGACTTGTGAAAAAGCTAATTTACTCTGAATAAAAACTGTCAATTTAAGATAGTTATCTAACTTGACTTCTTGCTCTCTTACTTCTGATCTCTGGATTACTTGTTGCTCGGTGGAATTCTCAAACAAAAGTGTATTATTAGTAGGTGTTCCCTATTGAAAGGCTAACATTCAGTTTGTCTTGTCCACTCAAGAACTAAAATGTGTCTCTACTTCTGTGTTTCTTAATAAGTTCGAGTCTCTATTGTCCGAGGTTGGACAAGCTATCTTTAGTTTTCCCATTGCATTCCGCTGGAAGGCAATGGAAATGTAAATCTGCTACGTCATTCTTTTGTTTACTCGTGTGCTACTTTTCTTGCCTCGCCTTTTATTTTGGTTCGTGTCTTTGTGTGCCATAGCCAGTGCCAGTTGTGCTATGGGAATGGCGGGGATTTCTACAAAGGAATAGAAATAGGAAAGAGGTGGAGATTCGTCTCCACACAAAGTTATACCATACGCTTAACAACGTACAAAATAACCGCCAAGGCCAACGAATACAACTAACATTGAAGTATCTGTCACGACACAGTCGAAGACTAGCGAGACATTGGAAGTCAGTTTTTTCTGTATTCATGGTCAGCGCCTACTGAACAAGTGGGAGCTGAAAATCCGCAACTTTAATTTCCAGAATTTTACAGCTTGAAGGTTGAAATTGGAAATCAATATCAAGTAAGCTAATTTTAATGTACCTATTGTTGTTGTGTAGTACATAATTTTATATATCAGATTTTGCAATGTCACACTCAAAAAATAGAATTCTCAATGCAAAGTATGTTCTCGTATGTGTTTATAGTTTGTGTGTACTCTCCAGCAATTTTTATATCATCTGTTCTCATTATCTTTACTCTAGTTTCTAATTTAATGGAAGGACACGAAGAATTGTCGTTAGTTAAGGCTGTACTGGAACAGGAGGTGCTATGCCTGCTGCAGTATTTCAAAATTTTCACAAGTAAGCTAAAATAACTTGACAAATCTGAAATGATGTGCCGTCCAATACTTTTTCGTCTCTTATGTATTCAGTCGTAACATATTAGGATTTGGGGTATAATTAAGTACCTACTAATTAGTAACGTTAACCGTGTATCAATGTTAGATGCATTTATTCTGCCTATGTTCCGACTTGCAATTTATGCCTAATTTAATACTGCTAATTTTGTAAATTAAATCACATTTTCCCTGTATTTTCAACTGAGGTAACTATTCAACGGACGAGCTAGTCAAAGAGTTATCTCAAAAAGAACTAGAGGATGTTACTAGGCCAATCGGGCACCGAAAGTTATTTTTAAACAAGTTTGAAGCTCGAAGCTCAGAGGTTGCATCGCTGAACAACATGGAAAATCAACTCAACGCTTCCTCAACAGAAGCAAGCAATGTTACCGTATTTCCTAATTGCAATGATCGAATTTTTAAAGTACTATCATCTTTCATTAAATAATACGACCAAGTAATCGAGTGCTGGATGGTATGAAATCTTATATGACATATTATGTTTACTAAAGCATCGAATTATGTAATTGGTATAGTATTTATATTTTGCTGAATAAAGTATTTATAACTGGATTATTATTATCATACTGGATTTGTGCTTCACAATTAATTTTCTCCTTGTCATTTAATAGTTTCATATCACTAGAAAACAAATTATATTTTACGTTGCATTGCATTAACTTTACTGGTCTTATTGTAAAAATCATTACTTACCCGCGCGTATATCCTTCATGAAACAGAGTTAAATCGTCTAAACAAATTCAAGTAGTTATTTACGTTGCATGTGTTAACGGTTGTACGTGAAACTCAGTTAAGATTGTACGGTTTCCGCAGTAAAATCATTCACGTTTTCAAAGCGTAACTTCAATGACGTGAGGTGCATGAATACGTGACGTTTTACTTTACTTTATGTTTGATTTAACCCAATATAACGTAATATTTGTTATGGATTTCTCACAGTGCTTGTTTTATTTTATTTTCTCTCTCTATCGAGATTCATTTTATTTCCGATTCCAACTCCAACGACCCGTTTGCAACTTCATAACTTGGTACATACAAAATTTCTATTGTCCCCATTTCTGTTTTTTGCTCGCTCAATAGGTCAGTAATGTGACATTCCAAGCTTGGGTAATGGGAATGGTGTAGACACGTTCTGGCCTGACTCTAGACTCCACCTTGATTTTTTAGGCTGACTGAGTGATCCTCTAGTAATTTGCAAGGGCCGTTTATTTCCTTATGTCCTTAGTGAGTGTTGCTGTTAAATGTTAGGGAAGATACACTACACTACTACAATTTAGTCGGTAGTTATAGGAGAGAAAAACTTTATTAAGCCACTGTTGCACAATTGCAATAGCTATACAGCTCAGTATACATACCATCACTTTCTTAATTGACATGAATAAATTTTTAAATAAGTAAGTTTATACAACTAAAGTTAAACATATAAATGATGATTATAAATCTGAATTGATCCTCTTAGGGCAAACAGTAAAATGTCATTCAGGACTGTCAAATATCCTTATATAATTATCTCAATTTTACCAAATTTGTCAATTGAGAGGGAAATTTGTATGCTTTCAAATATGCATTGTAAGTATAGGGTGGTGTGGTGCTATACTATGAAAGTACGTATGTATGTATGATTATTGAGAGAATTTGAACCTGAGCGGTTATGTCTCTATTAATCAGTTGCTCTACGATGTGGCTCTTGGTGGGCATGTATGAACATGTCACTCAAGCTCCGTATCGCATAATACTTTACCTTATCTTTAAACATGGATAGTGTATACTTGCTTACGACCGAATGTCAGCGAGTAGATTATACTCCTCGACAGGAGATTTAACATCGTCAAGAATTCCTGCAAGCAGAGGGATAGCACTGGTAACTCCACTAAATCATCTTGAGCCGCCAAGTCAAAAAGAGAAAGGGATCCGCCAGTACTCAACACCCACCAGCCACAACTCAAATGCGAAAGTTATTGGGTGTTAACGCATGTAGCTACAGAGCAGAGAGAGTGGGAATGCATGTATTGAACTATATGAAACATACAGTGAGAGGCAGTAGGTACCTACATTAAGCCATCCAACATCTCTGTCTCAGACAGTAGAACTGTCACAGATAAATGCACGGAAAGCACCCACTTACTTTAGTTCTCCACAACACCCCTTTTCTCCCCCCACCCATCAGCCAGGAAAAATAACCAACACCAACTCCAATCCTGAGCGTGACCGGCTGGCCCGACTCAGTGGTGTGACCATGCCGTAGCATCGTCAAACCACCAAGCCGGGTTTGAAAGTACCTGTGTACCTACTATGTAGGTATGCGAAATAAAAGAGTGAAGGGACAGAATTTGGAGTTATTGTAATTATTTATGTACAGTAAAAGCCAGCCGGAGTAGAAAGGCTAAGTTACGACGACTCACTAACTGAGGCTAACTGAATACTACTAGCCATAAGCTGAGTTGCCGTGGGAGACTAACTAGCTCAACTAGCTGACTAACTACTAAAAGACTAACTCTCGTCAACTGAGTAGCTGTGTAGGAGAATGACTCTTCAACTGACCAAGGAATAACACAATACCCGGGGGTTTTGTACCCGTGTTTTAGATTACAATGTACAGACGTGCCTACATATACCAGTGAGTAAGTAAAACTACAGCTTCTACGTTTACAATGGAGGTAGACTAGATCTCCACACTGAAATTGTTGTGAATAGGTCGCCTGTAGACCTTAACACCGAAAATAATTCACGTAGGTCATCTGTGCACCTTCAAGACGTTTTACAGTATGTTGTGTTGTGCAGTATGCAAAAATGAATATTCGTCAAAAATGTGTGTTTGCATGCATGCACCCTTTGCATATATGTAGATCTTGGATCTGGAAGCATTGGCGACAGCTGCTGAAGCTGAAAGATTCTGTAAAAAATGATCGCAAATTGCAAACAGAAACTTTTTCAATCGTATCTCAACTTTTTGTTTGCTGTCCTAATACCATGACTTTCCTTTCAAGTGTGAAGTTCCCCCTACTAGTCCTTCCCATAGCTACATAATGCCATTTTGAGGTGATATAGTTTACGCACCTACTACCGTTTCTAAAAAATAGGGAAGAATTCAAATTGCTATTTGTTAACATGGTATACGGACATTTTCCCCCCGGACATTTTCCCCCCGGACACTTTCCCCCCGGAAATTGTCCCCCCCGGACATTATCCCCCCGCACAATTTTCCATCCATGCAGTAACCCCGGACATTTTCCCCCCAGTCCTAAAATAAAACTAATTGTATAGACAAGTACACTGAAGAGTAAGGTAAATTAATGTTTAAGGAAAATAATGCAAATATAGTCATCTAAGGACGTCGAAGCGTTGATTCGTTTTCTCATGATTATTATGATCTAAGCTATTTTTTAAATATCCTTTTTTAGGTTTTTTAATTTATATTTTATGTTTCACTATGCAGATCTCACTTAAGGTTTAATAAACTTCAGATTGAATTAGATTTGTGAGTATAGTATTCAATTAATCATCACCTATTTGTATAGCAATATGCATCTTAGCATCTTAAATAAGGGTACGGGGGGAAAACGTCCGGGGTTACTGCATGGATGGAAAATTGTGCGGGGGGATAATGTCCGGGGGGGACAATTTCTGGGGGGAAAGTGTCCGGGGGGAAAATGTCCGGCAGCCGTTAACATATAACAGTTTGATCAGTTTGCTTCGTGGGTAAAAATATAAGTACTAATAGGAGGGGAGGGGGGAGTGTTTGAGATTGACTAGCTTTCGAACACTTGACAAAATAATTCTAAATCGTAATCTTTACTCTTTTGATCAATCGTAATAAATCGTATATTATAGAAATAATCAATCATTTCGTTTAAATAAAGGTTAAATCGGCTGGAAAATAATGTACACAGTTTTAAATAGTAAATCGTAGTTTTTATTGAACAGTTGTTGACGCGTAGAAAATCGGAGAGTAATCTTTGTCAATGTTGTTTGTTCGTTCTTAAAATTGAGTCTCAATCGAAAATAATCATCATCATCGTAGTAGTAGTAGTAGTTTAACAGTAGCCGTGGTCGTCGTTATTTATTAATAACTAGAAGTAAGGTCCGTTGCCAGCAACGGATTTGTGTTGCAAGGGCCGTCTCGGTCTGGAACAAAATTTTTAAAAAACTCTGCAGTTTCACATACCGAGATGGGCCTTACAACAAACCCGTTGCTGGCAACGGGCCTTACTTATATTTATTGTATTTACCTACCAATTTTCATATTTGCGGTCAGTTCGTAATACTTGGAGGCGCTGCGCCCCCCCCCCTCCTCCGCAGGCCCCCGCTAACGCCACCTAGTAATATATAACCATTTCACTAACCATTGCTGGATGTGGCTTGTCTGCGTGGCTGTTACATCATATCCTTGCCTCTTTTAATCATAAGTCTATTGGGTAGTAGCATGAAGCTTCGTGGGGGGCGATGCGCCCACCAGACCCCCCCCCCTTTTCTCTCTAACTTGACCTATTAATATATAATCTGTTCTAAAACCATTGGGGGATGTGGCTTGTCTGCGTGGCTGTTACATCATATCCTTGCCCGTTTTAATCATGAGTCTGTTGGTCTTACATCTTACCCCACGGGAGCCAGTTTGTCTTCAGCTATAGGCTTCGATAGGTGGTGTGGGACAGTTTTTAGCTATGTACATATAACAGGTTATAGTAAATACTTTCAGATACACTTTATAAAGGAACATGCCTACTACATTTGTCACAAACTATTAATTCAATATTACCACGATACGGTTAATAGTAGATATGTCCTGTATACATACCGATCAACCTGATCTAAAACTATACTAATTACTGCTGATCTGGATATGTTCTGAGTCAGAACTTCAGACATATCTAAAATTAAGATGCGAAAAACAGCAGTAATGAATTTAAGACCAGAACTTTTAAAGACACGTACTACTTATTTAACAAAAAAAATTATTTGAACTTTTAGTTTGTGTTTAGCTGTGTACATCAATGTGTGGTTAGAGTTAATGGGTCACAAAAAAATCAAAGTGAAAGATTGCAATCAATATTGTTTGTTTTTTAATAACTTTTTTTTGTCAACTTCTCTGACTCTTGAATATAAAAAATGAAATCCCGAAAAATGATGTGTTCTGAGTCAGAACTTCAGACATATCTAAAATTAAGATGCGAAAAACAGCAGTAATGAATTTAAGACCAGAACTTTTAAAGACACCTACTACTTATTTAACAAAAAAAAATTATTTGAACTTTTAGTTTGTGTTTAGCTGTATACATCAATGTGTGGTTAGAGTTAATGGGTCACAAAAAAATCAAAGTGAAAGATTGCAATCAATATTGTTTGTGTTTTAATAACTTTTTTTTGTCAACTTCTCTGACTCTTGAATTTAAAAAATGAAATCCCGAAAAATGAATGTTTACTCTGAATGTCGGCTTAGGGTATGACAACAGTAAGTCTCCAGTCCAGTGTGAGATTGCAGTGTCAGATTGAGTGGAAGGCAATCAGCATGTGTATGTATGTATCTTTAGGGTCTTGAATACCGTTATTATAACAGCACCAAGTTAGCGCAGGCCATTACTGACCCATTGCTTTCCCTATTAAGACTTAATTTAATAATTAATATAGCCCCTGTCGAATCGACCTCGAACCATTTTAAGCTTTGCATGCGATGATATATATGAATGCGACACCTTACCAGATAAAGTAGTACCGTTTCGTCTTCATCACCGCACTCTTGGCACAGCGGGGAGTTGACAACGCCCATACAGTGGAGGTGCTTTTGTAACGGGCAGTGGCCTGAGTAAATGTACGTCAGTAACTGCATTGCCCGCCTCGATAGTGACACAAGTGAGATTGAGCTGGTTGAATAATTCGGCTTTACAGAAAGTAGTTTAGCAATTTTGCAGTCCTTCCTTTCTTTCCTTCTTTTTTTAAAAAATATAAGATTCAATCTTATTTCTACTACTACTCATATAGAGAGCATGGCGTAAGTAATAATGAGCCATAGAGCCGCGCCAAAATTCAATATTCAACGTTTACAATTTGCCATTCGAAATTAGTGAGATCTCATTCAGTGCTTATTCTCATATGTTCGTTCCTCACCTCTCACTCAACCTCACTTATACCAATCATATACATACCCGAGTGTCCAACAATTCGACTTCCAACTTTATACCAGTAATTGTTTAATGCCTTCCTATACGGGGGCAGGGTGGCGGAGTTGGGCTTACGCTCTGGCGTTTACGGAGTTAAGGAGTTCGACTCCCCAATGCCTTCCTTTACTTTTACTAATTTTTTAAAAAATATAAGATTCAATCTTATTTCTACTGCTACTCATATAGAGAGCATGGCGTAAGTAATAATGAGCCATAGAGCCGCGCCAAAATTCAATATTCAATGTTTACAATTTGCCATTCGAAATTGGTGAGATCTCCTTCCTTGCTTATTCTTCCTTTCTTTCCACCTGCGCAGATGTAGGTTAGGCTGCCATAAACGAATTTTGCTGTGCTTTACGCTGTTAGATACAGAAAGTATGGGTTCAGGCCCCATTTAAGCCTTCTTTCCTCCTTCCTTTCACATATGCGCACCACGGGCTAGCTGATCGGCAAACTCGTTGCCCTCAAAGCCCATGTGAGCAGGTATCCAAATAAGTTTTACCTCGTTTGATGTCGCCAGCTCTGACAAGTCGTTATAACACTCCTTAAGCAGCTTAGAGTCTGTATTTAGTTTGGTCAGAGATCTGAAGGCGCTCTGTCACTAAAGATGGTGATTGATTTGTTACTGTGCCTTCGTTCAATTAACGCTTTTGCTGCTAGGGAAACTGCTACCACTTTGGCTTGGTAGACCGTAGCGTATTTGCCTAGTATTTGGGAGATTTCACAGATGACACTTACGTTCTCCATGTCTTCAAAATCTTCAATACGGCAGCCACAGCCTGAGCTGTCACCATCTTTAGAGCCGTCAGTGAAGCAAACTATGCCCGTGTACCCTGCTAAAAGATCTTGCTTCCAGAGTGCCTGATTTTGAATCTGTACCACTAGGGTCCTGCTCAGCTTATGCATACTCTCATTATTCGAGGGCATTTAGAGAACCGGGACATTTATTGCCCAGCTATTGCTTAGCCCTACGTGATTTTTGATACCTTGACTTAATGAGTTGTTTTGCCAATGGCCTTGACCAATGAGCCTTTGTCTGGTCTTTAGTGCTAAGCCCATGAGATGGATATCAATGAGTAGCAGCCCAAAGAGGCATTCCATTGTAGCTGTTGGCGTGGATTTAATGGCTCTAGTGGTGCAAAGACAAGCTAGTCTTTGTGTCTTATCCAGTGGTTTTATGCAGCACTGCTTGCTTAGTGCAGTACACTAGCCAATGACAGCATATTCCACCTTAGGTCTCACTATTAATGTGTAAACCCATTTAGCAATCTTGGGAGTAAAGCCCCAGGTCTTACTAATAGCCCTGCGGCAGCGCCCCATTGCGGTGGAGGCTTTTAGTCCAATGCCTAAGCAGTGTTTGGTCCACAGAAGTTTACTGTCAATAAGTACACCTAAGTACTTCACGTCTTTTCTTGAAAGTGCTGCCCCGTTTAGTACAATGGGTTTCAGTTTAACTGACCTCTTGTGCCCAAACAGCACTATATCAGTTTTGTTAGGGTTGACGTTTAGACCTTTTGTTAGGCACCAGTTTTCGATGAGCCTAAATCCTTTCTAAATTCTGTCTGCCACAACATTAAAGTCAATACTGGTTCAAGTACGCAGCCATCATCTGCAAAGGCTTGTGATAATGCGGATGATATAGAATTGTGTTTGACTAGCAACGCATTGATTACTAGGTATCAGAACAGTGGCGACAACACGCCTCCCTGCGGACAGCCCCTAGTAATTTTCTTGGAGATGAAGATACCATTCACCTATGCAGTTGCGGTTCTCTGTGCAAGCATGAAGCTTATTCACCTTGCCAAGGTTGGGTTGATACGGAAGTTTGTTAGTGCCTGGGTGATTGCACTGTGATAGAGGTTATTAAAAGCTCCCTCAATGTCAATAAAAAACCCAGTACCATTTCCTTGTTTGTTATGGCTTTCTTGATGTACGAAACTAGCCTATGAATAGCCGCTTCAGTGGAGGAGCCTTTAAAATAGGCAAACTGGTTGTTGGCCTTTAAATGATGTACAAGCTGCGGACTTTAGAAATTTCTTTCAACCAGTCTCTCAATAGTCTTTAGCACGAATGAGTTCAGTTATATCGGTCTCCATGCTGAGTGCATTTCATAGTCTGACTTTCCTGGTTTTGTAAGAAAGAGTATTTTATCATGCCTCCATATGCTTGGAATATAGCCAGTCGCAAGACTTGCTTTAAATAATTCCAGCATATGATTCAAGACATTCATTGAAGGCAATCAACGTAATTAAATAATAGATTAATTTTAGATTATCAGCAATGTTTTTTTGTTTCTCAACTTAAGCACTATTTTTACTTTTGACTTTTGAATATTATCAATATTTTGTCGCTGGTCAGTGCAATGCTTTACTATAGACAATACTGATAAGCAAATTAGGTAAACAAATTTGACGATTTCAATTCATAATTTACATTTGATTTTGAGTCGACAACTACAACCGCTTTATCTATTAGACAAACAGTACGGCCATTGGTGGTCAACAATGGGTATTCATCGGAACACAGTTACTGCAATTAGTAGTGGAACTCGGTGCCTGTGTTATCAAAATTACCAAATTCTTTGCAATGTTCCATAGGCACCCAGATCCGCTACTATGTAATTGTGTTCCGATGACGACTGATTAGTGACAATTTTAGCTACCAATGGCTGTACTGCTTGTTATTATATATATCTACTAATATTAAGAATTCTAATAAGTTCTCAAAACTAGTGGGCTGGGCCCCCTAGATCTTTCCCTAGCTAACGTCACTTATTAATAATAATAATTTATTCATTGTGTCAATTTGGCGTCAGCCCATACAACATTGTTAAGTTTTCACCAAGTAGGTATTTAAAAAATTGATAAAAAGATCCTTGGTAATTAATAATAAATTGTTGATAAAATGTTTCTTTTTCGTATTTTGCTGAGTTGTTCTGCAGAAATTTATTAAAAGCTGCAATTCAAAAAATAAGGTCATGTCAATATGATTATATTCCAATATATATATAGTGTAGGGTGGTATTGGTTTCACATTGCATAAGTTTTATTTCAATAATTACATAAGTAATACATTAATGGATCAAAAGCAAAAATGATATGATAGTCTTGAAAGTAGATATTCTAGTTATATTGCGTGTAGTAGTTTAGGTATGGATGGGGAAAACGAGTTATATTTCTTCAATACAGATGAGGTAGAAGTTTCGGATTTTCGGAGCCTCGTCCCAAAAGTTAAAGAGTTGTCCAAATCCTTCTTCATCCGTGTAGCGGTTGAAGATCGTTAAAGTGAGGTTCTTCGTTGTTACGTTGCTGGTAATTAGTGTTTTAAGAAATTTTGTCCGGGGAAGTGGGGGTTTATAGTGCGTTTATAGTTTTTTATAGCTTATTCATGATGTTAATATTGGTTGCCTTCCGTCTTAGTACAATTCTAGGGAATTTAGTTCTAATGTTTAGTACAAATTTTGTCATGTTCCATTCCATGTGCATCTTAAAGTACTCTGATTGTAGTGCATGGGTTTTTGATCCTGGCATAGGGTGTCATTGTGCTACAGCTCTGCATTCTGAGAACGTCATTGTTAACGCAGCTCAGTCGATAATTTTCTTCAATTTCCTTTTTGTGCTTCTTAAGGTAATTAGGGTTAAAGTTTTCAAAATGTTGCTCTAGTTGTGCATATGTTAAAATCTTTTGGTTTAAAGCATCCAGTTAAATCTAGGGTCTGCGGTTTAAGTGTTTATAATTTCTTGGTAGCAGCTTTTCGTAATATTATTCTCTTCAGTGTTGAGAGCCTTATCTAGAAATCTAAGCAGTGCTTTAAATAATTTTAGCGTGATGTTTAGCGACCCCGTTTCTAGGCGGAGGAAGAATCCAGAGGTTAGGTTGGAAGTGTTTATGAGCCGTCGAAGTAATACAGTCTGGAATGTTTTAAAATCTTTGCAGTAGCGGAGGTCCCATATTGGTCCTGCGTACATAAGTTTCCAGTTGACTAGTGATTGAAAAAGCTTGAGGCGTTTGTCGATGTCTTTAACTTGAGCACGATAAAAGAGTTTAAACAGCTTAAACTGTGCTGCTTTGGCCTTGTTAAAGAAGTGATTTTTAGCTTCATTAAATATTTCGCTTTGGGTAAACAGAACACCCAAGTATACATACTTGTTGACTCTTTCCAACTTTTTGCTATCCCAGTAACATCTTATTGAGTTACGATCTTATTGATTTTCCTGAAAATGGTCCATGACTTTGGTCTTGGCTAGGTTGACTGTGGGATCATTTACTTTGAAGAAATATATAAGTGTGGTAATCTCTCTGTAGATCCAATTTATATGACGCAAGAAGAATTATGTCGTCTGCATTTAGCAGAATTAGCTGTTTAATAGTAAACAGCTGTGTTCCTTGGATGCTGCTGCTACTGAAAATCTCTGTGATCTTGTCGATGTAGATAGTAAACAGAGTAGGCGACAGGGTTTCTCCTTGCAGCACTCCACCTATCACGCTTATCATGTCTGTATTTCCTTTTTTACAGCGGAACGTCACTTATTAGTATCATACTCTCATTGTAATCATTGTAACTTATTGTAATCATACTTGTCTTCCTAGCTGTTACATCATATCCTCGCCTCTCTTATTATGAGAAAGCTGCTTATCGAAGATTAGCCTTACATTTAGCATGATCTATTACTTCACTCCATTAAAAAACGATTCCCTTTCCCCCCCTCTTAACGTCCCCTTAGGGGTACTCACGGTTTAGTGACAGGCATGCTCCTAGTTGAATGATATGCGTATTATTATTTACACCTAATAATATTCATATTATCAGTCAGTGGGTAATGGTGCTGGCCACAGAAAAATCAAACGGGATAATATTTAAAAGTGTTCCAAATATAATATTCATAATTATAATCAGTTCTTAAAACTGAGGGCGTTGCTAACCCTCCCCCCCCCCGCAGATTGTGTAGCTAACGTTCCCGCAATACTCTTACCATTAACCTTGTATATGTCGATATATCTATAGATATTTGAATCAACATTGACGACTCACTGTTAAACATACTATGGTGTAAGATGTGTGTAATTATGTTAATAAACAAAGTAATACAAATAAATGAAATGCCTCAATAATTTAGTGTGAGAAAGATTGTAAATTTATTACACTGATACTACGATAGTATTTGCCATCAAGGCACAGTAAAAACTAAACACATTGTCAACACATTATATATGAATTAATTTGATACGTAAAAATAAATTAATTGGTATTATATAAATGATGGTGCGCTATCATAGTGGATCCTCTAATAGCTGCGACTACAATTTCTTTGGGGATAGTAGGACTTAGAAAGAATCGTGTTCTCAAAATTTCAAAAAATGATGTCATTGTTTCTCGCGCTCCAATTAGCAATGCAATGATTTTTATTTGGTCCAATTCATACATTTCATACATCTCTTTAAAATATTTAACACAAGCATCATATGATGCTAAATATATATAGCTGCTTATATATATAGCTTTCTTCTCTCTATCCACTTCCATCGCTTGGTCAATACCTTGTTCAAAACGAACTGTTGGGTCAAATATAAATCCCACTTATTTGTCTTTGTCATAGCACAAAATATCTACTCTTCGCGGAGACCCATCTTCATCATGACATTCTACTTCCTCTTCCACTTTCCACAATCTTTGACCAAAAGACGGGGCTTGCCCTAAACGTTTTGCAATAATTGACCTAATTTCATGATGCCCTGTATTTCTCAGTAGAGCACTTTTCTGACATTGTCCCAAAACATGACTAAGGGTTTCTCTCTCAGCTGTACAATGACGACACTGAGGAATGCCTAGGGTCCTTCCAGGAATTGCTCTTACTGGGTAATTATTTGTTGACATCTTCCAACATGCCACCCATTCTGAAGTGGTGTGCCCGTATTTTTCAATGACTTTATTTCCATATGGACATTCTTGAAATAATTTGACTCCTCGTCCTTTCTGAGGCAGATCACGCCAATTACTTAATTCTTTATCTCTTAGCACCTTTCGCAAAATTTGAGCTGGTTTCGTTTTTGGACATTTTTTTAACTTTTCCCTTACTTCTATTTGGTCTAATTGTAAGCCTTCCAAGCAAAGTTCTATTTCCTCTTCTAAATTTCTAGCAAACGCTACAAATTGATCTTAAGATCTTATTAAAGTCATGCAAATGTTGTAGTGCTGCACAAAAGCTTTAACAATTTAAAGACCCCGAAACTTTTTATGTGTATAAAGCATTGCATTAGGTGTATCAGTAGGGATACCAATGATCTCTTTAACAGAGCTGCAAAAAAGAATACTGAATTCAATAGTATCAACAACCATAAATCACTGCCACGTGCACTACCGCTGAGAATCTATACCTCAAGTTCAAACTTTTATTAATCTCTATCCAATTGTTTGCAACGAACATGTAAGAATCAGTAGCAATTAGTTTAGGATTATAACTTATAAAGGCACATATTTACTGCCTATTTATCGCAAAAAATACAACAAAAATAACGGTATTAGGTGTGTTTCCTGCTAAATTCTTATCTGCAACTTTTTAATAATAATAATAATAATTTATTCATTGAGTCGATTTGGCGTCAGCCCATACAACATTGTTGAGTTTTTACAAAGTAATTATTTACAATTTGATCAAAAGATCAAAAATATCCTTAGTAATTTAAAATATATTGTCGGTAAAGTTTCTTAAGTGACTTGCTTGGTTGTGCTGTAACAAAAAAGGGTTAAAGCTGCGTATCGAAAAATAATCATGTCATCATAGTGTCAAGTAGTATCAAATTTACATTGCATATATTTCATTTCTATAAGTAAATAATAGATAAATATATAAAAGCGTTGTGGTATAAATGTGATGGTTAAGCTATGTTGGGTGGTGGGGGGAGTTGAGGGAAAGGGTTATATATCTTCAATACAGCTTAAGTAAAAGTTCAGGATTCTTAGAGCCTCGTCGAAGAAATTAAAAAGTTGTCCATAACCCACTGCATCAGTGTAGCTGCTGAAGATTGTTAAAATTAGATTCTCCCTCTTGGGTCTGCTAGTGGATAGATTCCTGAGGAATTTTTTGGGGGTGGTTTATAATGAGGACAGTCAAGCATTATATGAAAAAGGTCTTCCACCTCTTTTCCACATAGCTCACAGTCTGTCCCTTCTGCATTTTTCCATAGCTTATTCATGCCATTAAGATTGGTTACCTTCCCTCTAAGTACAGTTCTAGGGAATCCTGTTATGAGATTTAGTACAAATTTTGTCATGTTCCATTCCATGTTTATCTTAAAGTATTCCGATTTTAGTGCATGGGTTTTGATACTGGCATAGGGTGTCATCGTGCTGCAGCTCTGCATTCGCATAACGTCGTTGTTGATGCAGTTTAGTCAAAAGTTTTTAATAATTTCCTTTTTATGCTTCTTAAGGTATTCTGAGTTTAGGTTTTTAAAAGCTTGCTCAATTTGTGCATCCTCAAAAATCTTTTTGGTTTGAAGCTTTTAGTTATATCGAGGATCTGTGGCTTTGGAGTTCATAGTTTCTAAAAAGCAGCTTTTGGTAATGTTAGTTTCTTCAGCGTTGAGTGTCTTCTCAAGGAATCTAAGCAATGCTGTAAATAATTTTAGTCTAATGTTTTGCACCCCTGTTTCTAGGCGGAGAAAAAACCCAGGGGTTAAGTTAGTAGCGTTCATGAGCCGTCGGAGGAATACAGTCTGGAAAGTCTCGAACTCCTCGCAGTAGCGGAGTCCCCATATTGGTGCTGCGTACATAAGTATCGAGCTGACTAGTGCTTGAAAGAGTTTGAGGTGTACGTCAATGTCTTTAATTTTGGCGCGATAAAAGAGTTCAAACAACTTTGATTGTGCTGTTTCAGCCTTGTTAAAGAAGTGTGTTTTAGCTTCATTAAATATTTCGCTTTGGGTCAAGGAAACACCTAAGTATACATAAGTTTTTACTATTTTCAGTTGCTTGCTATTTTTTAGTAAAATTTTGTTGAATTACGTATCTTGTTGCCTTTCCTGAAGATCATGACTTTGGTCTTGGCAAGGTTGACCTTTAGATCGTTTTCCCTAAAGAAATGGCTAAGGGTGTTGATCTTTCTCTGTGGATACAATTCATTAGAAGCAAGGAGTATTATGTCGTCTGCGTATAGCAAAATTAGCAATTCAATAGTAAACATCTGTATTCCTTGGATGCCGCTGCTTTGGAGAATCTCTGTAATCTTGTCGATGTAGATAGTAAACAGAGTGGGAGACAGAGTTTCCCCTTTGCAGCACTCCACCCATAACGCTTATCATGTCGGTGTATTCTTCTTTACAGCGAATCTTTGTTTTTGCTTGGTCGTAAAGTTCTTTGACTTTGGCAACAAAATGGTCACTGAGGCCGGCTTCTTTTAATCTTGCCCACAGCTTGTTTCTTTTTATTGAGTCAAATGCTTGGCTAAGGTCTACAAAGAGAATAAAGAGTTTCCCTTTCTTTTGAAGCGCCGGTCTATTCAGTTGCTTTAGTATGCAGGCATATAGTGCAAAAATGTGATCAATGCATCTTCTGCCTTTCCGATAGGCGGCTTGGTTTTGGCAAATATTGTCGTTTTTGGCGCAAAAGGAATTTAGTCTGTCTGACATAATACACGTGTATAGTTTCGTGATTGTGTTAATCAGGGCGATCGGCCTGTAGTTGCTAGGCAGAGTGTCATCGCCTTTCTTGTGTATAGGTGCAGTAATAATTTCCCCCCATTCTTCTGGTATTTGTTTTTTGAAAGCTATGTTGAGTAGCTGTAATAGATATTTATAGGAGCTCTCGTCTAGGGATTTCCAGATCTCATTGGGTATTCCATCTGCTCCTGGGGATTTATTATTTGCTAGGGTTTTTGTAGCTTTATGTAATTCCACCATGGTGATGCTTTTGTCGAGTTCTTCTGTGCTATAAACAGCGTATTCTATTTCGTTGTTAACAACTTCTACTTCGTTAGCCTTTTCCGTCTCAAATACCGCGCAAAAGTGTTCGTCCCATTGTTGTTTTGAGATGTTATTAGTCCTAAAGCCATATTTCTTGTTTTTAAATGCGTTGAGTCTTTGCTATGGAAATTTCCTTTTGGATTTTGTTGTAGAAAATTTTCTTTTTGTTGTAGCAAAGTCTTCGGTATGATTTCCTGGCTTGTAAAAAGCGTTCGAGATTGTCCGTGTTAGCATGATCTGAGCATTGGTTTCTCTGTATTTATGGAGGCAAGAAAGTGTCTTTCTTTAACTATGCTGCATTCCTTGTCAAACCATTCCGGACCAAAGTTCAATCTGTTTTTGCCACTTTGTTTTGGGGCAATTTCTGTTTGTTTGGCAGTCTGGTGTATAAGTTTGTGCAGTTGTGTGTAGTTGCAATTGCTAAAGTCAAGTTCCGTACTGTTAGAGTTTAAATTTTGTCGAAAGATCAAGGCTTTTTCTTTGCACCATCCTATGTTATTCCTAGGTTCGGCCAGGGTCTGCTGTGCATCTTGGCTAACTTGTAGGGCACTTAACAGTATAGGAAGGTGGTCAGATTCTATAGACTCTATTACTTCCAGATCTCCCAGATCGTCAATTGCATTGCTACTGCTAATGCAAAGGTCTATAAAGCTGTGTCCGTTGTGTCCTATGTATGTGGGTTTTCCCAAGCTGTCTGAGGTGCTTCTACTGTTAAAAATTGTTATCTGGTTAGTTTCAATTAGGTCTATTAGTCTTTTGCCACGTTTGTTCACACCTTTGTCAGTTGTCCTTCTAATTCGGTTGAAGTGGAGCGTGTTGTCAGTCGGATTCTGAAAGTTTCCCACTCGGCAGTTCAGGTCTCTAATAATAATGTAGCTTAGGTTATTTATGGCTATCGTTTTTTCAAGGAGACTGTCCAGTTGTTCGTCATACTGCGTTGCGGGCGGTAGATAGGTAAAACAGAGTATAGCTTTTTTTTCCATTTATCACAGCTTCAGTTAAGACTTCGAATCTGTGTAGGTGAATAATTTTACAGTGTTTTGTTATGCTTTTTTAGGTGCCAATAATCATTTCTCCGCTTTGTCTTCCTCTGTCTCCTACTGCAGGTCTAACAGTTAACTTAAAATTGTAAAAAAAGTGTTCTAAGTCGTCAGTTATTTCACTTGTCCAAGTTTCAGATAAACAAAAAATATCTACGTCATGTTGTAAAACGGTGTTTACTTTGTCATACTTGCCGTTTTGGATTCCATTTATGTTCCAGTATAAAATTCTATTTACATTTTGTACATCTGCAACTATTAACTAATTACTGAAAAATTCAGAAGAAGTGAAAATCAGCAGTAATGATTTTTAATCACAACTTATAAAGGCAAATAGCTACTACCTATTTAACATAATAATTCATTATTATAAAAATACGGGAGCCTGTTTGTGTTTAGCTGTAGGCTTAAATGTGTAGTGGGTGACAGTTTGTCGTTAGGTATGGTCTTGAGTTTTAAGGCACATACCTACTTACTACTTATTTAACAAAATAATAATTCTCTATTAAGACGAACCGGAGTACCGGAGCCAATTTGTGTAGTGGGAATTAGTGTTGCAATAGTATGATTGTGAGATTAAGTGTTGGGCGGCTCAACCTTGCTGTTGATAATAATTTGTAGATTATTAGATTTATCAGCAACAAATTATTTTGTTTGTTTCTTGACTTTTTGTTTTCAATTTCTGAATTATTTATTGTGGAATAAAAATAAAATTATTGTCCGTGGACAGTGCTTTACTGTTACTGTAGCCATACAAAGTTATGTTTCGGTGTGGGAGCGAAAAGGATGTTGAGAACTGTTGTCATAGTCTTAGTCAAACAATATTTTTTTTCAACTACTGAATTATTTTTTGTGAAATAATAATTAGAGAGGTTCAGCTTACGCAGAGATAGTTCAGCTTTAGCATTTTAAGTAAAGTTTACAAATACAAAAGCTTAACCTTTGAATTTGAGTTCAGCAAACGCTAAGCACTTTTGGGTTTTGCTTAAAAGTGGGAGGTTCTACCGTAGTTGTTTACTTCAGCTTTTTCCACTCAAATTTGTTAATTCTAACGAACTGTTGCTATTAGCAACAATAAACCTTGGTCAGCTAAAGCTGATACAGGTTGAAGTTTCGCAACGCGTTTGATTTGGAGAAAAATGGGGCGTTCTTCAGGCTGACCAATAGATTCGATTTTCCTTTTGCGATACTCTTTCGCTTTTAGAGGTAGGATATTGCGAAACCAACAATTGGGTTCCGCTTTTTGAACCCGCAGGAAGTAAAATGTCATAACTTCCTCCTGCAGAACCTCCCCTTTTTTGGCCTCTGCTTAAGCTGAACCACTCTATTATTGTCGGTGGACAATGCTGTGCTTTACTCTAGCCAACACTGAAGAAAGTAATTTGATTTATTTCTACCTCGAAATACTGTGCCGATTTGGACGAATTATAGATCATTTCAAAACCATTAAAAATAACGGCGTAACTGACGATGAGAATGAATTTCGTGGGGTGCCCGTCAAAAAAACTCGAACTTTTATTGATTTCTCTCTAATAAAACTTAATCACATATAATGTTGTACATTGTTATTAGGGGTGTGTAAAACACCCTACTGCCTTTTCTTTTTGACTCGGCAGTCTCCGTGCCCTACTGTGGTACCGAATGTAGCATGCAAACAAACGGCAGCTAAGCTTTACCAGATATCACTTTCGGTTGCCCTGCCAATACCATCCAAATAGCCATTGCCATACATAGCAGCCAACATGCGACAGCAGCAGCTCAGAGACTCTGCCTTGCGAATTTCAGATTTCCGCGGTTCCAAAACACGGAACATTTCTGAATAATGGCAAAGCTACAAAAATAGATCGCAATTTCCGTAGCCACCCCTTTTCTATAAAATATATCCTAATTTCTATTAGAGCCATATTAAAGCGTAACTATATGAATCTGTATGCACAATATTAAAATGTATTATAAATAAAAAATTATATTACTTGTAGTTTTAAATTACAATCACTAAATATAAATAGTAGGAGTGAAACTGCATTTTTAAACAAACAATTGAAGATAAATTACATTATTTCAAATTATTTTTTATTAAAATGTCTTTGTTAAAATATGTAAACAGTAATTTTTGATAAGATATTTACTAAATACTGTGTCAGTCCTGCTAAAACCTCAGAAATCATACCCGTCCAGAGACCAAAAATAAACCGCGCTCTGGACGGCTCTGATTTCCGAGCTATCTGCAGGACTGATAGTATGTATAAAGAATTTTTAAAATAATTAACTATTATTATATTCTCCATCCACTTCCCCCACATGTTTCTCACTCTCACTCTGCCTTGTGTTCACGTTATCTGGGGGAACGAAGTCAAGAGAGGCGACCGCCGACAGACCAAAAAGTAAGTAATATTCATGAACTTGAATTTTTGGGCTTCTAACTTGATGAGCTGAAGAGCCATTACATTATTATATAGAAAGGATTTATTTTATAAATAAGGCCTTATCTTTTTGATAAATAAATGAAAGGAATAGGAGTAGGTAGGTAATTTTGTGAGAATCAAACTTTTATTTTTATTTTCAGAGAAATAATTATGAGTTACTAGTCGGTAGGTGGTTGGTTTGATTCTGATTGACATTAAGTTTTACATGACTGGGACTGGACCGATTAGGATGACTCAGCAAAATATATAAACAATATTTTAAAATTATTAATGAAATTAATGTTGAGGAGTGGTTGCTATTGCAACCGTTTTAAATCCTCTCAATATGCTTAGTATGTACTTACGATTAGATATATTTAAAAAGAACCCCAAGAGAAAACTGCTAGATAACCCATTTCTATGTACATTGCTCTAACATAAGTTTCTGTGGGTGCGTGTTGGGAGAATAGTTTTCATTTTGATAGAAACAATGGACCGCGTTAGCAAGTTAAAGATGGAACAGCCATCGCCATTGTTTGTACACAAGACTCTCTGCCCTCTGCACAATATTTACCCATAAACCTAGGTAGTCACTATCTACATGATACATGGAATCAACTGTATAATAACAAACAACAAAACATTCTTTATTTCCGATTTCCTTTTACTCTGACTTTACAGTTATACACTTTTAATTACTCGTGCGTCGAGTCGCAGGTGCGGACGAAAAAGGTTTTTTACTGCACGTAATGTGAATGTATTAACACATGTATTAATCAAACAGGAGAGAGGAGTTAATTCTCTACTCACTTAAAGCATGGCATAATGCCATGCTTAAGTGTTAATCTTACGATAAAAGTATTATTATAGGTAATACTGCGTGATATAAGGAAGTACCTACTTAGGTATGTAAATAGGCTATATAACGACTCACAATCAGTCCGGTAACGCATTGACGGTGCACACCGTGCAATATGCTGGGGCTCGTTGTCGTTCCATGATATGATGCTATCTCCTAGGGTGTCATATTGGAGTTTATGAAGTGATAGTTGTCCCGTTGTCCAAGGTTCATCTGAGGTTGAGGATAGGTTTCAAAGTGTTAACTCGAGGTCAGAGTTCCATCAATATTATTATCAAGAAAAGGTATTACAAGGTCTTAATTTTATTTTTCCTAATTTTATTTTTTTACGGAATTTCTCCCTTTCTAAGGGCAAGAGAAAAAGAACAAGATGGGAGTGGTCGTTTGAAGTGCCTAGCAAAGTCAAAAATCCGGCGCTTCGCGCCGGATTTGTCGACCGGGGCGGGCCCGAAGTAGATGCTGAGCTTTAACAAAAGCGCAAGACAATTTACATTACGCTAAAAGATGATATAAGATTTATGGAAGCTGTAGCACAAATTTGCGTTGCATGTAGTTAAATATAGCTGAATAATTTTTAAAAATTGCACTATTCACAAATACCGTCATTAATGGAGGCTCTCCTACCATCAATAAGCCATATATGAAAGTACGTGGCATGTAGTTAAAAAAATAATAAAATTGGAAATGGGGGTAGTTAAAATGATATTTAAAGGACGTCATTCATGGACGATCCCTGAACATCTATCATATCTATATTTATGTTCAGAAAATGAAGGTTAAATGTTTAAAAAAAAAATTAAAGTTTTAAATGGGGGTACTTGAAACTATGATACTTTAAGTACGCTATTTATAGACGATCCCTGAATATCTATCACCTGTATATTTATTTTCATGACGTGTTGTTAAAATATTCTGAAAACAAATTTAAAGTTGTAAAAGGGGAACTTAGAACTATGATATTTGAAGGACGTCATTATAAACAATCCCTGAATATATATAACTTATATACTGAATATCTATATCACTAAAATTTTATATTTGAAAAACGTCATTATAAACGATCCCTGAACATGTATAACCTATATACTGAATATCTATAACATTAAACTTCGATATTTGAAGGACGCCATTATTATTATTATAGGTTTTTATTCAAACAAGCCAATTTGAGATCACATACACAACAGTAACACAAGTTTGCATCGTTAAAGCTGAAAACAGTAATCCATATTTTTGTCTAGAATGCATCAATAGTAATTTAAAAACGATAAACTTTTATATTAGAGTTATTATATGTAAAGGAAAAACGAAGAGGTTCACGCGTCTTGACACAAGCGCAGTGATTAAAAGATTTGGATTTTCTAGGAGATATAGCAATAAGTTTAACAAGTATATAATTATAAAGTAGCACTTTATTTTCTATTTAATATTTTAACTAAAGTTAGTATTGTTGAATTACGGCGGAACTCTCTGTTTTACACTTTACATTCACAAACTTAAGATTATTTCCACTTGGCCTCACATTCACTCTCTTAAACGGTTTCCACCAGTCTGAATATCTGATTTTTGTAGTTTAATGCCAAAACTAATTAACAAATTATTGTATATATCATAATTACACTGCAATTTAAGGGATTTGGCCACCCTTGCGTAATTACTATTACTTACATACTGATTGATTATAATACCCAGACACCTCTTTTCTGCAGCAATAATTTTATTTATTACCATTTTTGGTAGTCCATGACTGTAAACCGGTGATGCATACTGCAATGAGCATCTGATATACGTTTTATAAATTAGTGTTAACTGTTCCTGTGACATTCCACAATTCTTTAACTTACGTAATATGTACAACTTTTTCAAGGTTTGTTTCACAATTTTAGATACATGATCATTCCAATTTCCCATATTATTAATTTGTATACCAAGCAGTTTAGTATTATTGACTACAGGAAGAGCTACACCATTAATTTCTAATTCCACATTACTGTACATTTTTGTTTTTGAAGGATAAAATACCAAGACTAAACATTTACTTGGGTTTAGTTTCATTTTTAAGGTCTCAGCCATATAACAAATATCATTTAAATAATTTTGGGTGTCAGGCACATCATTATAGTTGACCTTTTCCCCTAGGGTCATATCATCAACGAATCCATTAAATACATTTTTTGAACTATCATTATTATTACTATGCTTTTCATTAAAGTTAATCAATATTCTATTTATTGATATAACAAACAGTAGGGAAGCCAATTTAGTCCCCTGTGGGGTACCGTTAAAGATTTCATGAAAATCTGAAATTAAATTTGAATCCCTAACACATTGACACCTTTTGTGCAGGAAATCCTCTAGCCACTTTACATAGTTAGTATCTACATTAAGTAAGTTTAGCTCATTTATTAAAATGTTGTGATCAACTAGATCAAATGCCTTAGTCAGATCTAACAAAACAAGAATAACATATGATTTAGGTTCGTCAAGGAACTTGTACACAAAGTCCATAGTATTAACTAAGTAGTGCGTGGCAGAAGCCCTTTTAGTGACCCATATTGGTGTGGGCTAATTTTTGCTATTATTTGCCGATATAAATTTTCAAATACAAATTTTTCCATAACTTTGCCAAAAATATCAGTCTGTGAAAGAAGTCTTAGGTTATCTGTAGTAATATTATTCGAATCTTTAGGAATAGGAGTTATATAGCCCCTTTTCCACATATGAGGCACTACATAATTTTTGAACGAAAAATTGTATATATAAGTTAAGGGGGTAGCTATACAAAAGCCTAGCTCTTTAATTAATTTAGAAGGTACTCCATGCAGTATGTTTGACTTATTACTATTAACTTTATCTAATTTTTTAAGCACTGTTGACGAGCCCACATAATGACAACCACTGACGTCGTAAGTTTTAAATGACCCGCCTTGTTCCCGAACTCATAGACAGAAATTAGTTTAGGGAAAAGTGCTGTGTGAAGTGCTATAGTGTTAAATAGTATAGCATAAGACGTTAGTTTTAACCCAGCTATATGAAACATTGTATGTAGGTATATAGGCACTTCGTATTGTCATGTACTAACAGGGGTTCTCATAAATTATTTCCATTAGTTTAGTATGGGAGTCTAGCAATGTCTCGATATCATAACTTGTTAAAGAATTTTGTAAAGTCATTTATGGACTACCCTGAAACTGTCAAAAAGTCATTTAATGTTTTGATTGGATGTAGAATTTTCTATAGTCGAAAATTCCATATGCTTGTCATAGCACTGTGTTAAATGAAATAGGGAATTTGTTCGAATAGTCCAGTGCGGTCCAGAGGCTTCGACTCCAGTCTTGGTAATTCGACCATAGTCCTGAAAACGTCGAATACCTTCGCGGGGATTCGATGACTGTTTCGAAGCTTCGATTTTTGTCCATTCCCGGTCTTTGCTGTCATATAAAAGGCCGAGCCAAGGACTGCAGTCTCAGTCTCTGGACAGCCAGTTGAGAGAGCGGTACAACTCAGCAGAATCTTTCACATACATAGTACTAGTAGTGAGAAGTCAGTATCAGTCATTACTATTCTCATAGTACATATAGTGCATAGTATTGTGAAGTGATTGTCATACCTTTTAGTATTTGAGTGTTAAATTTAAATAGTACGGACAAAGTGTCGCTAGTGTCGGAAATTGTGTCTCCATTTACTATATAGTGTCACTCAATGAATTGTACAGATACATTTATTTAACATACACTTTTGTCTTTAGTGTGCAATATACTAGAAGTTGAGTGCCTGACTACGGCAGGACTTTGAGTAATTTATATTTTGGATTATTGTGCTCATAGTTTTATAGTGATTTCACATTCTGCCTTATTGTATGGGCTTTACCCTGTGCTAATATTTCTGTGAAATGAATTGAACAGTAAAATAAATACAGTACTAAGCTATTTACACTAAAGTGACTGTGACTTGCGTGCAGTGTACTTATTTTACATTTGAACACCCGAGATCCGGTTTTTTGTCTGTCATCACCCATATTTGAGCTATCGAAGTGTTGCCGCCGCAACAATTGGTCTTTCGAACCGGATCAAGGCCGGGAAACTTTTTTAGAGACTTACGAGTGTTCTAGCTGCTGAAAGTGCGAGGTGACCCATATTTCCGTTTTTATTTTACCTTTTTTACAGTGCCTTTTTATTTTGCTCACTGGTTAGTACGGATCTTGTTTTGGGACCGTCGGTTTTGATGTAGTCTGCCTGGGAGTGTAAATCTAGCACAAGCTCTGCGGGGCCACACTGCGGACTCTTAGTACAGGCTACATATAGTAAGCGGGTTCCTAATGTAAAGATTTACTAACTGTTATAGTGTACAAAATATTACCTTGTCCTTCCCTATATCATCCTTTTAACCTTATATGAGTAACTTTAAACTGAAGGTGGCTAGTGACATAAGTCATTTCGAGATGGCGACCGCATCACAGACATTTCTTGAGAAGCTCCAGCAGCGAGTCAGTGAGAGAGCTCAGAGAGTGAGGCAACGGCCACCGTACCTTGACGACTACACCCAAGGGTCAGCCATTGACAATACTGTGTTTGAACCGGAGTATCAGTCTACCCCTTGGGATGACAATGACAGAGAAGGTGTTGTGTCTACGTCGGACGCTCAACGTCGGTTGATGGAGTTGAAGCTGGTGGAAGCCAAGCTAGAAAGAGACACGGAGCTTTTGAAGCTGAAGGAGCAGCAGATAGATGCTAAGTATAACATCGACATATTGCGCCTTCAGCAGAGCCAGTTGAAAATGGAGAGTGAGCAAGACAGAGACATAGACATGGTGGTAAGTGAACGTGTGAGTGCCACTGGAAACCCCTTTGGTGAGGTGCCTACCTATCAAGCGACGGGGAGACTTCCTCCTCCGGTTCCTCCACGTCGACGCTTATTTCCGTCTCTACCGCCACAGCCCCAGCCAACAGCAAGTCAGCATGCAGCTCCTGTTCCGCCTTCCAGACGTACTCCAGTACCTCCTCGTCGGCTCACAATGCCTCCGATGTCTAGTATTCGTCCTGGGATTGACACCGCTCAACCAGAAGACTCAACAGCATTGTCCGTGGTGAGTGTGATGGAGAAGTTTCTGGCACGTCAGACTTCCAGCCCTCTTCCTCAGTTCTCAGGTAGCCCTTCAGAGTGGCCTTTGTTTATTTCAGCACTTCGTCAGACCTCTACGGAATGTCAATATACAGAGGAAAATGTGCTGAACCGTCTACAATATGCTCTGAAGGGTGAAGCGCGAGAGGCTGTCCAGTCGTTGCTGCTAATGCCGTCTAACGTGCCACGGATTATTAGCATTCTGGAACGAAGATATGGGCGTCCGGAATACATTGTCCAGTCCATGATAGAGGAAGCTCGTGCACTCCCACCACCACGTGAAGACAGGTACGACTCAATCATTAAATTTGCAGACACAGTCACTAACTTAGCCGCTGTTATGACATCCCAAAAGTGCTATAGTCATCTCAGCAACCCACAGCTTCTTCAGGAACTTGTCAGTAAATTACCTGCGTCTATGAAGTTTGCCTGGGGAAAGCACCTTTGTGAACATATGTATATAAGAGCTGACATTAGTGAGTTTGCCAAGTGGCTCAGTCGACAGGCTGACGTCGCCAGTCTCTTATGTGTACCTGACGTAAAGAAACTGACTGTGTCTGAAAAGCCCATTCCCAAACCCCGAAAAAGTTTGTGGGTTGACCGTGCTACTACTAGTACTGGGGGAAAGAGTGGAAGTGTCAAAACACAGCAGCACAAGACTGACAGAGTGCCAAAGACAGACCGCTGCGTGTTATGTGATAAGTCAGGACATGACATTGTCAAGTGTTGTGCTTTCGCCAAGCTAAGTGTGCCTCAGCGTTGGAAGTGTGTGACATCGAGGAAGCTCTGCTTTTCCTGCCTCAAGGGGACTCATCGCATCCGGGTGTGCCGGAAGAAGACGACGTGTGGATTTAACAACTGTCAGCAGTACCACCACCAGCTTCTTCACGGTGAAGTCAGACCCAGTCAGCGGGCAGTGAAAACCTCTTGTGACAGTGCTACCAGTGCCCCAGCTCTCTTTCGTATCTTGCCTGTGACTTTGACTGGCCCAGAGGGGGAGCTGAAGACGCATGCCATACTGGATGAGGGATCCAACTGTTCTCTATTAGACAGTGCTACGGCCAAGAGAATAGGTGTCAGGGGTCCACCAAGTCAGTTGCATCTTGGCTGGTTGCACGCAGGGGCAGAAATGAAGCCGGAGTCTGAGCTAGTGACAGTGAAAGTGCGAGGACCAGGCAGTCAGAAGACTTTTCAACTTTCCAACGTGTTTACCGTGTCAGACTTAGACTTTCCTAACCAGACTGTCAACGTTAGGAAGCTGACACAGAAATGGCCGCACTTAGCAAAAGCCCCGACATTGTCATTGGTGAATGCGAAGCCAACCATTCTCATCGGAGCCGACCATAGTGACTTAATTGTGTCCCGACAAGTGATAAGTGGTCCTCCAAATTCGCCAGTTATTTCCGTTACCAGACTGGGCAACGTGATCCATGGCAGTTTGGGCGGGAATAACAAGATAGTGACTGACGATAGTGTCTGTACTTCATGCGTCGTTAGTGTCATTAGCATAGGGAGTACAGACAAGCCTGCCCCGAAAGTGAATAGACATCGACGTAAAAGTCATCGGGTGCGCAAGACTCAGTTGTTGGAGCCCAGCGTGACGGAGCCTAGCCTTACAGGATCCAACGTGACGGAGCCTCAAGTAACTGCAGCTGACTCACCGTCATCGCCGAATCATCCAGAGCCAACCCGTCGAATCATCTGGCCTCATCGCAGGAAAACTCCGAGTGTTGGTGACCTGGTATTTGTGACTGACTCAGGGAATCCCTCAACCCATTGTACCAGAGGCAGAATATTGGCAACACTTCCTGACATGGATGGACGAGAGGCAACTGTCGAGGTCAAGACGGCAAAGGGAGTCCTCAATAAGACTGTGGAAGAAGTATGTGTGCTCGATCTCCGCACCAGTCGAGGTGAGCTATCGTCACCGGGGGGGAGTATGTTGACGAGCCCACATAATGACAACCACTGACGTCGTAAGTTTTAAATGACCCGCCTTGTTCCCGAACTCATAGACAGAAATTAGTTTAGGGAAAAGTGCTGTGTGAAGTGCTATAGTGTTAAATAGTATAGCATAAGACGTTAGTTTTAACCCAGCTATATGAAACATTGTATGTAGGTATATAGGCACTTCGTATTGTCATGTACTAACAGGGGTTCTCATAAATTATTTCCATTAGTTTAGTATGGGAGTCTAGCAATGTCTCGATATCATAACTTGTTAAAGAATTTTGTAAAGTCATTTATGGACTACCCTGAAACTGTCAAAAAGTCATTTAATGTTTTGATTGGATGTAGAATTTTCTATAGTCGAAAATTCCATATGCTTGTCATAGCACTGTGTTAAATGAAATAGGGAATTTGTTCGAATAGTCCAGTGCGGTCCAGAGGCTTCGACTCCAGTCTTGGTAATTCGACCATAGTCCTGAAAACGTCGAATACCTTCGCGGGGATTCGATGACTGTTTCGAAGCTTCGATTTTTGTCCATTCCCGGTCTTTGCTGTCATATAAAAGGCAGAGCCAAGGACTGCAGTCTCAGTCTCTGGACAGCCAGTTGAGAGAGCGGTACAACTCAGCAGAATCTTTCACATACATAGTACTAGTAGTGAGAAGTCAGTATCAGTCATTACTATTCTCATAGTACATATAGTGCATAGTATTGTGAAGTGATTGTCATACCTTTTAGTATTTGAGTGTTAAATTTAAATAGTACGGACAAAGTGTCGCTAGTGTCGGAAATTGTGTCTCCATTTACTATATAGTGTCACTCAATGAATTGTACAGATACATTTATTTAACATACACTTTTGTCTTTAGTGTGCAATATACTAGAAGTTGAGTGCCTGACTACGGCAGGACTTTGAGTAATTTATATTTTGGATTATTGTGCTCATAGTTTTATAGTGATTTCACATTCTGCCTTATTGTATGGGCTTTACCCTGTGCTAATATTTCTGTGAAATGAATTGAACAGTAAAATAAATACAGTACTAAGCTATTTACACTAAAGTGACTGTGACTTGCGTGCAGTGTACTTATTTTACATTTGAACACCCGAGATCCGGTTTTTTGTCTGTCATCACCCATATTTGAGCTATCGAAGTGTTGCCGCCGCAACAAGCACAAATAATTCACATATTTGGAGTGGCTCACTAGAACATGCATCAGTACAATTGCTTTTTTATACTAGCCTATATACAGTGTTGATTTGGGAAAAATGGTTATTATGGACGATCCCTGAATAATTATAACCTATATACGGAATATCTATAACATTAAACATCAATATTTAAAGGACGTCATTATGTACGATCCCTGAATAAGTATACCTATATTCTGAATATCTATAAAATTACACTTCCATATTTGTAGGACCTTATTGACCAGGTTTACATACACAAAAATGTGGAGTTAAATAGGGAGTATAGCCTTATTCCGCTTTTCTTATTCCCCATTTGAAGCTTATGTAAACGCGCAGGAATGCGCAGTAATAGCATATGTGAAATATGACGTCACATGTGGAGTAAAATGAGTAATAGCTTAATCCACTTGTTAAAGGTAGATTATAGGCAAAAAATCTGGCGCTTCGCGCCGGATTTGTCGACCGGGGGCGGGCCTGAAGTAGATGCTGAGCTTCAACAAATGCGCAACACAATTTATGTTACGCTAAAAGATGATATCAGATTTATGGAAGCTCCCCTACCATCAATAAGCCATATACGAATGTGCGTAGCATGTAGTTAAATATAGCTGAATAATGTTGACAAATTGCACTATTCACAAATGACGTCATTTATAGAGGCTCTTCTACCATCAATGGGCCATATATGGAAGTACGTCGCATGTAGTTAAATATAGCTGGAAAATTTGTAAGAATTGCCTAATTCACAAATAACGTCATTTATAGAGCCTCCTCTACCACCAATAAGCCATTTAATACTGTACGTTGCAAGCAGTTAAAAAAATAATAATACTTAGATAAAGGTATTTATAAACGATCTGTGTATGTATTCTTGTAACACCCCTGCGTTCAAAGTATCTGTTTGCCTAATTTTCAAACAAATGCAGAGCGGAACTCTAAAATAGTGATATTTATATGACGTCATTTATGGAAGATCCTAGTATGAATACTGGAGGCATTCCATAATATTATTATTATTATTATTCTTTACTGTGATATTCAATCGGGCATTGCCCATTATACACATTACGTGATTTAATTTACAAAAATGAGTTTCTATCCCTGAAAATGATAATTGAAAATTTATGTAGATCTACTACAAAACGAATTGAAACAATATTTAACAGTTTTGCGAATTTTGTACGGTCCAACAAGTGAAGATTATACTGGCTAAGAATATTATTCCTTTCAAGATGGTATCTTGGGCACTTGAGAATGGAATAGTGTACAGTGTCAAAATCGGAATTACAATATTTACATAATTCACTTTCACAGAAGTATGAGAATAGACCACTTGTTGAGAGATAGTTAGCCCCTAGCCGAATTTGTGAAAACACTCGAATAAAATGAATTGGGATGTGAAATTGCAGGTATTCTGCAGTGAATGGGTCTAACTTTGAAAATTTAAACACTTCGTTGTAGGAAGAACTATTAACCCTGGACTTGTCTCTTTGTATACATATGTCATTAATTCTGTCAGTAATAGCACTAATATTTTTTCTGATGACTCTTGATGATTGAGCCACCCACACAAACGAGAAACCAGTATCATTAAGAAGCTTTTTCATATGTGAGACCCAGTTTTAATGCACATTTTCTCCGCGAAGGTCATCCAGGGTAACGAGTCTATTGTAGCACTGTCTGGGTATGCGGTCCTGGTCCATATCAAGAATTTTTACCCAAAATAGTAGAGAGAGACGCACCACCTGGCATTTTAAGTCTTTCAATCTAGTCTAGATACGTAACATATACGACGGTGTTCTTCTTGGGAGGCACAATAATTTTTTAAGGAAGTGAGCAAGCACTGAATTAATTAAATCTAAATCATTAAGAGCCCAGACGGGCGCGGCATAGAGAAGCATTGTAGTTATTACAGCATTAAATAACTTTACACGACATTCCTAGGAATCTGTTTTTGACTGAGCAAGAGTGTGTATGACTGCACCAACAGCCTGTATGGCTTTTCTTTTAAGTTCGATAGCACAATCTAAAAACAGCCCCGAGGACGAAAACTTTACTCCTAAGTATGTGTAATTTTTTACTACAGCGATTAAGTTGTTGTTTAGAAACCAGCGGTAGGATTTGCATAATTTACCTGCTTTCCGAAAAACAATAATATTGGTCTTTAGTAAGTTTATTGATATGCAGTTAATATTACAGTAGTCAGATAAAATATTTATTTTATGCTGCAAGGCTGCCTTAGTTTTTGCTAAAATTGTGGTATCTTAGGCTAAAAGCAGGTGGTTAATACTTACATTGCCACCCATAGAAACTGGCAAGGCGTCATTATCTTCCATATATTTGTCAAAATCGCTGAGAAAAATTGAGAACAAGAGTGGACTCAAAATCTCACCTTGTAGTACTCCCATACTTATTTTGATAGGTTGAGTGTGGCCGTTGTCAACTCTTACTTTAAAGTTTGCTTGATCATATAAACTTTTTATTACTAAAATTATTTTTTTGCTGATTCCACAGTTGTGCATTTTTTCCCAGAGAATTGAGTGATTGACAGAGTCGAAGGCACGTTTGAAGTCGACGAATAATGCAAAAAGTTTCCCATTAGTACGCTGAAGCGTTGATTGGATAATTGAATTAAGTGTGAATATTTGGTCAAGACAACCTCGACCCTGTCGAAAGCCGGCCTGAGTTTCTGGGATTATTTTATTTTTTTCACACCAGTTGTAGAGTCCGGCATAAATAATTTGAGTAAATATTTTAACAATGGTATTAATAAGAGCAATTCCTCTGTAATTGCCAGGGTCAGATTCACTTCCTTTTTTGTGGAGCATAGCCAGTACATGCATTATCTATTTGTTTACACGTATCTATCCGTTTTTGCGAAGCTCACTTTCCTGAGTTTTGACATGGGTCCAGTTAACTGTTAATTGTGAAGAAATGGTTAGTCTGACCAAAGTAAAAAACCAATACAGACCTGCCTGCTCGCATTTCTGATCGTTTACAAGTTGTTTGAAGTTAATGGCTTCAAAACTGTGACCTGTAGTGTACGGCCAACAGACGGACGGACTTGACTATTTCATTAGATGCTTAAGCTCAGCATCTAAAAACCAACTTGTTCCCCTGTCTGGACCCTTAAAATCCCAGCCCAGAGTGAAAAATGTAAAAGAAATGAAAATATTAAAAAATGGTTATTATAGGAATAGATACAGGTATGTACTGTAAATGTTCGATTGAGCGCTGAGTCTGAAATAATTGCCGGGGTATAAATAATCCATATATTAGAAGCATTATATGCCATAGTCAAAATAGCTGAATGATTGTATGATCGCAATTTGGTCAAAAGTAATCTCTAATGTGCTTACCTACATAAGTTTGTCAAATTAAAAACTGGTTTTAGGCATAATTATATCTGAAGTGAGTTAGTTTCATTTTTTGATCGTAAACTTTCAAAAATTAAACAAGCATCTGGCTCAGATAAGGGCAGGACTGCCACTAGTGCCACTCCAAAAATTAATAAGCGACCCGGCTTATTCGTACATTTACGGTATATATTTTGAGACATTGGGCAATGCTTGCTTTCTTTGAAAATTGTCCAAACATCCGCCCTTGAATAATGTCTAACTTTTTTCTCTCTCCATTTTTGCCCTCCCAGGTAATTGTTGAATGTGCTGGGAGTTATAGCCGTCGTTTTTACGATTACGACACAAGATCGCAAGACAAAAGAGCGCAGCAGACGAAAGATCGCAGACAAAATATCGCAAGAAAGTAGAGCGCAAGGACGAAATATCGCAGTGAAAAATGAGTGCAAGGAAGTTAGGCAGTAGAGTTAAAAGACAATTGAGTGTTTTTCCGAGGTAACATTTTAGTTAAGTCAACATTGCTCTTGGAAGTAATGGTGGCCCTTAAAAATGGGCCGTTGGTTAAAATTAATTGATATGTCAGCAATGAAATAATTATAAAAATCTATAGACCCACACCATACCTTCAAGTTATTACCGTATTTCCTATTTTAGACTACGGGTCCGCAAGATCTTGTGTCCCTGCGATCTTATGTCGTCGATCTTTTGTCTGCGATCTTCTGTCCTGTTCCCATCCAAACGTGTCACTGTTGTATGAGGACAATGGACTGGACGGAGACCAGAGAACACATTTACGTATTTAAACCAATATCATCTGACGATAAAATAGTGTATACCTACCTGTGTAAGGAATGGAGAACGTATGGGCTCTGCCTGTCTAGATAAATAGTATGGAGAATACATTTTCCAATTAAGGAAAATTCAGTTTACGCTTAAAGGTTTCACATAAATTAAGCGGGAAGTTAGTCAAATTCCTTTTGAGTCCAATTCATAATGCCTGTATTTGTTGCGTAAAAGGCTGTGGCGAAGAAAATCGGGGTGTCTTGGAGTATGATGGAGGTGTCCATGAAGGAAGGTTGATGGTTGATCATTCATGAAGTCTCTGTTCAAAAGGGAAAATGCGAAACAAAAAATATGAGCGAGCTATGTGGACATAGCTCTTGAACTTGGAGATGATCCACTCGGCGTCTTCGACCCTTTTATCTCCTTCTCGGCCGTGTAGCGAAGGTACAAGGTGGAAATAACTCATTCGCTCATACCTTCCTACCTGCCTATATTTCCACACACATGTGCACTACGTCTACGTTGTTGTTTCCTGTCTGCAGTCTGCATGGGGTGAATACTATTAACATATTGGAGCTTCACGTCACCCACCTAGGTGGGTGACGTGAAGCTCCAATATGTTAATAGTATTCACCCGTCTGCATGTATTGAGGAGAGAACAGTTGAGAAAGATTCGGATGGGTGAGAGTTGGGAATTGGATGGAAGAATATTTCTCAACGGACTCTTCGAGGCACCCCCCGTATAGATGAAGCGATTTTACTCTCGAAGATGTGTGCCACAGCGTTACAGGTCTTCTTATATAGTTGTAGACTTTAGTTTGGGTAACTTTATCAAATCTGTTGTGCGTTGCTCCTTAGCATGTGGGAAATCTTGATTATTTCCCCTGTCATCCACTGGCTTGCTTGCTCTTACTTGTGGGATGGAATGAGAGGTACAGCACATTATTCATGTCAAATCATTTGAACGTAAGCAATCCTCGTGCAAATCCTTATTAGCCCTCCAAACTAATTCAAGTCACCGATGGAAGAATGGCTTTGCGCCAAATTGGTTTAAATAACACCTTAATAAAGTTCAACTAACTAGTCCTCCAAACTAATTCAAGAACCAATTTTTGTAATCATTAATGAAAGCTTGTCTTTTTTTTCTGTGTTTTGATTAGGAAATTCCTTAAAACTTTGAATGAATTTAGGTAGCGTGAGCCGCATCTAAATTCTTGACATAGAGAAATAGAGACCGCACATAATATTAATTTTGACTACTTACTACAACTTACAAATTAAAATTGCTCATTTTTAGAAACAGGAAGAGGAAGAGGGAACTTCCTGGTTCTAATCGCCTCAGCTATTAACTAATCCAGCTGTGTACTTATTTTGACATGTGGTTTAGGTGCATTTGAGCTTAAAGTAAATGATGTAAGGCAAGACTTCGTCCTGAGTTTAAGTGGGTTTTAAAATTTGACGGAAAAGTAAAATTAAAAACCCCACTTCTCTCCTAGTCCTCGAGCTTTGGAAAATACTCTTGATAGTTGTATTTTGAGACGATGTAGAGAAAACGAAAGAAAAATGAATAAAGCTAATAAGTTCATACGGAAAAGATTGTGACAAGTTGCAGCTGATTTCGTGTGAATTATTGAGATAACTGCGGATTGAAATGCGGTTTCGTGGGGCTGGGGTATTATTGCTACTTCTGGACTCGGACTCCTGGCAGAATTCCTCGTGGGATAGGGTAGGGTTCCATTTGTATCTCCATTCTGGAACAATTAAAACTCTACTCATACTTCAAGAAAGTTTCTTAAAGCAGTCATAGCAGTGGCGGCCGTACCTACACTTTAAGCCAAAAAAAAGATTCCGAGAACTTTTTGATATGGAGATCTACTATGTGAATATATGGGGCTTCTTGTTTGTTGTGTGTGCATGTACATATTTCATGTGTTAGAGACTATTGTCACCATGAGTATGTATTTAATGTATAGCGTGACGGTGATGTTATCTCACCATAATAATATTCTTGATTAGTTTTATCCAAGGACCGTCTATCTCCCTCTCCCTATCTAGGTACATATGAGGGTTTTAAATATGCCACTTTTTTATGGAAAATACCACCACATTGGTAAATACTGGTATATACCGGTATAAAGTGGTAAATACTGGTATATACATTTATGAAGCCTTAAGTATTTAAAAAAGGTGCTAATTTAATTTTAATTCTAGTGAAAACTCAGCAGCATATAGTACTAAATATCTGTAATGCTTAATAATACAAAAAACCTTACTCTATTTGGTAGAAATTGATTGTGTAGTTGATACATAAATACATTTATTTAGCCACAATAAACGAGTTCAGTATTTGGCCAAGATGTAGCAAATCATGGTGCATTTTTGTGGTTAAATACTGACAATCTAAAATTATTCGTCGGTGTAATCACTAAAATCGGTTTTGTTCTGTTACTTGAATCCACAGAAGCAAAACGTTAGGTTTGTCATTCGTCATTCCATCATATCATGGTAAAGCCTATTTCTTGAATAAGTTAGAACGCAACCAGACGTAGAAAATTGTCTCTCCAATGATCCATTTAATGAAGAGCAATTGTACATTTTATTCATTAACTTTGCCATATTGTCCGTCCAGAATAGCATGGATTGATTTGGTAGCTACTTTTGAACCTTGTCATTTTTACAGTTTTTTTAAATATTTACCCCATCTGTGCTTGTATAAATGCCAGTATATGCCAAGAAAAAATTCAAATGTTTTTCAATTTACCACTTTATACCAGTATATACCAGTATGTGCCAAAGTGTCACATAAACAGTATTTACCACCCCTGGTATTTACCATGGTATGTACCACAGTGGTATTTACCACTTTAAAACCATGGTACATATGTATATATATGTTTTGAAAGTTATATACGCCCAGACCCAGAATATTTATGTATTTGGATGTTTGTGTGAAGGAGACTAGGTAACATAGGAACCTACTTCCTAGAAACTACGGATTTAAGTCAAATGTATCATAACGTCTTCTACGGTCACTGGTAAGTACTGGTAATTTTAGTCATTTGGATGCAAAATGGCAATCTATTTCGATTTTATTCGAATTTAAATTTTTGAAATTTTCATTTATTATCAAAAATAAAATGAACATTACATTTACTGCAAGTTGTTATTTTTTCGTTTTCACACCCTGTCTTCACTAAAAATTTTCCACGGTTATTTCCACTGGATTTTTTAAACTTTTTATTTCAAAAATTCAAATTCGAATAAAATGGAGACTATCCTACCAGTACTTTAGTACTTACTAGTGACCGTAGAAGATGTTATGATACATTTCATTTGAACCCGTAGTTTCATGTGAGGTAGGATCCGTTGTAAGATGTAAGTTTTATTGACACTCGGTCTGCCTTATTTTTTCACAGCTTGTCAGTGTAATTCACATGCAAGGAGATGCCGGTTCAATATGGAACTGTACAAATTATCTGGTCGTGTGAGTGGCGGAGTATGTCTTCGGTGTCGTCACAATACTGCGGGGCGCTTCTGTCACTACTGCAAAGAGGGCTACTATAGGGATCCTTCCAAGCCAATTACTCATCGCAAGGCCTGCAAAGGTAATCATCATTTTTATTACTATTATTACTGTTCTTATGCTAATTCAACCATGATTTAAATAGCTTCTTACTTTCTACCTATACCTATCTCAGCACATTGTTTCTCACTCATTTTTTCTCTTAAAAAACCAGGGAAACCAATTTACCCAAAACGCAATTTTAATTTTAGAAGCCTGACGCAGTTTTTAATGGAATTGCACAACATAAATGTTAATGATAGAGAACTGAAAGGCTGGTTGCTCTGGCTATATGGTTCCACATTTTAGAGGAATATTCAAAAGTTTGAAAACGTAATACATTAGAACCTTTCCTACAGTACAGAACAGTAATCAAGAGCACTGCGTAACTATGTGTATTATGTACATATGTATATGCAACTTTGTTTTCGAAACAAAACATTGAGATACATAGGGAGAGGGGGATCTCTCCACTTCGGCTTGGAGTATGATTTGGGACAAAATGTTTTAGTGATTTATGCTAATGTTTGCTCTCATTTGAAAGCATGCGAATGCCATCCGGTGGGAGCATCGGGACGAACATGTAACCAAACCACTGGGCAGTGTCCATGCAAAGACGGAGTCACGGGATTAACTTGCAACCGGTGTGCGAAAGGATACCAGCAGAGTCGCTCACCTATCGCACCATGCGTCAGTAAGCAAACAAAACTATATTTTACATTTATGATTTTATCCGAATGCCGACCACTAAAACTAACCTACCGTAAATATCCGATTAATCCCCACGGAAGCTAATAACTTTATGGTCCGAGACCCGTTACTAATCGATGGTTATTTGAGTTACGGAATTTATTCTCAAAATTGGTTATTTTACGTAACAAAATTCAGTTATATTAATATCTTTTTTAGATGCTGAGCGTTAGCTGCATCTAATGAAATATGAAATAGTCACGTCCATCCGTCTGTCTGTCTGTCTGCCGGTTGGTCTGTCGCTACAGGTCAAACCGTCTACTCGATTTACTTTATACTACTTTTAAGTAATCACAAATGCGAGCGGGCAGGTCTGTATTGTTTTTTTAATTTGATCGGACTGGCCATTTGTTTACAATTAACAGTTAACTGGACCTAGGGATGGCTAATTCCCACTCCCTGCGTTTTTATTTTCTCCCTGCGCAAATTTTCCTTTCCTCCTAATAAATTCCAAATCTTCCCTATAAATTCCCTTGGTTTATGTTCCCAAATATTCCCAATTACCTAGAGAATTTATTGGGAATATTCGGAGTTTATTAGGAATTTTCGGAACCTATAATTAAATTCAATCGCATGCAATTTAATTCGTTTAAAAATTTCTGTTACAAATAGCTTGTTTTTAAGCAATTTACTCTACTTTTTATTTGAGTTAACTTTAGCAAAGCTATTTCGTTATTTCGTAAACAATAAATATTGTGCTTACCTTCAAGTAATAACTACGCTCAAAAATAATTAATTTAAAAAAATAAAAACTGTTTTGAATTTCGTCTCTGTAATCTTTCTCGCGAAGCTTTCAGACACCAACTCCAAAACAGTGTAGGAAACATCTAAAGCATCTACGTTTGCTTTCAGAATTTGCGCTTGTGTAGTAATACAAACTGAAACCCGATCATTATCCATATTTCACACGTTAAACTTGTGAAAATAAATTGTTTGAGGATGTCAAAATCAAAATGTTATGCCTTTTAGCCCATGATTTAAGTTTTATATAGTAAAAATACTACAGATGATGTGCGTTAAAACTTTGTTTTTGCCAAATCTAAACAAATTTTAGAAATTGCATTTTAAATTCCCTTTAACAAGGGAATTTACAAAAGGAAATTTATTGGGAATTCCCTACTTTCCCTCCCTCCCAAAATTCCCAAATTCCCAGGGAATTTAAATCAAGCTAACTGGACCCATGTCAAAAATCAGAAAAGTGAGCTTTCTAAAAACCAATAGATACGTGTGAACAAATACAGAGTGTTCACACATACGTAATTTTAAAGTTCTGCGGTCTCAGCTACAGTTTTCAATGGTCAAGTAGTCTGGTCTGCTACGTCAGACACGCAGTAAATATGTTATAGATATTCAGTACATACGTTACAGATACTCAGGGATCGTCCATAATGACGTCCTTCAAATATGATAGTTTTAAGAACCCCCAGTTAAGACACGCAGTGAATACGTTCTAGATATTCAGTACATACGTTATAGATATTCAGGTATCGTCCATAATGACGTCCTTCAAATATCATAGTTTTAAGTACCACCAGTTTCAACTTTAAATTTTTTGTTATAGATATTCTGGGATCGTCCATAATGATGTCCTTCAGTTTTATAGATGTTTAGGGATCGTCTGTAGTGACGTCCTTCAGTTTTATAGGTATTCAGAGATCGTCTTTAATGAGGTCCTTCAAATATCATAGCGTTTAGTACCCCCAGTTTGAACTTTAAATTTTTTGTGTTATAGATATTCACGGATCGTCCATAATAACGTCATTTAGTGTTATAGATATTCAGGGATCGTCCATAATGACGTCTTCCAAATATCATAGTTTTTAGTACCCCGAGTTTTAACTTTAAATTTTTTCCAACCTGTTTTAACTGCATGTCATAAACCTTCCTATATGTTTTATTGATATTCAAGGATCGTCCATAATGACGTTCTTCAATTATCATTGTTTTTGGTACCCTCAGTTTCAACCTTAAAATTTTTCCTAACCTATTTTAACTGCATGTCGTGGACTTACCTATATATGGTATAAATATTCGGGAGTCGTCCATAATGACGTCCTTCAAATATAGTTTTTGATACCCCTAGTTCCAACTTTAAATTTTTTTCCAACCTGTATTAACCACACGTCACACACTTCCCTTTAAATAATTATTTATTCATCTAGTTGATATTTGACCTGAGCCCTTACAACCACTTCATGATATATAAATTGATACGTTAATTTCATTGAAGTCATGTACGCTGAAGATATGTCACGATATATAGGATGAGTAAAAATGTCAGTTTGAAGTAAATAGATAAGAAAGTAAACTTTTATGAAGTATGAAATAAAAGATTTTGGGACTACTGTGTTTAATGCTCTAGCTCGAGTAGATGCTTACTTGAGCTTAGATATTGATGGAGTGATTGTGTTTTATTGTAATTTCGACATAATATATTATTGGCTAATAAATTCTGTGTGTAAATAGAATTCAGGAGAAGAAAGGAATATTATTTGATTTGTGTTGTAATGAAAAGACTTGAATTTAAGGAGTGGCGGAAGTAAACTCAATATTATAATTTAGGTCGTTCAGCTCCATGTCCACGTCGAATAGAATGTCCACGTAGGATAGAAACAGTGAATAATAAAATTTTAATTAGTATTTCCATTATGTCTCATAACATAATTGTCATAGGGAAAGAATGACATAAATGAGAAATGTAGAATTCTGTGTATTACATTGTAATGCGTGATGTATAGTATTAGATAGTGTAATTATTTAGTGTAAATAATAAAGTATTATTCTGCTATCGAATGCGGTAAACGTATATCGCCATGCGGTATAGGTATATCGCCGTTCAATATATAAAATAATGCTTATATATACTAAATAGTTTGATCCTTAGTAGGGTTTGGGTTTAATAATTCTAATTGAAATGTACGTTAAGGAATTAAAAATTATCATTGTTGCTTACTTATTTCTATCTTAAACAGGATTGTAAATCTGTGTTATCGCGGACAATTTTTCTTTGTAAGATTTTAGACCAAAAAATGTATGCTGATTTTATATTGGTACAAGCGTATTTACTATCATTAAAAACTGTTTGGATGTAGTTTGATTTTGTAGTAAGGGTTCCCGGTGTCATCCATTCTGGTCTTCCTTCATCGTAAGCTGGACATTTAAACATCACATGGAAGTTTTCGTATTCATCATGTGGGCAGAATTCACATTTTGTAGTGATTTTCCAGTCTTCCATTATTTGTTTATCATTGCAAGATGTATTTTTCGTCATTTGATTTTGATGACAGGGCGACCGAACTTAGTTGTTGGAATAGTCTGATGGCGTCCCATTTCTCGTTTGTATCGTAGATTTTGCAGACACCTAAGTGTGTTTTTAGGAATCTAAAATGGCTTAGGTTTGACGAGATCATATCTTTTACATCCGAGTTAAGTGAGAATTGCTTTGCTTTCCCGATTAATCTGTCAGCACTTCTGTTTAAAAATTCCAGTGAGTTTTTTTTGAATTTGGGGGTGAGGTTAAAAGAGTCAAACAACAATCTCACTTATGTCATCACACCTATGTGTTATAGATATTCAGGGATCGTCTATAATAACGTCTTTTAAATATCATAGTTTTAAGTACTCCCAGTTCCAACTTGAAAATTTTTCCGAACCTATTTTAACTACATGTCACGGACTTACCTATATGTGTAATGGATATTCAAGGATCGTCCATAATGATGTGCAACAAATATCATAGTTTTTAGTACCCCCTTTCCTAACTTTAAATTTGTTTCCATCCTATTTTAACTACATGTCACGTATTTTTCTACATGTGTTACAGATACTCAGGGATCGTCCATAATGACGTCCTTCAAATATGATAGTTTTAAGAACCCCCAGTTAAGACACGCAGTGAATACGTTCTAGATATTCAGTACATACGTTATAGATATTCAGGGATCGTCTATAATGACGTCCTTCAAATATCATAGTTTTAAGTACCCCCAGTTTCAACTTTAAATTTTTTGTTATTGATATTCTGGGATCGTCCGTAATGATGTCCTTCAGTTTTATAGATATTTAGGGATCGTCTGTAGTGACGTCCTTCAGTTTTATAGGTATTCAGAGATCGTCTTTAATGAGGTCCTTCAAATATCATAGCGTTTAGTACCCCCAGTTTGAACTTTAAATTTTTTGTGTTATAGATATTCACGGATCGTCCATAATAACGTCATTTAGTGTTATAGATATTCAGGGATCGTCCATAATGACGTCTTCCAAATATCATAGTTTTTAGTACCCCGAGTTTTAACTTTAAATTTTTTCCAACCTGTTTTAACTTAAGCTTATTTAGTTGGTCTTCAATAGGGTTTGACTCTGACTTATCGGATTTTGGCGATTTGTAGAGACACGAAATTGCTAACTTTTTACCACCAACCGAACATGTGATGCAAAAATTTTCAATTGACGATTCTAAAACAATTTCAGTAGCACAGGAAATAGATCTACCAAACACAATTACTCCTCCACCTTTCCAAAACTTTCTTTCCTTTAATTCTGAAAGCAGTTTAATTGGGAATAGTTAGTTGCTTATCTTTATACAAGCAGTACGGCCATTGGTGGTCACCAATGGGTCGTCATCGGGGCACAATTACATAGTGATGGAACGCAGTGCCTGTGTTAAATAGCAAAATTAACAAATACTCTGCAAAGTTACACAGACACCGAGATCCGCCACCATGTAATTGTGTCCCAAAGACGACCCATTGTTGACCACCAATGGCCGTACTGCTTGTTATTATATATATCTACTAATATTCAGAATTCCAATTAGTTCTCAAAACTGGGGAGCTGCGCCCCTCAGACCCCCCACCCCCGCTAACGTCACTTAATTATTACTGTGTAACCATACTTTGTCTTCCTGGTTCTTACTCAATTAATTACTGCCTATCGAATATTAGCATTACGTTTAGCATGATCCAATACTAAACTCCAGATAAAAACGTCCCCCTGGGGGTAGTCACAGTTTAGTTACAGGCATGCTCCTAGTTGAATGATATGCTTAAAGCATTATTTACACTTAATATCATTCATATTTACAGTCAGTTGGTCATGGTGCCGGACGCAGAAAAATCAAACGGGATAGTATTTAAAAATTGTACTAATTTAATATTCATAATTCCATTCAGTTCTGAAAACTGGGGTCGCTGCCCCCCCCCCCTCCAGACCGCACAGCTAACGTCCCCGTAATACTCTAGCCACTCACTATTAACCTAAACCATTAACCTACTGCTTATTTATCACAAAAAATACAACAAAATTAATGTTATAAGGTGTGTTTCTTGATAAATTCTGATCTGAAACTGTTTACTAATTATTACTGAAAAATTCAGAAGAAGTGAAAATCAGCAGTAATGATTTTTAATTACAACATATAAAGGCATATATATACCTAATACTTATTTAACAGAATAATTCACTATTATTATGACACTACGGGAGCCTGTTTGTGTTTAGCTGTAGGCTTCAATGTGTAATGGGTGACAGTTTGTCGCTAGGTATGACCTTGAGTTTAAAAGCGCATACCTATACTTACTACTTATTTAACAAACTAATAATTCCATATTAAGACGAATCGGAGAACCCCGGAGTGTTGCCATAGTATGATTAAAAGATTGTGTGTTGGGTGGCTCAACCTTGTTGTTGACAATAATTTGTAGATTATGAGGAACAAAATATTTTTGTTGTTATTCAATTTACTAATTTTTTTTCAATATTTTCTGAATTATTATTGAATAATAATAATTTTATTATTATTGTCCATGGATAATGATGTGCTTAACCGTAGCCAACACTGAAAGTCGGTAGTGGAAGTAAAGTATTTAAAACTACTTTAAAAGGATGGTGGGGACTGTTGTCATAGTCTTAGTCAAAACCAAATCAAACAATCCGAGTCAAAATTTCAGTGTCTTTTCGAGCCTCAAGAACCACGAAACCCTCTTTATATTTTAGATGATTTATCAGGATGTGTTTCAGAGATACAGATAATTACTGGTTTGGTTTCAAATACTAATTTACAAATTGCTTTTTTCTTGTTAGGAAAGGAGCACGCGTTAGTATAAATGATGTTAAGTTTAGGTAGTGCAGGTTGTGGCTGTCATGGTGATGTTGCAGGATTTAAGTTTGAGGTCTTGTCTTTGGCTGCTTTTCCTCTGCGACAATCTTTAAGTTGTTGTCGTTGCAGCATTGCATCCATACGTTACATACTGACACTGACCTCCATCGTTATCTGTGCCATCCTCAACCAACTTCGAACAAAAAGGGCAAGGAAATGAGATTTGCTTATCTGAGGATTTGCCTTGGTTGGCTTTTTACTTGCACTTAGGGTCGGCTTTGAGTTTGACATTTTGTTTTATTCTTTTTCTTATTTTATGGACTTAAATTAATAATTTTTTTTACTGAATTTTTCTGGCTTTTTAAAGTTCCCAAATACACTCACACTGAACTATTTCACTGTTTTCGCAATAAGTGAAAATTTAGCTTTAATGCGTCAATAATTTTTGGTAGAAACTCGTTGTTTTAGGCGCACTGTTTTGACGACACGTCCGTCTCACTCAAACTCTAGACTCTCTTAAACAGTAGAATAATACTAAACATTAGTCAAAATTACCGTATTTCCTCTAATAGTACGCGGGGGGTAGCAGCCTCGGTTTGGATAGTACGCGGGTGTATTTAACACACTACTAAATGGCAGTGCGCGGGTCTCTAATTATACGCGGGGGGTCGAGGCTTGAGTTTGGATAGTACGCGGGGCGTACTGTAAGAGGAAATACGGTCATCATGCAAACAAGTTAAAAACAACTGGATTTCTGATGCTGACAGAAGAATCCTCGACTATGTTCTACAGTTCTACACTCAACACTACGGAAACTAGATGATTAATGACTTTAGTCGTATCAAAATGTATTAACTAGTATAACTTAACTGAAATAAGGCACTCAAGGAATTAACAGTTTAATATATTAACTATTATTAGTTAATATTAATGACATGTAAACAACTAATCTATCGAATACTGCTGAGCGAACACTGGACTGACATGAAGGCACTACAGTGCGTCTGAGTGCGTAAAGAGGGTCCGGACTAGCTGTAGGCTCTGTAGAGGAAAAGGCATGCTAAGGCATAGCAACTCCACTCTGCTTCTCTTCGCTCTACAACGCATGCCTCTGCTCAGCGCGAGCGAACAGAAGCAGAGCGTACAGAGCGTTATAGTAAGTGAATAGCCCTAATATTTTATATGCTGTAGTCCCACAATGTATTACTTGTGACTCGACGAGACAGCTTTAAGTAGCTAAGTAAAGTACGATGTGTAGATTTGTAATTAAATACAGTTTATAAATCAATTCCATGCAAATTCTGGATTTTATACCCGGAAGCTATTAGACCCTGAAACCAGTCCTCTTTTTGGCATGCTTATACTGACTAATCGAGATTTGGTAACTATTTGGGCACCGGGGATTAATTGGATGCATACTTCAATCGTACTCGAAAGATATTTTTGCTCTATTAAATTATGTTTGTTAGACGTTGAATTCATATTGTATCTTATATAATTATACATGATGCCGTACTTGTCTTTTTCGTTTTTGTGTTTTGTGGTTAGATTGTATCAACGGTAAGTTTTCAAAGGAGCTTCTTCTAAGGCATCTAAGATATAGCCTAGGTATTTGTTATATTGAAGTTAGTTGAAGTAAATGGAGGGGGCCTCCACTGTATAATTATAACTGTACAAGAAAAGCTGCCCGTCATGGCATGCGGACAAAATGTAATAGCTTATTATGCCTGCATAATTAAATTTGACTTCTATAATACTGATGCATATATTACCATTTTTTGCGGAACGCAGATTTTTAGGTTTTTTCATTTTTGCCAAAACCAAAGAATAGTACTTTTTGAATTCAGCTATTATATTGTACTTTTACCAAACCTAAGTTAAAAACAGCATTTCGTGGCTAATTACTAATTATGTTAATATTAAAGATTTTCTATTTCCCTTCCTCTAGGTTTTCTTTTGACTGCTTACATAAACCTTTATCCGTTTTGAATTCCATGAGCAAGTAAACCCAAGTTTAACGCTGACTAGAAAATATCAAATGTCTGGGCTTTAACAGCGAGGTTCAATTCTCACTTGCACTTGCAGGTTTTACTACTACCTCATGGAAAACAGAACATCGAATTTCGTTTAAGCTTTCAGAAAATTTGGTAGCTATTGCATTCAGCAATCAAGTATTTGAACAATATTGTCTTGTTTGTTTGTTTGAAGCATTATTTTCAATATGTCACATCATACCGTACAATAATATGCATTGATTTTCAAAGATAGACATAAGGTCGCACACATTCATAGCCAAGAGGAAATTAATACAAGTCAATTGAGAGTACCGAGTCATATAAGATATGCTTAGAATACAATTTACCTAATTAGGTAAATTGTAAAATACTACATGTATGTATGGTCTAACAGTAGATACACTTTTTGGTTTTCTGATTAGATCTATATACTTGCTTAATTCCTGAAGAAAATTATTAACAGTGAAGCTTGTTTGTCGAAGGTAGCTTGGAAGACCATTCCAAGCGATTACTGCACTATACATAAAGGACCGCTTCTAGCCGAGTCTAGCCATTAATGGAGAGGGTTTGCCAGACTTTGCATGCTTAAGGTCAACCATCAGTTTGCGTACGTTTAAGGGATCTCAACGGACGCAACAATCACTAGAGTAGTGTTGTACTGGAGTCCGGACAGATTGTCCTGGGTTACCTTCGCTACCAGAATGGGCGTTCAACGTTCTATTCAGTGCAATTACAGTGGTACTGGATATGTTTGGGAAACTTTATTTGCTGAATAAGTGAAGTTATTTTGGCCTTAAACAAAGGTGTGTTGCGTCTGAGGTAAAAGTTAGCTCAAGACAGTGGAAAGTCGAAGATGTCCACATGGAGGGGTTAATATTACCCATCCTGTGGGACCTTTTAATTCATTGTCTACTTAAAAAGTTGCGAAAATCTTGTATGTTATAGGAGTATGCGGAAGATGCCGGGGTGCTTTATTATTATTATTATTCTGGGTTTTTATTATTCTTTCGTTAAAAACAAATTATTACACTAACAAATTATTACACAAGTACATACGCAAAAATGACACAAATAATATGTATAATCATCCTCGAAAATAGTACATGTATTAGATAGAGAATTTTGCTTAGTTTCTACTTAACCTTATACAGTAACAAAACAGTACATAATTTTCTTAAAGAAATATGAAGAAGCCCCTGCAGCATATATCAAGCGCTGGGATGACAGAATTAACAAATTGAATCATTTGATTCTTGACTGTGCTACTAGTAATTGATATCCTATAATTTATAATTTTTAGCAAAACCATTTTTGTAATCGTACAGCCAAATTTATGTCTTCGAAGGAAAAAAAACCTTAATTTATAAGGAAAAAAGTTGGTTTGAATAAGTATATATAGAAACCCGTTTATTACATGTATAACTATGCTGCACTAGTGAATTAAATCATTTTAGTTACCCCAGACTGAAGTCAACTGGGTGAGGGATTTTGGGCTCCCTTACTGCCCTCCAAAATATCACTATAATTAACAGCACAGTTTGACATTTACAAGGTTACAGGATTATCAAGGTAGTTCGCTAGTATGCCCATAAGTGAGTGTAGGTTTCGTGCACTGGAGTAGATGAAGCTATGGTTAAATTAAGTGTATTAGTTATTAGGAATTAACAATCAACTTAAATGTGATTAGAATTTCAATTAATACTTATACGGTATGTTGCACTGCACTAGAGATGAGAATTGTTGGATATTGTAGGTGTAGGGTGGTTATGGTTGTAGGTATGTAGTTGATGACGTTAGGTGGCTGCTGTCGGCTGCAATTTGAGGCTGAGGTAGAGAGTCTGAAATCTGAAAGTCCAATTTTGGTTTGAATTTTGCTGTCCTGGTACGCCATGCGCAGAGGGAGAAGCTTTAGTCGGCAAGATGTCGAGTACACTCGTGCTGAATCACCGATGGTCTTGGTCTTGACATCATTGGTGTATGAAGTGTGTTAGTTTGACTAGATAGGGAATGACGCAGCATGATGTACCTACATTTCAAAGAGACATATTTTAAAAAATCGCACAGATCAAAAGCAATCCTTACTTATTTTGTGTTTAGTCACAGTAGCCCAGAAAAGTTTAAGAAAATTAAAATTTTGCATTCCTGTAGTTTCTAGAGTTGTTAGCTAATTTTTACGAAATTTGCCTTTTTGGAATGCATAGACTCCTAAAGGTAGTTTTAGGATTTTTTAAAATTCAAAACTTCTTATTTTCAAAAAGCTGGCCTAAAAAATATCGTTTTTTTGTTAAAATTTTCAAATTTTGTCAAACTTTTCGAATTTGGGGTTCCACTATTTACATGGATGGCTTTGATGACTGACAGAAGATAAGCAGAGCTGTTTATATATATACGTATATATAGAATCGTTTATGCAGATGCAGTTGGATGTAAGTAAATACTTGTTGAGCTATAATCCTTGAGTGCTGATCAAATATTAACTAACTTTATTTGTGAATCTTGTTCAATTTCTACTCATTCCTAACAATACATCAACTTAAAAGTCATCTACTTTGGAACTATTGACATTGCTAACTCACTAGTGATGAATTGGACCATTGCATTGTGTCCATTTGCGTCATAGTGCATCTGGAGTGCATTTTTATTTATTATGAGCATTATAATCAAACATTTAAAGGGAATTAATATTCATGCTAACATTATCACTATTCTAATCATTACTTTATTCTGCCTATAAAACCCAAGGTAAATGCAATACATTATTATAATATTTTCCAAACAGTCAAAGCGACTGTGACATTTGTTAAAACTCACTGTATCGGATAAAGAATCTGCATCCCGTTTCGTAACTCTGTTGGTCTGCCAAAGTAATAAGAATGTAGACTTGAAAAGGAACATATGTTTAGGGGTGAGTTTATCCATTACCTGATGGTCAGATGTGCAGTGTCGAAAGCGTAGATGATGGGGCTTTGACAATCAGTATCAGTAATGCTCTGATGGACACCCTGAATGTAGTGTGCCCAATGCGGGTACTCAAGCGTAGGGACAGGGTTGAAGATGGGGATGGGTAGACAAACGTGGTCACAGCCCTATGTAACGAGGCTATTATTTTGTGTAGAAGAATTGGTCGTCCCCGGCAAAACGGTGTCCTCTAGGCTGAGTTCAAGACAGACCGCAATGCTCATAATTCTGCTGTTCGTTGCGCAAAAAGAAGACTGATTCTTGTAGCGAAATTGGTAAGCTTGAGGTTGCTGTGTGTCTGTAGTCTTGAGAGTAGTGTGACTAGGACCTAGGTCTATCCTTGACACAGACTTACAGTCTAACGGTGACAATGAATGTCTAAATCTATCTATTACCGTCCAGCACAATGCCGCACCAAAATTGTGTCAAAATAAATAAAATTATAGCTTGAATGATAGAGCCTGAATAGAGCTTTCCATCTATCGTAATATTATGTAGTCTAGTCGCACAAGAAATGATAAAAAGTGCGTAAACTTTTTTCCACTAATGGGATTCGAACTCTGAGCACCGGGAAAACCGTCCGCATGTTTAACACCTAGCTCACTGTGGCAGTTGATTTCTATGGTTCTGCTGTGGTTGTTACCGTTCCGTTGCTTGAGTTTAAACTTTCACATGCGGGAAGTTAAAACTAATGGGGAACGTGGCACCGGCGACAACTTTAATCCTAATTAATAATTAAAGTTTAATCGGTTGTAATTTTTGACGCCACCCCTGCTCTGCCAAAATTTCAAGACAGCAATATAGCTAATTGTTTTGCCTTGAAGAAAACAATCATAGTAGAGTAAGGGTGGCGTCCGCGAGAAAAAAATGAACAAGCTACAACCCAATAGCATTGCCAAAACCCGGGTAATTAAAAAATAATACGATTTTTTAGGAGTTCAAATTTTGAAAAAATCAGGTGTATGCCAAACAGCCCACCAAAAAATATGCGATAGCAAAAATTTTCATATTTTAACCATAACATCGTTTTAAAAATTATAAAATATTTCATGTTCACCCGGGTATTACGGGATAGCATATGCATGTATTCCACTAAAACCGAGAATTCTTACTACTAGTAGTATGGGGCGTTAGAAAAAAAAATTTCGTTGACATGTAAAATGACATAAAATTTCGACCGGGTCTCTTTGGACGGTAATAGTTAGTTTTCCTCGAATGAGACCTTCGATGTCCTTTTACGTCATCATGTCACATACCCTGAGTATGTTAGTGAGATTCAATCCTGAGCGTGAGTCTAGAAATCCAGCTAATGGTTGCACATGTCCTGATCAAGCATCTTACTTGGAAGCCACACCGCAATTCAGTTTAAATAACATACCATACAAAGTTCGTAGTACCGTGTGCCGAAGTTTTAGTAAAGCAGTTTTTTATTTAAAAGTTGCTTGGAACAGGCAAATATAGGTAATAAATACTAGTTTGTGTTGTAAAAATTGTTATTCTGGGCAATTTGTATTTACGATTTTGACATTTATTAGTTATTGAAGGTAAACGTAAAATAGGTAAAGAATGTAAATATTATATGAGCTTGAGCAAAACAATAAGCGAGTAAAATATTTGTGTTATAGTAACATTGCAATAGATGACAACACAGTTTAGTTATTTAAGTTGATAAAGTGTGGGTGTTATGCAAAAATAAACTTTTTTTTGTTTCGCAAAATCATGTTTTTTCTATAAAAAACTAGAATTCTAATAAACTTCTAGCCTGTGCATATGCAATCACGAGGTCCACATTAAAGTTTTTGTTTCTGTATTATTGTAGTATGTTGTACTTTTGTTTTATGCTAATAATTTTTTAATTATATCATTTAATTACCTAAAAGAGTATTTGCAAAATTTATATGACAAGTATTTATTTTTGCGGAAAAAAACAAATATAGCGTATACATAACTGTTGATAATGTATAACGAGTTTTTACATCTAAATAAGTAAGTTTTGACAGAGGTTTAGAGTAAATTGTATGTAAATACACGTATTGAGGTTCAGAAAATTAATTTTGTATAACAGAAATGAAATTTCATTATAAAAAAATTGTTTGCTACTTAAAAATAGTGTGCAACCTTGGTTTTTGTTGTCCTTATGACCATGCCTGTTTACGGCTACCGACCGGAACAGCAGAACATATCGCAAGAGCCGTTTCGGTCGGTAGCCGATTGAAAAACCGTCGGTTTTCCACCGTCGGCTTTTCGCTTTGTTTCTACATTGAAGGGATCCTCCACAAATGACGTCAACCGTCGTTTCAATGGTTAAAGGGGCCGTCCATAAATTACGTCAAGGGTCGTTGCAAAAATAAAGGGGCTGTCCATAAATGACGTCAAGGGTAGTTGAAAAAATAAAGGGGCTGTCCATCAATGACGTCAAAGGCCGTTGCAAAAATTAAGGGGCCGTCCATAAATAACGTCAAGGGTCATTGCAAAAATTGATGGGGTTGTCTATAAATGACGTCAAGGGTCGTTACAAAAATTGATGGGGCCGTCCATAAATGACGTCAAGGATTGTTGCAAAAATTAAAGGGGTCATCCATAAATGACGTCAGAGGTAGTTGCAAAAATTAAGGGGGCTGTGCATAAAAGACGTCAAAGGTCGTTGCCAAAATTAAGGGGCCGTCCATAAATGGCGTCAAAGGTCGTTGCAAAAATTAAGGGGCCGTCCATAAATGGCGTCAAGGGTCGTTGCAAAAATTAAAGGGGTCGTTTATAAATGGCGTCAGAGATAGTTGCAAAAGTAATTTGTGTAGTCCATGAATGACGTCTATGGTCGTTCTAAACATTGAAGGGGTTAGGCCCAACTGAGGTCGATGTACATTTTTAATATTTGGGACGACCATAGACGTCAAATATGAACGACCCCTTTCATTGTTGCAACGATACTTGACGACATTTATAGAAGATCCCTTTAATGTCCTTAAAAGACGTCACAGGTCAGGTCACAAAGTTAATTTGGGAAGTGATGACATAACATGTGACATATAAACACTTTCGAAAAAGTGAAGCTGATGAGAGGGTCCTAAAATGAAGATTTTTCGATGACGTTATGTAAGATTGATCCCAATCGTACTCAGGTTTGAATGCTTAACCTCTTAAGCATCATTAATATATATAAAACATTAGTTGTATTTTATGAAACATGGAGATGGTCAGATTTGCTTTTAGTCCAAAATGGAGATAGTCAGATTTGCTTTTAGTGCTGAGTGGAGATAGTCAGATTTGCTTTTAGTGCTGAGTGGAGATAGTCAGTTTTGCTTTGAGTCCAAAATGGAGATAGTCAGATTTGCTTTTAGTGCTGAATGGAGATAGTCAGTTTTGCTTTTAGCCCAATATAGATATAGTCATATTTGCTTTTAGGGCTGAATGGAGATAGCCAGATTTGATTCTTTGCCGACAATATTCCACTCAGCAATGCTCTAGTATTACAATATATGTACAAGTGTGCCAAAATATTTCACGGGATGCACGGGTTTAAAAAAATGATTCGGTGCCTACCGCGGTAAATCGGCTACCGTGGATATCCACGGCCAGCCGTGTCTGCGAGAAACTTCCAATCGGCTACCTATCAGCCGTTGAACAGGCATGCTTATGACACACTCGCAAAAAGTGTGTAGTGTATGTAAAGCAGCTGTATTTTCTGCTGCAGCAAATAATTTGTTTATACACGTTCAACGAATATTTAACGAACGCAATAACGAAACAAGTGTTTTAATTCAATAATTAATTTTAATAATATTGTAATACACAATAATATGTGTCGTATTTTAGTTTAGTTGCTATACAACCCTAGTTACCGTTTGTATTTGTTTAGGAACTTGGTGTTTAGTTTTTGTTTTGTACAAGAATAAAATGGCACCCACGCTAAAATACTTTTGTTTGGTTTACTAATATACGCATTCAAGAAGGACACGTACACCAATTCCACTAGAATTCTGGAATCTGTAGCTAAGTTTTTATACATTTATGCTTAACAAACGCTGTGTAAGCAAACCCGATATCGCGCGACTGTTAAACGCTATTTTGTTTAAACTTGTTTATATCACTTTTACGTAGTTATGTCTTTACAGAGTTAAATTACCAAATAAAATAAGATTAAATATGCTGTATCGCAAAGCTTAGAGCGTGTTTATACTACCTGCTAACAAACTTTGTCTTGGTTAAACGCTCATTTATTTTATTTAAAATATTATTTTATATGCAACATTTGAATTTACGTGCTTACACTTATCTATTTTTGCAAATAGTATTACAATTTCAAATGTAGTTTACATAGCTACCAACCAATATGCTGGCATATTTGCATTGTTATTGTTACGCTGTATATCATTTAAAGTATACTTTTTTGCAATGGCTAGTTTGCTATATTACGTCATTGTTTATAGTATAATTATACCAGAAGCTTCAAGAACTTGCTAACATATACAATTGACTGTCACGCTTGAGGAATCCCCTCTAAACGAAAACAGCAAAGGCAAACAGCGTGCATCAATGCACTAGCATTGTCGACGCCTAATCTTACTCGCTTTGCTGACCTACCGTGACCGCCGCTACCTACATTACCGCAACCACCACCACTAGCATTAACGTTTCTTATTCTTTTATTTTTATTTTGTTTTATGCATTTAAGTTTTTTATTTTTTCACTCTTTCCTCCTCTGCTCACCCCGACCGCCGTATATGCACGCAACGGCTGTGGGGCCGCCGATCCATTATCTCACACGCCCCTATCTAGATATATCAACCTATACACCCCCCACCCTCCCCATTTGCCAAGCTATACAAGTGTATTTACACATGCTATGCACGCACCCACTTTATATATCACACCATCTATATGTACATGTACATGTAAATGCATATATAATTACACGCCACCCACGTAGGGAGCTCGTCACGCTCGTCGAGCTGGTCCCAGTCCCGCTTGTCCTTCTTATCAAACGTTAGCGCTCGAAAATCGGCGACCTCGTCCTATGCTTTAACATTAGGGGTGAATCAGGAGATAACTTCACTACTTGCATGTAATCAGTAATCCAATATACTACGACAGTTACCTTTACCTCTGTGTTCCTATTTGATATAGTGCTTTCTAAATAAAGCCTAATTTATGTTCCTTATTCCTTTTTAAAAAAATACCTTGTGAAAATTTTTTGTAAGATCTTACTCTGCACATTATGGGATATATGTAAATTAGAACAGGGCTACTTAAAATTTAAGCCAACGTGTTAGTAACTGTGCGTTGAAGCAAAAGTTTGAGTATATCCTTTTTTCGAAGTATTTTTCACTCGCTCTTTAAAATAATCCCATGACATAAAAATAAAAACGCTTAATATGGGATCTCTTAATTCAGACACAATTAGTTATTGTTAAGGTAGGCGTCGTGCACATATTGCGTATACACTTTTTTGACTTTTTTGTACTCCCCCTCCCCCCTAAGTATACAATAGTGATCAGCGCCATTACCCACCCCCCCCCCCTATTCGTATACAGTTTACATACTATTGTCTATCAAACCCTATGCCAAGCCAAATAAATTTATTAAACGAATAAAACAGCCAAAAAAATGTATAGAATATGAAATTGTCATAGATTAAGAATTTGTTGCCAAAAAAATAAAAATTAGATTGATCAGATGTCCTACTTGTCAGAGACATGCGACCCTTCCGGTCAATATTCGATATATCGTAGAAAAATTAACGCGTAACAACTTTTCTAAACGAACTTTTCTAAAATTTTAAAACTTAACCCAAAAATTTCGGGTCACATGTCAAATTTAAAATCGCATTTTACCCCACAAAATAATAGTATACCACGTCGAATTTGCTACTGATTAACACGGTGGTCTTTGTTTTGGCAAAAATTTAATTTTTGACCCTACTCTGGGCCAAGAAAAATATTATTAATTACTAATTTCTGTAAGTTAATTTTTATAATGCAAAATTTGCTACACCAAAGTGATTTTACTTTCAGAAAAAAACTAATTTTTGACCCTTATTTTATTTAGGTCAATGTTTGAAATAACCCAAAATTAGAGCCACAAATTAGTTTTTTGACAAAATTAGGATCACTACGTTAATTAGCAGCAAATTATACACCAGACAAGTGAATTTCGTATAGATCCATTTTGGTTCAATGTTTGAACTTTGACTCAAAATTTGGCGGTCAAGGTCTAATATTTGAGCAGAGCTCCTTTGCAACAGTTGTTATAGGCGTTAAATTCTCGAAAGTTTATGTGATTTTTAGGATAATCTAACAGAGGTCTAATTTTCCACACTATTTTAACCGTGCCATGTTCTTAAAAAGGAAATAATGTACTTAGGTAAGCGATTTTCTATACTAGCATAAAAATATATAGGTAATTCATAATTCACTTATAAACTAAAATTTTATTTTGCACTTTATAATGAAATTAAAAAAATCAAACAAAATAAATAAAAATTAACTAAATTCGTTGGAAATTGAGTATTTTGTGTTGTATTCGTGATCAAGGGCTCAAACCCTCCCCCCCCTCCGTTTTATAGTATACAAAAGTATCAGGCACTGAGACTCCCTCCCCCCCCTATTTTGTATACGCAATATGTGCACGACGAAAGTAGCCACTTTCATAAGTATCCGTTTACTCCTCCACAGCTTTACGTTTCCATCCAACCAATAATGTTTTAGCCCATTACATTGAAGTTGATTAAAAAGTTGTTGAGGATATTTATGTAGTGTGTACAATTTTAAGTTTGCTTGTACTTTTACATAATTTGTTGTTGTTGTATATTGCAGAAATCCCAAAGATACCGGAGCCGGAGCCGATTGAGTCTGTTACTGGACGAGTGGAGGAGCAAAGTACGTGTACATTTACTTGTTAGTCAGTTTGAACGGCTTTTTGGATTTGTTGAGTATTGGTTACCCTCCTGATTTTTCTCATTTTAGGTCTCTCCCTCTTACACTGTCCATGTATATCTTTTCTGTGTTTCAGCAACGGATTCTTTTTTTGTTGTAGAGATTAGTTAGGAATAAAGCTTACAAAGGGATATTGAAACTACTGGTCATGTGTGCGGTCTTCCAGTTCAGATCGTCGAGCTGTGGCATACCTTGTCTAATGACTAATGATGTATAAATAAAACACAGCTAAACGCAAAACTGAGTGACTAGTGAGGAGCGGTTAGTAGGGGGAAGTAGTAGGAGATGCCGATTGTGGGGATTTTTGGGGGTGGGGATGTAGGGGTGGAGGGTAGTACCCCGTGGTGACAGGGTGATGTGGGGACAATGTGGGCTATAGCATGGGAAGAGATGGAAGCGTATAATCCTGATGGGCTGTAAGTATGATGGGAAGCGATGAGAAACTTTTCGACAGTTTTATATCGCTTCTTATGCCGTGTGAAAACTTTAGCTATGCTAAAGCTTTGCATTGGATAATGTCCTTTAAAATCGTACTAGCTCCTCGCGTGCGTTGTTAATGGTGAGAAGCTCTCTTGCAGGCAGGGGATGTGACAGTACAGAAGCATCATTAAGAGATTTTAAAGGGAAATAAAGTGGTTTTTGCAAGTACTTTAAATCTTTATCTGTTTTCTTTCTTTAATTCTGTAACTTTGTATCTGCATATTGTGTTGGTACAACGTATTTGATACACTGTAAAACTAGTTTTAAATCTTCTGTGTTGTGAGCATTCAAGGATTCAACTAGTTCAAATAAAAGAGAGTCAAAGAAAACACCTGCGTCCATAAAGCGAACTTAAACTTTTGAGTGTAAGGCTTTTCTATTATATTTATCTTTAGTGCTGTCAGTTGAAGGGTATTCGAGATGTAGGTTTAAAAGCCAAGTATCATTTGCTGTGATTGAATAGATATACATTCAGTAGACCATTTTGCAATAACTTGAACATCTTCAAGTTCACATCATGATAAAACGTTTTTGTAAGGTTCTTCGTGGTGTCTAATACACGTTTGCATATATGGCAATGTGTGGCTTCATTAAACTTCTTCTTTACTTCTTTAGATGGTTAAACAAAGTTGTTTGTATTTCTTATATGAGACAATAACACTTTTCATGATGTCTGGTCCGTCGTAAAATTCAAACGACACAATTTCATCTCGGTCTTGCATTTGACCTATAATTACAAACAAATAAGCTGCTGGCAAAATCTCATTTACAAATTTTGTATTACTGTTTGTAGACTTTAAATCGTTTATAGGATTTACAAACGTTGAAAACTTGTATGCAATTATAAGTGGGTAGGGCAATGTTTGTCATAGCTTTAAGAACTTGACTCTCTCGTTTATTCCAGGAAATATAATTTTTTTTGAATCCGGAGATTGACACGTGTTACTCTAATTCAGTTCAGTGTTTAAGCTTCTAAAGCAAGACTGGCAGTAAAACACTTTGTGGCTACGTCCGTTACACATAAATTTATCCAAATCTGTAATTAGGACCAAGTGGTAGGAATTTTCTGTTTTGTTTATTGTTTCCTTGTAAATCAAGAATAAATTACACTTTTCAGTAATTTCCTTGTTATTGCATCTTCGTACTAGGATGATTTAATCTCTGCAAAGACTCCAGATATTGATTTTAAGATTATTCTTTGCTTCAAACTTTTTCAAATCCTCATCAATTCGCAGAGGGCAATGTATATCTGAGAAATCAAAGTGTGCATAGTACTGCTTGTATTATTCAGGGCACTGCAAACTTATCTGTTCGCCTCTTGAAGTTCTTATTTTGTTTTGTTTGATGAATAAGTATCTATTTGTTTTAACAATTTCATGTCTAAACCGGTGTGCAGCTACACAGAATTTAAAAAAATCTTTGCATTTGTTTTAAATGTTTAAGTATCCTAATTTTCTTGGCCTAAGCGATAAAAATTTAATGTACCCTCTTGCTTTAGCATTTGCAAATAAATTTAGCACGCCAACGTTGACTTGAACAGATTCAATTTGGCGTGAAGTATATTCGCTCCAATGATTGTTAAATTCGTTGAGTCTCTTGATGATTTCACTTGTACTTTTAAATATATAGTTTTCAATTTCTTCAAGTGTCAGAATATCGCAATTATAAGCATTAAATACATAATCTCGTTTTTTCAGTTTTTTCATTTTCTACAAGGGTTTCTAGTTCTATCGTGGTCACAAGTATTAGCTGAGCTTTAATACTACCATGTGCATATAGTTTTTGCGTTAAAAGTGTAACAAGTGGCTGGTACAGTTTGGTTATAAGCGATTCTAAGCTTTAAAAAGACTCTGTTGGTCTGTGTATGTAAATCACAATCATTCCTTTATGTGACCGCGTTGATTCTTTAAATGCATCTAATTCTCAATTTGTGGAAAGCAACGCAATCGTTTATTTGCAGGTTGGATTTCTGCGCTGGTACTAGGCCCGTAAGATGCTCCGGATTGGCTTGTCCCGCCTCCAACAATGTCTTAATTTAGGTTGTCTACATGCTTAATTCTTTCTCCACCATGCGAGCACTGGTGGTAGTGTTTGTTTAAGCAAAATGTATTGCAGTCTTTGCATTGATGAGCATGTTTGACGTTAGACTTGTACGCAACACGGTAGCGGAATTTAAACGGGCTGTGCGGCATTGAGCACAATAGTTTCTGAAAACAACAGCAACAAAGTAATACATTAGATTACCCAAATTGAATATTTGCAACAAAAGAATTTAGCAAACTATAAATTAGGAAAACAAAATATAAATTTAAGTATTTGCAAAGTGTTCAAAGAATGTTTTACGTACATAGTCAGTTGTACCTTGCCTTTTCGGTGCAGGGTAGTTTATTTGTTCGTGGTACCACTGTGCGTTGACGAACCGCGAGAAATATCCTGGAGTAATGTGACAATCCATAGCGGTAATCCTTGACAAAGTTTTAACTCCAAGTTAAACTGGGTAACTTGAAACTCGTAGCATGTGCGATGTGAGATGTTCAGTAAGTGCTGTTTAACGTGCAGTGTGGGCAATTTGAAACTTTTCAGCGTTAGTTATGTGAAACAACTTGATTTAATTCCGTTAACACAGTAGGGCTGTATATTAGGTTGCTGTAGTTTGATGGTAGAACAACTTGTAAGTATTGTAGTGATTGTAGCAACGTTATAGTTCCTATGGTAAAATGAGATGTTCCAGAATAAAATCTAGCTTTGTTGTAGAAAGCTGTGTTACTGCGGCAGTGCTTAGGTTGTTCAGGTCCTGATGTTAGTTGTCCTGGCTGCTGCTCTTGATTGTATGAGGCCGAATTTGGTCAGGACGAGTATTTATAACTGAATCCTAAATTGAATAAAACTCCTTCATTGGTTGGTCCCTGGCGTCTTTTGAATGGTGAAACGATGTAGCCCCCCGAAGCAGCTTGATAAGTTAGAATACAAACAGGAGCAGAACCAGAAGAAATGATACGTAATTGGCTACGCATGCGCACATACAAACAAACAAAATAACTCATGAATATGTGTTACAAATATACTTTCATATAACTACATCTTACAGCCACAAGAGTATTAAATATTAGATGCAGATTAAGTTATGGTATATATTTATTTTTACTGTAAATGTCTTAAAGTATACTTACGTATAAGTGAACATTATATTATTTACTCACTTATATAGTCAAATATGTTGTGGAATAAAAGTGTAGCCTTAATGTGGTTAACCTTTTTCACAATATAAATTATTATTCCATTCATTACTCAAAGTATAAACCTATGGAAGGATGCTGTAGATGAAGTAGTCAGCTGTGTTGTATTTACCAGCGGTGCCATTTTGCTGTTGGTTTTCATGTTGTTTTTAGCGTTGTCAGAAGAGTCCCCTTGATGTTTGTATTTTTCGTTATAATCTTTGTTCAAAGTTGATGATACGTTAGTTGCTGCTACAGTGTTGCATGTAAAGGCAAGTGCTGGTAGGACAAATAGCAGTCCAATTAACATTTGTCTATATGCTATTGTGATTTTTAAGTGTTGTACTCGATGACTTACAAATGTCAACTGATTGAAGGTAACTGAATACAACAGCTTAAATAGTTTTTAAACCGTTTTTTACAATTTGTTCCTAGATACACGATTTTGCTTTTAACGATTAGATTTTATTCGTTTACGTCGAACAGGCAATGACACCATCTCTTTGTATTGAATCCAGTCTTGTTTTGGCAGTTGTTTTAATCTTACAATGCCAGAAGTATATATGTTTGGTAATTGCGTCTTTAATTGGGCATCCGATCCTCTATGTTGTTTGTAATCTAATAAAGTACAATAATTAGAAAGTGCAGATATGTGGTTTTTTGATTTACTTGCTGCTTTATTTAAAAGCATTTCTGTACGCAGTTCCATAAGTTCAGCATAAAGCTTAGGGTCAATTGCTTTTATTATGGTCGCCATTTTAAATTTCATGTGCAATACAGCGTTATCGTCGTAAATTAAATCTGAAAATAATGTAGTTCCGCAGATTTCACTTCTGTACACTTTGTAAAACACTGTTGCCAATACGTTTTGCACAATTGTACGGTATTTTATCAACACTTTTCTAAGTCGCTCAAAACTAATACTACTTAGTTTTTTATTTAGTGTTTTAATTTGTGTTTTGTATCCTTCTATGAGATGCTTGCAGAATTTATTCAAATTAAATACAGTCTCAGCTAATGCGTACAATTGTTCTGATGAGGCACTGCTTATTAGGTTTTCGTATTCTTTTGCTTTAAAAAACGTTAGATTTGACAGAAATTTGTAGTTTTGTTCAAATCGACAGGGTAAACAATTTATGCCTGCCATTATCAACGTTATTTCTGAATATAAATGTCGCTTCCATTACAAGGAAATACGTTATTTCGAGCATACATGGTAGGATAAGGACACTTAGGATGAAGATCTTGCATGAGATAGTTATGTTGGCGTGAACTACAAGCTTTTTCGTATATTTCTTGAAGATATTTTGGTTTTCCAGGGCAAACCTGTTTAGATATTTGTCCAATAATGCTTCTGTCTCTTGGCACGTCAAATAGTATTAAGTACTTGAAATTTGAACTTGTGGTTCTTAGGTCTTTAGAAAAGGCGTTTTGTAGAACGAGTTTAACGCTAAAGTCTAAATTGTGTGACAATTCAGTAAATATTTGTTGAACTAGTAGTCTTGCTTTAGGATTTGATTTTATAAAGTTTAAATGATTGTCGAAAATCACTAAGCACGGAGTGTTTTCTTCTTCTAATAGGTGTTCAATATTATTTAAATCTGAAGTTAATAATATATCTTCATCCAATGCAAAGTCAATGCCAGAGAGTTCTTTTTGCTTCGTATGTACACTAACATAAATTCCTTCATTTATTTTTTCACTAATTATCTGCTTACGACGTTTAACAATTTCTAGACAGAGGGTACTTTTTGCTGATGAACTTAGACGACATACTATAGCCGTAAAACGATGAAGTCTAAAATTGACAGTGTCTGATGTTGACATTGTCACATGTAAAATGCTACTGAAATATATTTTAACTTACAACACTTCTTATACTATCAATTTTTTATTTTTACATTTTAATTAACACTACATATTACAATACTTTGCCTTTTTACATTTACAACTAATAGTGTACTAGTAAACTTCTGCAAAAATCTGGACAAGAGATTTTAAATGTTTAAGATTGTAACCTATTATGTACACGATTACATATTTGTAGAATTGAAGGTATCATATCTATAAACTTTCTAACTTTTCTATTATTAACATATACTGAACTAGTAAATATGTTCAAGAAATCTTTATAACTAATTCTTAAAGACCTAAAGTAAAGATGGTATATACAATACATTCCACAAACTGTTGATCTCCCGCTTTGTAATGCAGCACATTTTTCTGCTGGTATTTGTTTTCCAGGCCATTGCAAATTACTATATCGTTGAATTGGATTTCCATACGAGTCAAAATATTCAAAGTTGTTTTTTGAAGTCACCCAGTAGGCTATCTAGTGTCAGCGTGGACTCCCCATCTTGTCAGTGGTTTGAATAACAGCAATAGGATAAGTATTTTCTGGGTCCTTTTTTTCTGCGTTTAACATTGCCGACCGCATTTGATCTGCCGCAATTACGTAGAATTTAGTTTGAGTCCCTCCAAGTAAAACCTCAAGACATTGCTGTAGCTGTCCAGTGTTCATTGTCAAGCCGCTGTTGTTTGTCCAAGATCTGTAAAGCAACAGACACATTTTTGATTAACACAACCTGTTATATATTACATTAAAAACAAGGTTATAAATTTTACAAAGGCATGTATGATACTTTACATTTTAACGGTTCATCAAGACTTGTTTGTTCTATTCAATTTCAATGACGTTCTAGTACTGGCTGAACAGAATGGCTGTCAATGATTATGATAAAGCGGTTCTGAATTTCAGTTGTATTTAAACCTGGCCCGACTTGTTTACACTTAAAGCGTTTGCTAGCGTGAAAACTAGCTCGAATGCAAACAGGACCCTTCCTTTAGTAAAGTCGTTACGATTTATACCATTTCCAAGGCTTGGGATGGCGGCAATTTTCTTTAAAGTGTTGAGAGCAAGCATAAAATTATCTTCTCCGGCGCCGGCGGCATCTTTGAAACTCAACGGAAGTGTTTTTCTCTCTCTACAGATTTTCGATTTATTAAAACCGATATCTCACTTAGATTTAAATGTTAAAAGTTGCAAAAGGCTTTAGTCAGTTTTCCAAGGTAGGCTTTAGAATCTACTAGTCAAAACACTATATACTGCGGCAACTGTCCGTTCATACAGTTATCTAATGAGTGCGAGCTTACACCTAATGGTATAGCAAACGTTTTGACTTCTGGTTCAAGACATGGGTACTTAAGTGTACCGCTGCTGAAGTTCAGTCGATGCTTTTCAATTGCAAGTGATGAAACAGTCTGTCTCTTCAAGTATAGTACAGCATTTACAATGTCCACACGAAACGGGCACCCTAAGTACCCTGCCCTTGTTTTAGTTTTAGCATCAATGCAAAACGCGGGCGGAGATCTGCGCATGATGATTCTTATGTCAGATTACTCCGATAGCATGCGAGTTTGTTCCAAAAACAGTGCTTTAGCTCTTCCTACTATTGTGAACGGTTTAGATTCTTTTGCAATATTGTACCGTGCCAAAAATTCATTGTCCAGTTTAGTTAACGTATCAGGAGTAGCGTTGGGAATGTATAGCTGATCCAGGATTTCATTTTTCTTCTCCATAGGGTTAGATGAAAGTTCTTTCTTTAAATATGACGTGATGGCATAGTGATTTGAGCTGTCACTAACGAGCTGACCATTTAGAAAAAATTCCATGTTATCAAACAGTCCATAGAATAACATTGAACACGGAGCCACTACGTCAGTTGCTGCTACCGGTTTTTCATCAGTCAGCATAACCCGACAAGTTAGTTCTAAGTGGGATTTGTTAAGGTTGTAATACTTGCCTGATGATTTTAAGATATCAAATATAATTGGGTTCTCGTTGTCTCTGGGGCTAAGTATAGGGTAGTATGGATAGTATTCTGGGGCGTCTGCAACACTGACGTTAGTAGGCGGCAGTTTATCTAGGACAAGGTTGCTTTGAATGCATTTCTTTGATCCCTCGAAAACAGAAGGTTCGTTGTAAAACCCGTGTATCCATGATGATATATGTTTTCAGAGCTGGTAAATTTACAGTGGTATTGCTTTGTCGTCGGCTAGATAGTGAATGATGAGTTGAGTAACATACATGTCTTTATATGTTATTTACGTCTGTATATCTTGCGTCTTCTTCCAGCCCCTGACTGGGCTGACGTTCTGCCTGATTTCTGTTTTCTGTTGTGAGAAATTGGGTTTCTTTTCAAGCAACCCCCGATCTGAGAACGCCTGCGCGCAACCTTGCGCTTTGAGCCACCAGCCTGTGTTCTTCTGTGTACCGCAAACCTTCCTCCAGTTTAATTGGCTGGCATCCTGCGTTTTACAGCTGGTTGCTTAACTTTTATAATGCAAGTTGAACGACAATGTGTGATGCGACACTTGTGTGTACTTTGTAGCCTTTTAGATGTCCTTTTGGATTTAATTGGAACTAGGTATTTGTTGTCGTCTAATCCCAAACCACTAGATGATGTCGTGTCGGTCGTGCTAGCCAGGCCAATACTTTTTTTGTCTCTAACTTCCATTTGGTACTTTTTAAGATTTCTTTATTAAGAGGTTCAAGTGTACAATATTTGCCAAGTAAGCTATCTTTAATTAACTCATCGTTAATTACATCTATATCGTCTCCGGTTGCAGATTTATAAATATTTTTGCACACAATGTTCCGCATTTTCACAACAAGTGTTAGATTGCAAAGCGCACATTGCTTTGCAAATAATTCATTTTCTATAAATGATGAAACTGTATAGCTTGCGATCAGTTTTTTGATGTTGTTGTTTCTTGAAATTTGGTATACTAATGGGCAGATTTTTACACACGAGGCCCTTTTATAGCCAATTGATTTTCGGTTCAGTTTTGGAGCTTGCACACTTTAAGTTTAGTATGTATATTAGTTAAATGTTAACATTGTTATACTTCACAAGGCCAAAATTGTAATTCAACAATAGTCTGTGAATTTTCATCTGAATAAATGAGGATTTGTATAAAAAATTTTGTTTCATTGGCACACTAAAACGTGGTCGTCATTATATCGTCATGTCATCATTTGTTGTCATTGCATTGGTCGTCATCGTCATTGTCGTTATTTGAAAACTGGTCGTCATTGGACTCCCTACTGCACGGCTTTTTTGTGCTTTTAAATTGTTTAATTAAAATTGCATTTTTAAAAATTACTTCTGGATATGAGAATAAATACTTAACTTCAGGGTCTCTTTTTACTCCCAGGTCTGTAGTTAAAGTTGGCTTGATTCTCGAGGGAGTTAGAAAATATAATGTATCTACTTAGGTAGGTACTATATGTGTGCATGCACACTTGTCTTCAACATCATTCTGCATCCATGTTCCTCAGATAGTTTTGAAGGATGAATTGCTTGGTCTGGGTTTGTATGGAAATTATACTACGCAAATATTGGTTATTATTTAGCCAAGTCATTATTTTTTGACGCGAGTGCGACTGCTTGTAGGTTTTATCTTTGTTTTTAGGGATGCCTATTTAATATTAATGGCTGCACATGAGCATATTAGGATTTGAGATCAAAATCAAGGGTCAAGTGGAAAACGATGACATGATGATTATGCTCCTCGCCGATACTCAAGAGATAAAATATCATGAGTTGTCGTCGACAGAGAAAAGGAGGGAAAGTACGCTGGATTCTGGATACTTTGAGGATACGGAATGAGGGAGAACGGAGAGAGTGTGCTTAGGGAAGGACGTGGATTTCGATGGCATATTTAAAGGAAATCGAAACAAAAGCTACTGTAGTTCATTTTCTCTGTCCCTGTGCAAAACAGCAAACTCGCATATTTTATATACACTTTTTTATTGAAATCAAATAAACTTTCTTGCTCGTCTGTAGATCTCAAAATCTACCTTTTTGTTTGTAAATGTGTCTTTGTAACTAGCTAAAAGTTTAAGCCCTGCCTGCGGCAGGGGTAAGCATTCTCTGCGTTCGTAGTTATCATGACAAAAAGATTTGGATGGCTTCAATTCAAAAGCGTACAAATCTGTCTCCGGAAGGATATTCTCACCTCTGTCACAATCACAAACATATCAGTCAAGGCATATTACTAACTTGTCAGAAAATAAAGAGTTCTAATATGCCTAAAATGGGTCGGATCTTTTGGAAAACTTTCTTTCAACCTTAACTTCCTCATGATTGAAAGCGTAACTCTTTTTAAATGCCTTGCGTACTGCGCATAACAAGGTATTGGCTTGAAATTATTAAGACAAGGAGGGAACTATACAAGTCCAAAAATAAAAAGGCTTTTTCTGCTTTTCTCCCACTGATTACCATAGAATTGATCATTTTGAAGCTCTTGAAAATTTTTAAAGTATAAACTTCCTTCAAAATTGAAGTGTATTTTTTTACTATTTGTTTTAGTAGTCTTCAAAAACTAAAAAATATTTTTGCAAATTTAAGAAAACTTGTAAATCTGACAGTGCAGAACACATAATAATGTTCTACTATCACTCCCTTTATTACAGTGTATATCTTATCTTGTACATACTTACAGAGAGAGTAACTGGTACCGGTAGTTGAGGTTTTACACTTAGCGGGAAGTTCAAGTTTGCCAATTTTACAAAAAGTAGGAACACAAATAAAATTTGTCATCCCTGTTAAAATGTAATGGCTTCATTGTCAAACTCGAAAGCGCGATCACATATTTACATGAGGATAGAGAGGTGGGTAGCTTACCCCATACTAACACAGAACTAAGTAACCTTTAAAGGTAGTAGTCACCACACATAATGAGAGGCGGGTTTTTAAGGATAATCTACCTCACGATAGACCCCTGAGTCCAGAGTAGGAATCGAACCTACAACTATCAGAAGAGAACCTCGAATCCTAAACCTCTGGCGTGATGGCAAACTCTGTTGTTCGTTCTTAATATTTGATTAATGATATTATGAGTACATTTTGTGAATGGACCTGGAGAAGATCTGAAAATGGATTGTCTGCAAGCTTGTGAAAGGAGGATTAAAGTTCCTGCACAACGACAACAGAAATCCCTCCAAGCGCGTTTCCTATACATTGCATGAGTTGAGTCTTATATGCATCACCTGCAGATCCGAATAATGTGTATTGTGTTCCAGTTATATGATCGGAAGTTTTTCCGCTCACTGACAACATCCCTCTCTTTTTAACGGGAAAAGAAAATTTTGTTTTTCAATGAAAAAATAGGGAAAAAGTGTGACCTTGGACCTGTGCTTACAATCACTACAGAGAGCAATTTCTACTGTGTCAGAATCAAATCGAAGTTTTACAATAAATTATACAATTAAGTCCCGGAGAGTGAGAAAAAACTATCGACTATTTCTGAAATTTCCTCTGCAGCCTACCACAACCTACCCATACAAAACCTGAAGCAACACAAAGACACGGAAAACAGTGAACACACCAGGAAATATACTAGCAAGTGGAACTTCAGTCTGCAGTGACTTTACCTTTTGCGCCTCCACACTACTATTTTTCTCTTCAAAAATTCGAATTTGCTACTTGGAATTATATTTGAATTACGAATACGACAAGCGTACCCAAGAACAAGACCAAAATTAAACAATAATTACAATTACTTTTATCATCCATAATAATTATCCATAATATATATATCTTTGAGTTAAATATTAACTCAAAACAGAAACATTTAAACTTAACTGACGAAATCTCCAGATGAAATGAAACCAACAAGCACCAAACACACTGAAGACGGATCCTTTGGTAATCACCGTAATTAAATCATATTGCTTAGTGCTAAGAAGAGTGATACAATTAATTAGCTAATTGGCACAGCCGCAAGAGGTTACGTAGCAAAATTATTTTTTTAAGAACCAAAAACTAACCTAAAATAGAACCCCCCCCCCTCCAGAGGACAACCCATGTACTTCGTCTGAAGCCACACTGATTTATTTTAGTCTCGATTTGGAGTTTTGGACGGTGCGAAGCAACGTTCTAACTCCACTTGACAGATTTAACAATAAGGCTAACTACTGTTAACAAGTTTACAGTAAGACCCGAATAAGACGGACTTATACAGTGGAACTTAGATAAAATAAACACTACAGTGAGACCCGAATAACACGGACTTACACAGTGGAACACGGATATCACAAAGACTACAGTGAGACCTGAATAAGACGGACTTATACAGTGGAACTCGGATAACACAAAGACTCGATAATACGACCACCATAGGAGGACACAAATAACTTGTAACGTACAGTAAAACGCATATATAACGGATATACCGACAGCAAAGGCGCAAGGGTTGATGCAAAGCACACCCGAGCAACTTTACAAACTACAGCAGACTGAAAGGGAAAGGGGCAAGGGCTGATGCGAAGCACGCCTAAGCACAGCTAATACTTAGAGCACCCAAACCCTCTTCTATATTACCCACCTATGCCGAACATTATCAAAGACGGTAACCAAATTAACAGAACCCCCACTCCCTCTCAGAAGCCCGAAACACTGACAAGTTCTGTGGACAATCAAAAACGTAAGCTCACATTTAAGGACGACGATAAAGACAGCAAGAAAGCAAAAGAACAAGAACTGACTGTCGACGACTTGCTAGAATTAGATGAATTTGAGGACGAAGACGAAGATAACAGCAAAACAATGGATTTAGAGAAATTACTCGCAGCCATCTCGCAGGGAAACCTAGAGGTCACAACAAATTTGTCGCAAAAATTATCAACAACGGAGAGCAACATCCAAGAGCGTCGCGACTTTATGGAGCTTGCACTTAATAACAAGGTAGAAGTGCTGTCATCACGAGTTCAGATCCTGAAAGAAAAAAACGAGCAACTAAAAGCGAGAATAATTACGTTAGAGCAGCGCCCAAATGGCTCCACAACACACAACGAACTAGAAAAAAGACTCCTTCGGATGGAACTAGAAGCTAAGAAACTCAACCTTATCTTCACTGGTATCAAAGTCCAAAAAGTAGAAAACCAGGAAATACTGAGAACCTTAGTCACTATTTTTATCCATGACACTCTGAATCTTAAGAATATAAACCTAGCTACCGTCATGAGAATAAAAAGCAAAGGAAGCATCTCGCTGGAAAAAGTCTGCGTCACTTTCAGTTCTCTTAAAGACCGCAATACGGTGTTGGGAGCAAAGAAGAAGCTAAAGGAGACAAAAAACTCAAGATATTTTATAAATCTTGACTTACCGGCGGCGATGGCTAAAGCAACTTATGAGGAGCGCAAAGCTAAGAATATGGCGAGACCACAAGACTACAACGTGGTAACAGACATGCACATTTATACATGATACAGGCGGGCTTATACACATCAAACATACACAAAATAAACACTCTGTAAATAGACTTTTATACTGGAATGTAAATGGACTAATGAAAGACAAACAAGAAAAAGCGACAATAATTGTACAAAATGACATGGATATTTTTTGCTAATCCGAAACCTGGATTTCAGAACTAAATGACGACTTAAAGAGAATTTTTAATGACTACACTATTATCTTGACTCCTGCAGTAGGAGAACAAGCCAGAAAGAGCGGAGGACTCATTGTGGGAACGCGACATAGTATCACTCAGCTGTGTAAACTTGTGCACCAAGACCGCTACAAAACTACAATCAAATATAAATGTCAGGGAAAACCACTTGTTTCTGCTTCGCATACATACTGCCAACATCACAGTATGACGATTAAATAGATAACATTTTTATAGACTTCCCTCAACTCCACAGGCAAAGGTGCATCCTAATGGGGGACTGTAATAGTAGGACTGGTAGCTTCGAGAACCCTTCAGAGGCCACGCAGAATTTTAGCAGAACCAGAAAATCTTCAGACCTGATTACTAATTAAAGAGGAAAAAAGTTAATAGAGCTCATCACAGAACACGAACTAATCATACTAAATGGAAGAACCCTGTCTGACTAGCACGGCCACCCTACTTACGTAGGACACAATGGTAGCAGCCTCATTGACTTATGTCTATGCAATGAAAAAACGATAGACTACGTTGAAGATTTCTCAGTAATCAAATGCTTGGAATCGGACCACCTGCAAATCCTAATTAGGATGGCGCATACCTGGCAAAAACATGCCTGTGCTCTGAATGCAGTAGAGAACAAAATACAATGGAACAAAGAGAAGGCCATGGACTTCCAAAACCAACTACAAGCAGACAGCACAGATTTGAAAATTAACAGATGCGACTTCAAAACCCTTGTAAATTTTATCTACCAAGCAGCAAGCAAAACCATAATGCGCACTAAGACCAGTGCTGACTTGAGGAAAAATCATGGCCCTAAGTGGTTTCATAAAGAGTGCAGCCTTGCTAAACGATATGCCCTCTCTCTCTTGCACAAGTTTAGGAATGACACACTACGTAATCGAACAACTAATAACATACTCGACAACCTGATACAAGCCAAAAAAGAATACCGCAAGCTTTGCCAGGAGAAAAAGAAAGCATTCTTTGATACAGTTCAAACAGAAATCCATCACAGTAAAGATTTGGCAGGATACTGAAAGACAGTGAACATGCTTAGAGACAAAAATTATAGTTTCGAAACTAACAATATTGAAAAATCACAATGGGATTTATATTTTCGATCTGTCTTTGAGACCTTAGACACCGACAACGTGGAAGCGTGCACACCCCTTGCTCAAGCTCCACTAGAAGACCCTGCCCTACTTGATGCTGAAATCACACTGTCAGAACTTTTTAAAGCAATCAAGAACCTTGCCAACAACACATCGCCGGGGGCAGATGGCATACCCAACGAAGTATGAAAAAATTTAGACTTAATATCGTACAACTACCTACTTAATCTGCTTAACAAAGCCAAAGCCGAACAAATACCAAGTAGCTGGGCCGAAATCATAAAAGCACCGATTTTTAAGAAAGGCGACGCAGAACTGCCCAGTAATTATAGGCCTATTGCCTTAATCAATACAGTCACCAAGCTATACATCTGTATAATGTCCAACAGGCTTAACTTGTTCTGCTTTGCAAACAACACAATATCGGAGAACCAAGCAGCCTGCAGACGAGGGAGAGGATGTACAGATCATATATTCGCACTCTACTCCTGCATCCTGAGACAGCTAAATAGACCAGCTACAAAGAAGAAAGGAAGACTGTATGCGTTGTTTGTTGACCTAAGCCAGGCATTCGACTCCATTAAAAGAAACAAACTGTGGTGTAGACTGAAAAAAGCGGGTCTGAGTGACCAGTTTACAGCTAAAATCAAAGAACTATTTGATTTAGCTAAAACCAAAGTAAGGTGCAAGGAAGGTTACACAGACTTAATAAAAGTGATGAAGGGAGTCCTACAGGGTGAAACGCTGTCGCCAACTTTCTTTACCATATACATAGACAAAATTTCTGAAATACTCCGAGCAAGTAACATACAGGGAATACAGATGTTCACCTTTGAATTACTCATCCTCCTATACGCAGATGACATCATCCTTCTTGCATCTAACGAACTAGACTTACAAAGGCAAATAAACACGCTCAGCAGCTTCTTTAAGGATAACGACCTAACAGTCAACCTGTCTTAAACAAAAGTCATGATCTTCCGCAAAGGCAACAAAATCAGTAACTCCATTAAGTTCAAATGGGAAAGTTAGCCATTAGAAATTGTTAAAGAGTACGTCTATCTTGGCGTCCCCTTTACGCAAAGCGGAATCTTCAATAGAGCGAAAGAACATTTTTTCGGCAAAGCAAGATTAGCACAAACAAAGCTGTTTGAACTTTTCTACAGAGCAAAACCTAAAGACATAAATATACATGTGAGGCTATTCAAATCTCTTGTCAGCTCGATCTTAATGTACGCAGCACCTGTCTGGGGACTTTGCTACAGCGAAGAACTAGAAACCTTTCAAACTATGTTTCTAAGAAGGCTTACGGGAACATCCAACTCGACACCAGGATACTATCTAAGACTGGAAACAGGAGCGCAAAACATCAAAATGCAATTGTTTAAAGCACTTCTGATGTTTCTCCAGAAAATTATGAACTCTAAGGAAGACGGCATAAGCAAAAATTGTTATGAAGAGCTATCACAGATACAAGGAACAGACCATAGATACAACTGGATGTTGCAAGTAAAAAAGATCTTTGCCGATGCATCAATGGAAGGAACGTTCCAGAATCTTAACAGCGAGTATTTAAAGCTGCATAAATCTGAAATTTTAGAGAAGTACCGACTAAGCTGTGTTATATGGACGTACAAAGAATGCAAAGCTGCAACACACTTAAATACAATAGCCGCCTAAAGACCCACGCACTAAGATCGGAATATTTTGAAATGGGATTAGCATGGAACATGGTGAAGTTCATACTGAATCTAAGATCTGGCCTGCCTAGAATTGTCCTTAGGGGAAAGGTCACCAACCTTAACGGAATGAACAGACTATGGAAGCGAGCAGGGACCCCTGACTGCGACCTGTGTGTAAGGGAAGAGGAAGACACCTTCCATGTAACCCATGCTGAACTGTCCACATTACGCATACCCAAGAACCAAATTCCTCAGAAAACTAAGCGACGCAAGACCAGGCAGGAAAAGCCTTATGGAACACATCTCCAACAAATACCACAACGCCGAGGGATTTGAACTACTTTTTAATTTCTGGGATACAGCCATCAGGACTTGAAATTTTTACTACGAATGCATCGGAGAGGCCTGATTCCCCCCCCCCCCTTCATCAAACACAGATCACTTCCTTACTCTTTTTTCTATCAAGACACCGTGAGAAAAAAAACAATACTCTAATACACATTCACATTATATTTATAACATGACTAGGAATGACTATATTATACTGTGTAAGAATAATTACTAACATGCCCTCTTTTTTCAGCCAAGAAATAACCATAATTACATATACTAAATCAAACATATTTATTATCATATCAAACCAAGGATCAATTACCTCTGTAAAGCTAAAAATGTAAATAACCAATGTTGTATCGGCTGCGGCCAAATCGACTCAATGAATAAATTATTATTATTATATGATCGGAACGATCGGGTGTTGAAAATTTTCCCAGTAGATATTTTTGACCTGAACCCGATCATACACGGATCCAATTGGTTTAAATGCACACTACACGTCGTCAAAAAATGGTTTCAAATGACGTTAAGGACTGCATCAGGAAATATGCGTACCTATAGCTTAAGTGCCTTGGTAATAAGTATTTGTACCGAAGACGGAAGTAACTCGTATTGCTGCTGTTAGATGCGAATGCCACTCACTGCACTCAGCATACTACTATATACAAGCATTTATTCAATAAATTGTTCATTTAAGCGAGATTTGAATGGGAACATTCAAGGTGGCCTATGTCAATTAAGGAACTGCGCTGCGGAAGGACACAATGTGCTTTCACTGGTACTTACAAATAGAAGGAAATTATCCACGCATACAGGCACAACATACAGGTACAGTGCATAGTGCATCTACAACTCATACGAAAACTTGAGATACCTACTTTATTTTCTTTCAGCTTGGCTTTTCGGGCTTTTCCTAAGTTAGTCTGCCTCTGCTTAGTGTTTAGTTGTGGAATATTTTCAACGAAGAAATAGGCAGGCATAAGTCAACTACACATGTATCTTATATAAAAGACATCAGCGGAACCGAATACACTGAGGCTGATGACGTCTGCAATGTACTATGTAGGTACTTTTCGACAGTGGAATCTCCAGAAACGGCACCACCTGATCCAATAAAGATACTCAGGGAAGCTACAAATAAATCAAGTGTAAAACTGAACAATGCTACTGTTACCACAACACAAGTCCACAAATCTATAAATGCTCAAAACAATAACCAATCAGCAGGGTTCGACGGTTTGCATATTAAGGTTTTAAAGTTGTTGAGCCAACCAATATCAACTATCCTATGTTCACTTTTTAATAATTCTCTAGAGTTTGGAATCTATCCAGAGTGCCTAAAAGAGTCAACTGTAGTCCCACTGTACAAAGGGAAAGGCGCAAAGAGTGATGTGAGTAACTACAGACCTATCTGCATTCTGCCAGTTATAGCCAAAGTATTTGACTCTTTAATGCATAATATTCTTTTCAACTTCTTGGACTTAAATGATAAACTGTCATTGAACCAGCATGGGTTCCGTTCCAACTTCTCAACTGTAAGCGCCCTAACCACCTTCACAAGTGATTGCTACCTAGCAGGAGATAGTGGAATGTATACTGGTGCAGTATTCGTGGACTTCAAGAAAGCATTTGACATGATTAGTCATGTCATTCTGATTCAGAAAATGCGTCAATTGGGTGTTGAGGGAGAAGTACTAAAATGGTTTCAATCCTACTTACAAAATAGAAAAATAAGAGTAAAAATAGGAACTAAACTTTCGAGCCCTCAAGTGGTTACTAGAGGGACGCCGCAAGGAAGCTGCTTATCTCCACTTTTATTTTCCATTTACATCAACAACCTACCCCAACACTTTAGTAAATGTAAATTTATTATGTATGCCGATGATGTTATATTGTACTACTCGTCCAAATCAATTAATGAAGTAGAGAATGCGCTAAATACTGACTTAAATAATTTATCTAATTGGTGTAGGGAGAACGAAATGGTAATTAATTATAACAAAACCAAATCTATGTTATTTCGCTCCCCATATTCAAAGCTAATGCAACGGTCCTTAAATGTAACTATAGGCAAAAACAATGTTGAGCAGGTAAAATCATTTACATATTTAGGCCTAATTCTTGATCCTAAACTTATGTTTGATGACCAATTCGAAAAAGTGTGTGAAAAAGTTAATACTAGAACCAAATTAATAGCTAGATATAAACGTTTTTATAGCCAAACGTATCTTAACACATTTTGTACAAGCCTTATACTTTCAGTTATTGATTATGGAATAATTGCATGGGGAAATATATGTCCAAGCAAGATACAAAAATTAGATGGTTTAACTCTTAGACTTGTCAAGAAAGTATTCGACAGACGAGTGACACGAAGAAAATCGAGCTTCGACATTCTTGAAGAACTTAATTGGCTCACTACAGGTGAACGAAAAAATCTTAGCCAGTTAAAATTCTTTTTCAAACATTTTATTAAAAAATCCAAAGTTCAATGTGTCTTTCAAAACAAAGTGGAATACAGAGCAGTTCGGAATAATAGAGAACTAAGAAAGCCTCTGAACGTAGAACTTCTGCAGCAAGTTAATTCATATGGCAAAAAGTCATTTCTATATGATATTGTGAATCAATGGAATTCTCTTCCTACCAAAATACAAAGTGCTGATGAAATTTCAAAATTTGACCCTTTATGCAGAGAATTTCTCCCATCTAAAAGAGTGGAAATTAACTTTATGTAAAAACTGTTTAATAATAATATAACTTATTGATTGTGAATGTTGTGATGAGCGTTTTTAAAGGTAAAATTATGGTTCTTTTATGTTTGTTAAATTACGTTAGTTTCTAATCTCTGTTTAATCAATTTTCGCATCGTATTTTACTTTACACCTTAGACTTAGGGTGTCGGTAACGAAAAAAACAGCAATGTTATTACTTTACACCTGAATAAATCAATTTCAATTTCAAATTTCAATAGTTGGAAAGAGTATTTTAACCTTTAGAGCTTTGATTTGTTTGTTGTTATTAGAGTGACAGAGACACAGAGGCAGGTGCGTGCTTTAGACAGACGATCCTTTACCACACATGTTAACAAAGGTGATGTCCTGTAATCACTCACTATCAGCCCTGTTTGTCCCTTTAATATTTAACTTGTCTCACGGAATTTTGGTGAATTACTCTAGCTTTATGTTCACTTAGCCTCTACTCTCTACGTTATGTCTTCAGTGTGTTTTGTGTTTGGTCGGATTCGGATTGTGTCAATTTATGTTGAAGACATCATTATTTTCGTACTTTCTAGTTCCAACAGTATTTCTGTTGAGAGATGAAAAGGAGTCGCGTCTCCGTGGCTACCTATTTAGCTTTCCCTCCCCTTACAATAATCCTTTCTGGCGTAATGAGTGTGGCACTCGCGCTTGGTTCCGAATTTGGATATCGTTCATGTGTTCAGTGGGTATAGACTTCCCTGTCTCTGCATATGGAAGCGTTTGAGTCCCTGTCTCTGCATATTGAGTCTGTAATGTGATAAGCTCACTATACTTTTATGACTAGAGTGACATTAAATGTGTGGACGTGAATTTTAGATCATTGAGTTGAACGCAGCTAATACACACTACATACATCCTGCTCCTGGTCTCGTCTCGCAATGAGCCTCAGCTATTGAGCTGAATGATGCTCTTCTGGATTTCTAGATCTAGAGTCAAAATTTCTATGCATGTAAATGACACTATGGAATATGAATGCATATAATATATGAAGAGTTTTTTGGCAAAACGGGATAAGTCCATTTTTTTCAAAAATGTGATTATTTTTGTTATTTGTTCTACTCAACTAGATACATTACTGTGTTGAATGGTAAAGGTCAAAGTTCAACCAAAGCAATTTTAAAAAATATCCAAAATTTCGTTTTTTGGCAAACCGAGATAAGTCCATTAAATTATTTTTAGCAAAATGGGATAAGTTCACCTAAAACATGCATTTCTGATTTAAATTTGGTTTTGGAGTGCTTTCGTAGTTTGTAGAATACAATTGCTGTGCGGTAATGTTTTTATGCAAAGAAAGATAAAAAGTTAAGAAAAGGTTTGATTTAATTCAAAACGATTAAAATTTCGTGTCACGGACTTTTAACCCTATGTTAAGGTATTGATTTTTTGGCAAAACGGGATAAGTCCACAAATTAAAATTTTTGAAAATTGTCTAAAAAATTTTAGAGTCGGTCTATAGTTATGAAACTACTTGTAATTACGCTTCGTTAGATGTAGTACCTGCAAAAAAAATTGAGTTACACAAACTCAACCTGTCACCATTTATTCGTTTTTCGTTGTTCCTGTAAAATTTGCTTTGATGGACTTATCCCGTTTTGCCAAGAAACTCTTCATATGCATTCATATTCTACAGGTATGTAGTGGAATTGACTCGAGGCGTAGAGCTGTAATAAAGTGGAGAAGATATTATACGCAGGAAAGAAGAAGAACAACATTTGCATCCAATCTTCTTGAATGGAAAGAATGCACAGCACTCACTGCACTACATGGGAATGTAAACACTCTACCGCCCCACTCCAACTATTCACTACTCACTACTCCAACACCAAAAACTTATTGAAATCGGAGTGGAATAGTCTTACTATGAACGTTCAAACCAACGCAACGTAAGAAGGTTGAAAAGAGGGAAAATATTTAAGCAATTGAGATTATATGCTTTGGTTGAATTTTGCCGAAGTGAGTGGTGTCTATCTGACTGGGTACGGAACTGGATGGCGAAAAGAGATAAAATGAAGGATTTTGAGAAAGTTACCCTTGGGCGGCACTGTCTGTATTATCATCATTTCTTCTTCGTCTTGGCATTTCTTGGTTATAGATACGGAGACCTCCAGTCCCATTCCCATTACTTTCGACTCACAATCTTTTCCTCATCCTCGTCTCCACATTCTGTTTTAACTCAATTGTTTTATTTCTTTGGATTTGGAAAGCTCGCTGTCATTTATTTTGTTCCATTTGATACTGTGACAAGATTAAAATAGTAATGCTTAAATGCTTGACCTTGCATATGGAGAAGAATGGTTTGTAGTTGGTGGGGAGCCTTTATTGTTGAAATGAATAAAGAATTTGATTTATGAGCTGGCATTACGTAAAGTAAAAGGTGGGCCATTGACATAAGTGCGGCTGGTGGGAGGGGCTGGAGGTGGGAAAGTAAGATGTTTGAAATAGAATGGGTTCAGAACCGAGTCTGGTTGAGAGATGAAAACAGCGGCGGATCCAGGATTTTTTTCTGGGGGGGGGGGCTGATGACTGCCTGGGGGGGCTAACAATGTTAAGCCGCCATATTGAAAATGGCCGCTCCGTATCCCTGCAGTGTTAAACAATCTCCTTCTGGGGGAGGGGGGGGCTAAAGCCCCCTAGCCCCCCCCCCCTCTGGATCCGCGGTTGGATGAGAATGAGAGTGAACGGGGTTGTGTGTGTTGGCGTTTGTGCAGCGCGATGGGGAGGGGTGTCGGGCGGTTTGCGCTGAGAGAGAGAGAGTTGGTCGGCGGATGTGTTTGGAATAAATGGGGAATGTATCCCAGGGGTATGCTGATGTGGTTCCGAAGTGGAAACGTGTTACACTTAATGAAATTACTCTGCTCTCTGACTCCAATAGCCCCCTCTAGGCTTAGGGAAAGAAAAAAAAATTTAATGTGAGCTTCTATATATTATTATAGATTTTCTTCACCTACACCCTTCACAGTCCTCCTCACACACAATTATCGTCGGCTCCATTGTGAAAGAGCCACAGAGGAAAGATACTTCTTGTCTCCTTTCCCACAATTTACGTCCTTTTCTCAGTCAAAGTCCTACATATAGATTGCTACTTTCTACGCTCCTCAACTCCTACACCTTCCTCACCATCTCTCTCTCTCGCTCCCGCCTTCCCATCTTTGTGATATCTGTAGGGAGGTTATCATAAGGATGGAAATGAAACCAATCTTGGGAAGCATGCAGATTACGAGACGTAAAAGCGGGACTCGGAATTTTCTTCTTGAACATCCAACGGACTCTCCTTCGCTTTTCTACTCAATCCTTGTTGGAATATAAGTAATAATGAAAGTAATCTGTATTTGGTTGTTGCACTTGTACTTTTTGTACAGCAGAGTGGATCGGGTTGTGGGGAAGTACTCACACTTCTTATACATAGTTGAGATGCAGTGGTGGCGGTTTGGTTGTACGCCACAACCGCCATTGACATTTTCCCTTCTTCCGCGTCTTCTTTTTCCTGGGATAGTTGTTAGTTTGAGGTTCGTCTATTTTTTTAAGGTAGAGAGAGAGCGATGAAAAAAATGGACAGTAAAAAGATTTAATATAGTTTCATCACGGTCTGCTGTTTGTGTTGGATCCACTCGTGTTTTCTGTGAAGCTATAAGAACTCCCACTAATCGCACACTTTATGAACATGTCAACAAGGAGTCTGCTCGACTGAGTAACAATATGCTCCTATGGCGGTAGGTGGTAGTATGCGGAGTACGGGAGAGTATAAAAATGCGATCTCGGGAAAAGCTTATTATTAGAAGAGTGCCTATGTTATGGTTATGGGATGGGGCCTACCCTTATACTATATAAATTTGACGTAGACGAAGAAGAGAAGATGAAATGAACCTGTACGAAGGCTTTTGAGAAAGCGAAGAGAACGAGCTATGAAAAATGAATGAAATATCTGTCCCAGAAGCTCAATTCATTTTGCTTGATTTTCTTGTTAGTGCCTATGACGTCTTATTGCTCTATCCAATCCGCTGGAATCCTATTGTTTTTACTTTTTTCAATGTTATGGCTATAGTGTTAATAGTGTATGAATAGTAGGCAGTAGCAGTAGTAGTCCTCAAAGAATTGTTGGCAATCTTCACGTACGCTCAGTCTTGGAAACTTTTCCAGTCCCAACTTCCAGCCATCAAACCCTTCAAAACCTTTCATTTCTAAAAATCTCGATATATTATTATTTCCTCCTTTTTTAAACCACTCCAATCCTCAAACATGGAATTCACCATTTTATCAAATACTCTTTGTCTGGGCAGTGGACGGAAGAATACGGGGATCTTAAAAATTTATGTCGAGCTTTGATTTTCATTCCTCATTTTTTCCCTTATGGTTCGCTCAAATTGTCAATGATGGATTTTGCTGTCCTGGTCCGAATCCCATTTGTAGAAACCTTACGTTATTCCCGCCACTACTGGCAGAGCAGATAAAAACATCAACTTGATTTGTACCCACCAGAACAGAGCCAGATTCTTATCCTGCCATTAACCCTGTCCTTCCTCGGTTTAATAGTAATTACATACATGTATAATTTGTGTAATGAGGAGCAACATTACATTTATCTTAATCTTCTTTTTTTTGCAACGTATTTCAGCTGGAGAGCAGTGTGGACGGTGCAAGGTTGCTACGAAAAGACTTAACTTGAAGCGCTATTGTAATCGAGATTATGGTGAGCATTCATAGTCTTTATTATTTTCTCTAATTATATATTTATAATTTAATACTAGCCATACCTACATATTATGTAACCTTGTAGGGGTAACAGGACATAAGAGTGCAGACACAAGAGTGCGGACAAAAGAGTGCAGCCATTGGAGTGCAGGGACATAAGATCGCGGGACTCTGGAGTGCAGACAAAAGAGTGTAGACAAAAGAGTGCAGACTAAAGAGTGCGAGACAAAAGAGTTTAGGGACAAAGGATCGCAGAGACACTGGAGTGCATTCCTAGTAAAACCATAAAATGAAGTCAACTTGCTCTTGGAAGTAATTGGTGACCCTCTCAAAGGGCCGTTAGTCAATATTAAATATATAAGTATCGTAGGTAAAGAGACATTTTGGCGTAACTCCAGTCCGCATTTAAAATCATTCTGTCGTAAGTCAATTGAAGTGACTCTGCCAGTATATATATGTACATTTTACGGACTTTCGCTAAATGACTCTTCACCGACGATATGTCAACAACAAAATAAAATAAATATAAAATACTTGTGTGGCGCAATACAATTTTTAATGAAAATTGATCATCAAAATTAAAATAGCTGGTAATGAAGACAACACAATACTGATACTAAAATACTTAACATTCTAAGCATTGCGCATTGTGCTGTTTTAACGCTACAGTTGGGTACTCAATAATAGAATCAAAAACTTTGACTGACGTTAAAAAAGTTTTAGTAAAGTTAAAACTGTAAAATAAGTAATAATGAGAAAAATACTGGGACTTAAATTGTAGTTTACTGTAAATTATGCATATCGTGTGTGAAGAACCAAAATGACCCATTACAAATTTAAGCTACAGTCAAAATAAGCTGCCATAAAAATAAAATAAGAAGCATTCATAAAATGCTAATAAAGAGTTTCTGAAAACGTACAATGTTCTAATTTTACGTTTTTGAAAAGGTGCAAAATGTTCTAATTGTATATGTGTTTGAAAATTGTAAAATGTCGTATTTACATATTCTTAAAATGTGCAAAATTTGCTATTTAAATGGTCTCAAGATATATGTAAATATTTTTGTGATAGCTGATATTGTTTTTAGCTAAAACTGGATATGGGTCATTTTGGTTCTTTAAAGACGATACTAGTCAGTTAAACTTCCAAGAGCAAGTTGACTTCATTTTATGATTTTCGTTGGAATGCACTCCAGTGTCTCTGCGATCCTTCGTCCCTAAACTCTTTTGTCTCGCACTCTTTAGTCTGCACTCTTTTGTCTGCACTCCAGAGTCCCGCGATCTTATGTCCCTGCACTCCAATGGCTGCACTCTTTTGTCCGCACTCTTGTGTCTTCACTCTTATGTCATCGAATCCTTGTAGTAGCTTATCTACATAGTGTATATATGTACAGTGTACAGTTCATAAGAATAAACAAATCAGCTTGAGGGGATTTCAAAGCTGCCTCTACTTAATTCTACAGCACACATTTTCTGCTATTATTTTTGGAAGCCAGACCAAGATCCGGCTTTTGCCATAATATAATATAAAAAACAAGGGCTAAAGCCCTTGTTTTATGGCAGCCTTAACAGCAAAATTAGGCATTTTAAATTTGCCGCCAAATTTTAATTTACGTGTTTTAAATTAAGAGAAGCAATTAAGCCGCACAATGCTTTTTTGGTTATCTTATCGATCTTATTTACAATCAATTTCTGTAATACAGTAAAAAATTCAAAATTCCAATTTTTGAATTTCCCGCTAAAACATTAAATATTGTTTTAACTCAAGATTTCGATCGGTTACTCAATACATTTACACTAAAATGATATATCATTGGAATAGTAACAATTAGGCAAAGCTAATGAACATGTTGTGGAAGCACGATCGTTATTAGTTTTTAAATGCTTTTTAAATAACATAATTGCAAATTAAAAAATTTTAACGGATTGTATCAACTGATATATCATTTGAAAGGTCTTCAAAAATAAGCAGACACCATTTTTTTTGTTTTTTGATTGTGACCCATACAACACATTTTTGGCGGCATTTAAAAATTAAAAGACCGTTATTTTGAAAACGTTTTATATAATATATTATATATAATAACTATATATATTAGGATTTAACGGAGGCCATCTAGCGCTCGTCGGGGAACATATCGGCCTAGACTTTCTAGGAAAAATTTGAAATTTTTTTATTTAACTTGTCGATTTTCAGAGTTAAAATTAATTTTTCAGTTATTTCAACAGTCACACTGTGGTTACCTAAGATTGTTACATTAGAAACAGATCGAAGATGTTACACTTTTAATAGTTTAGACTACTTTTTTGAGTGTTTTTGTTTTCGCCACGCTAAACGCTATCCTATCCTACACGGTGCACATAATAAGAAAAGAGGACAGAGACAAGATCGAAGTAATCCATCTCCAGGACTCAATTCTCTCCGGACAAAACGAAAATACAAAGAGCTAAGTTTCATCTAATTATTACGTAGGCCGAAAGGCACTATTTTCCATATTATCCCTACTTGTAGGTTGTAAGATACTAGCAAACAATATATTTTGATAGGCTTTGAAGATGTCGAAAGGAAAAAACAAGACAGCAATACCAATAGCGGAGCAGATCTCGTACATAGTGAATCAGCAAATACAGACGATGACTGAAAAAATCTCTTCAATTGCCGCTAATGGAATTCTGCACACGGTCAACATGATGATCAAAAAACTAGAGAAGGAAACAGCCGAGAAAATGGAATTGCTAGAAGCCAGGGTCAACAGCAAAGTAACCACTCTGAATAATATTATTGAAACACTAAAAAATAAGGAACGAGAAAGGGGAAGCGCAAATCACACAGTTAAAAGACCAAATAGAGAAATTAGGTGGAAACAAACCAGATGTACAACTCGGAGAAAACAACAATGAACTCGCCGAAAAACTGGAAGGCACATTCAACAGTAAGGTTACTCATTTGGATCAAAAAATTTCTGCATTAGAAACGAGGGTGGAAGTGGAAAGTTCTCAGATTATTGGAGACAAAAACCAGCTAGCTGGTCTGCAGTGTAGACTATGGGGGGTAGAAAAGGGAAACAGAAATAATGAATTCGTGATATCGGGATGGTCAGTAATCAAGTCAGCTAAAGAGGACACCCTGGACCTGCTTTACTATAATCTTGGAATACTTATGAGTAAGTATGAGGTTCTGGATGCTAGGAGAGCCAGCGTGTCTACACCAGGAAAACCCCCCTTGATATTTGTGACGATGTCGGAAAGCAGACTAGTCTCGCAAATAATGAAGAAAAAATCAATGTTAAGAAAAATGCAACTGGAGTTCGAATATACCCGTACCTCATTAAATCGGAGCAAGCCATGTACCGACATACCACGGAAATGTTCTGGCAGTTTAAATATCGGCAACCCACAGCAGTAGTTCGTTTCATCGGAAGATTTGGTATTGAAGTTGATGGGAAGCAGTACAGAAGCAATGGAACTCAACTAATAGAGTTTGGAGGTAATCCTAGCTGAATCAACTTTAACCCTACTCAACTTTAACCCTACTCCCTGATAATATTTCTACGCATCCAATTCATTAGTGTATACCGGTGTAAGTGTTTCAACTGTGTAGGTTTATGTCCCCACTAGTGGAGTGTACTTCTCATCGTCACCAATACTTAATTGTATAAGTATCTAAGTATTGATTACATAGATTGATGTAGAGAACAAAAAGTTTGGTGTTACTGATAATAATACTGATAAATGAAAGTTATTTAAAAAAATTAAGTGATGTTAAATCGGCAAGTTGAGTGAAGAAAGAAAAAGATTTATACGGCTCGGAAGATGGCTGATCCGGTTTCTTCGACTTGGCATATATAATTAATATTATGAAATATTTTGTAAATTCTATTTGTGTATGGGCAATTGACCAAAAACGCAATAAATCATTACTACTACTACTACTATATTAGGATTTAACTTTATAAGATAACGATAACTTTATAGGAAGAATTTGTCGTGGGTTTGAATGTGCCGCTGCACTACCTCTAGACGAGAGTTTATATACGTATATGTAAATTTCTCACCAGGGAGCCGTTACATATACTACTAATGTAATGTTACCCAAAAGACCCCAAATTTAAGTGCAAGGTGGTGTTTTTGATGCTGATCATTTCTGCGTATGTATAAATGATATGTGACCTTCACTCTAGGATGTTTTGTAGGTCATAGGTCACGATATTTATTTTGGCATATATTTACAAAAATTAGGTATAATATACTATTTTTGATGATGATCATTTCTGTTTATATATTAACGTAATTTGACTTTTGCTTTAGGACTTTTTTAAGGTCAAGTTATTTATTTTGGCGCACAATTACAAAATTAGGCACAGTGCAGCTTTGAATGGTGATTATTTATGTTAATACATTAAAGTAATGTGAATTTTATTTTAGAAGTGTTTAAAGGTCGAAGGTCACGATAATTATTATGGGCACACAATTACAAAAATTTAGTAAAGCGTGCAGTTTTGGATAGTGATTATAAATTAATTTAATTTGACCTTCACTTTAAAAGTTTTAAAAGGTCAAAGGTCACTATGATGAGTTATGGACACAATTCAAATTCAAAGACCCACATTTTTTTTAAACCCAGCCGATTTTGATCTAGCTTTTTTTATTTGATGCGTAACGCATGCCCCTTTATCATTCGCGGGAATTGTGATGTTACAAAAATTGTTACAAGCAATAGTTCATCTTCTCTTTCTTCCTCAGATTCGTATGGAGTAGTTACATACTCGCTTGTTCTCATATTGTCCCAATCTTCCAAAGGTCTTCCTGGCATGGTTAGCCAAGTTCGTTGCGTACCTGTTATGATTCCGTATTTCTGCATGTTTGCAGAATTGAAGAGTACTGCTGTCTGTCGTGGAAATCCAGTTGACTCAGTAGGAATGTTCTTGCTTTCCAGTTGAAGTCATCCTTGACTTTTTCCAGTAATTCTCGGTTAAGAGTTTCTATTTTGGAGGCCAGGTCCAACGCGTGTGCCGTGTCTACGTGAAGTGAGCTTGGTTGGTGACGCAAGTTTCTTGATTAAACTATTCTGTGTTCTATACGCACCCGCATATTCTGTTTGTTGTCATTGGAGATATCATTGGAGATGTCGGTGCCCGAATCTGGTGATCGCCATTTTCCAGCGTTAGTTTTTCGTAACGTCCTTTCCCGTTTTCTTATTTTGATGGCTAGTGCTTCTGCCCACGTTAGCACTGCTTCTGGTAGGTGTCCGAATATAGAGAGAAAATGTTCCATACTTTTTTGTTAATGAGAGTTGTCTCTTTTCCACTGTTGTTTCTCTGGATCCAGTAGTTTCTCAAGTTGTTTCGCCTTTTGCTCCCAGTATTCAGTTAAGGCTTTGGACACATTTACCCTTTCCTGGTGATAGGACCTGGGGGTCTTCTTGCTTCTGCTTCCCATTTCCGGCCTAGTGTAGAATTTTTGAGTAGCTCCCTTTGATGAGTACTAGTGTTAGCTGATGTTTTCTGAGTGGGTATAAGATGTTCTTCCTTCTCTAAAATCTTCATCAGTCTAGCCGGTGATGACGTCTCACTCTCCTGGTCCCGCATATACATTCTGTTTTGTTCCGGAACCTGAGTGGATGCAGCTCTGGTGGTGGTGGCCCTCCTCTCTTCTGCAAGACTTTAGAGTATAACTGACTTTTGGTCTCGAGCCTGTTCGTCGCCTTTCAAGCAAGCTACATAATTATAAATTGTTGTTGGTGTCCGACAAGTCGGATTCTTCCGGTGTTCCGGCGTCTTGCCATTGACTTGGTCTGAAAGGAGGATGATGGTATTATTGAAGTATGGAATAATGTTCGCTTTCATCTGTTGAGCTCTTGCTGCTCTTTGTGCCAAGACTCTTCTTCATTCCGTCATTGTAATCCTCTGTCTTACCATCACTGGTGGTAGCGGTGGGGTTTCTACTTGTTCTTCTTCCGAATCTGAGTCCTCCGTTATCCATCCATTTGATTCTCGGCTTTCTTCCACTGGTCTTAGTAGGTAGGCCGTCTGATGTTCTTCTTTATCTCAGTTGTCATCGTCATGTCCTGATTGCCCATCTTCTTCCTCCTCAAATTCGGAATTTTCGGACTCCCAGTCGGATGACGAGTCGCTGAGGTAGGATGAGTCAATCCTTGCCATGTTGGCGTAATTTTTGCTGTGAGTGGTGCGGTTGTTCATGAGCTCAAGTAGCAGTTACTCATCGCTGTCTTCACTCTTGTTCCTTCGGTGGGTGGTGCTTAGGTGCACATTCTTCTTCCACGGTGTAGTGTGTGGGGTAGCATAGTTTGCTACGGCGTCTTCTAAGCTGTCACCTAGAGAAGCTAGGTTAGCTGAAGGGGTGGATTTACGACTTCCCTCTTGTCTTTGTTCATCTCGACCCTCTGAACGGGTGCGAGAGCAGTGTGTGGAGTTGTCCCTCCAGTTGCGGCTCCTTGGGGCGTTGTCAAGATGATCGTCTCGGTCTCGAGTGTCTCTTTCATTGATGCGCAAACCGCCATGCCCTGTCTGGGAATTTCCTCTTCCGCGTCCCCTTCTATTTGTTTGGGACCGTGACCTATTTCATATCCTATCTGGTGGTGGTAAGCCTTTCAGGAAATATTTACAATTTCTTTTTTCATGTGACCCCATATCAAACAGTAGTCACAATAACCTTCAAACCGCGCATCGTGGAGGTGTCTTGGCGCCTTCGGCGGTGGGGAGTTTTCCTTTCTACTCCGGCGATTGTGTACGTCATCTTCATCTCGGTCGTTACGTCTTCGTCCGCCTTCCTGGCGACGGCCCTAAGATCTTCCTATTCCACGTCCTCTAGTTCCTTGCAAATTTTCTCTAGCAAAGAAAACCTGAGGTGGATTATAGGGTGTCTTGCCTATGGCTGGTTCTCTGTCTTTATCAGCAGCCTTCAAGAGTTTCATGAAGACTGCCGATGTTCGTTCAGGGGCGACTCTTCAAGTTTGTAGGAATCCGATATATTCTTCATATTTTTACAGCTTGTTTAGGGTGATACCCAGGATGGTATCTTCCTCCATGGCTTTCCCAGCCCAGGTAAGTTCGTTTTTGATGGCCATCAAGTTGTTCAAAAACTTGTATCCTTCCCCAGCTTTCATCTTGAGGCCGAAGATTTTTGCCTGTAAAGCGTAAAGGTTGTCTTTCTTTTTTGTTGCGTACATCTTTTTGAGCTCCGTGAATAGGACTTTTGCGTTTTAAAATAAACGAACTTGTGTCAAGATATCTAGTTGCACGGCCCCTAGAATTGTGAGGCGGGTGCACGAGTTCGCTGCTTCCCAGTTCTGGATTGTTAACAATTCCTCTTGTTATTAGCTGTTAGCAACCCGATGGGTTGCAATTAAAATTTTTAGTGCGAATGTCTTACTTAGCTGTTACAGTAAACAAAATTTTGCATCAATTGTAGTAGCATTAACTTCAGCGTTACCTGAATATTTATTGGGTCCACTTTAATCAATAAAATTATTACTTCAGGCTGGGTTAGAGCTAGTTATTATTACCTCAGGGTTGGTCGGGGTTGGTTTTGATTAGATACTTGCCTGTGGTAAACTTGATACTTAACTTTGTCAGTATTAAGTTCATATTGCTGTTCTAAAAGATAGTTTATTCCAGAGCCTAGCCCAGGTTACGCTATGGGGTCCGACTTAGTCGAGGTAAATTTTGATAAGTGAACTGCCCGGGTACCTCGATAGTGAAAGACTTTAATCGGAGGTTGGGATAAAGTTTACTGCAGTGTTGGCTTGGATCAGGTATTTACTACGGTCTTGACCAAAATTAAAGTATAGGTTAAGGTAAAGTATTGCATTGATTGTGGTCAAATGAAATTGAGGATTGCTTAGTTCCTAAATGTTCCATTTGTAACGTCATCTTCATTTCTTCAGCACATGCAGTGTAGCTAATGGACTTTTTTAATGGGGAAAAGTCTACTACAGGGCGACGGCATGCCTTCTTTCCAGACATGTCTTTTACTTCTCAGTAGGCTTCGATAGCTTTCTTTGCTTGGGTTAGCTGGTTTATTAGGTCTTTGTTCTCAAGTTGGAGAGCAACTATATTGGGGCCTAATGCTAGTGTATGCTTCTATGCTAGTCTCGTATGCCGCAGCTTTTTTATGATAATGATCTTTAACTTTTGCTACCTGTTCCTCCTAGTGTTTCCTGGCTGCCTTGATCACTTTGTCAACAATGCCTAGGATCTCTTCCTCCTCTTCCTCTCCCTCTTTCTGAGGTGGACCTTGTGATCGGTTGGAGACTGCTTTGGTTGCTTTCTTTACCCGTCAGATAAAGATTTTGGGTACAGGAGAACGGTTTTCCTTCTTGGCTTTGCTAAAAGTCGTCTGTGGTGGCTCGTACTTCTGCTCAAGAGGGTCTTCTTTCTTGATTACGGTTGGTGGAATAGCTGACATAGAAACTTCTGCCCTGTCGCTTTCTTTCACCTTCTGTTACACTTTCCATCTATCACTCTCTATTCAGTTACTAGTAGTGAGATAACTATATTGTTACTTCTACGTGCTGGAAACTTCTTCAATCAACGTAGGTCTAAAATTGTGCTTTTATTGTCCTTCTACTTGCTGGTATTGCCTTAGTCAACGTAGGATTTAAAATTCTTATAATTATATACTGAGATTTCTGGGAATCAAAAGAGCTGGAAATGCCTCAACTACTTTCTTTTATATCTCACTTCACCCAACTAGAATTCAACACTTATTCTGTTGGTGGTACGGTTCTCTACACTCTAGGTTTACTTCAGCAGTGGAGTCTGGTGAATCGTGATTATCGTGGGAGGGGATTACTTCTCAATTTGCTTATCTCTTCGTTCACTATAAATTACTTTCTTTAGGTAATTAGTAGAATCTCTGACATGTAACTTGTAAAAATTCAAAACATCTAACAGTCGCTTTTGTGAGTACATATTTAATAATTTTACTTTAAAAAATCAAATGATTTTAACTAAAAACAGTGCTTACTTTTAAATGCCTCGTTTCAAAAATTTACTGTGTTTAATTGAAAATTCAGATCTCATAGAGCAAGTGCTGATAGCGTGTTAAGGTGTGCATTTTCAACTTTGCATAAAATACTTAGAGAAAGTCAGGGACACCAAATACAACCTCGGATATGTGCTGATAACGCCCACGTAAGGTGTGGGTGGCCAATTAGACTCAGTGGTTGAATGAGATCAATAAAACAGTTGAGTATGTGCGAACTGTGAACTTGTCGAATGACACGAAGAATGATTGGGGATGCGAAGAGGGATGGAGCAATAGACACTTTCCACGTCTGGCTGTCTCGTAGCTCTCGCTTAAGAAAAGGATTCAGGATGATTACAGCAGAAGACTTTTACTTCACTTCACGATCTCTGATTGACAATTAAATTTATTCTCTCTATTTCTCTCTGAATTAAACTTGGTTAACAGTGATAAATATAATTTATGAATTGGTTGTTTTGGGTTCGACAAATACTGCCGCATTCAGATCATTGTCATTAAAATTGTCATCATTTGAGTAAATAAGTTTTAACATAATTTACGAATATCCTTAATCTAATGGTTCTACCCAGACACATTAATTTAGATATTCTGATACTTTGTGAATTGTCCTAATAATTAAATGGTTAGAGAATTTACAGATTTCCAAATTGGTTTAATTCTACTGAAGAAGTAAAGAAAATAAAATGGTTGGTTGCAATATCAACGTAGGATGGGGCAAAAGATTTGTTTGTCGTAGAAATGCCTTTAGTCTGGATGTGGACGTTGGGCTAGGATTCATTTAGGATAAAATAGCCTATCGGCCATAGTCTACTCTACCTATTCCTTTAATTGCACGCGAGTGCACTGAGAAATAAAATTGGGGTGTGGTAGACTATCGGCTGCAGTGGACCACGGACCAACATTGATCCGCGGTCCACTTCGGCCGATAGGCTACTTTAGCCTGAATAAATCCCAGCCCAACGTTCACATCCAGACTAAAGGCTTCTCTACGGCAAACGAATCTTTTGCCCCGTCCCCGTCAATGTTATTGTCTATTGAAAAGGAAACAAGAATGTTATTATTCTTGAACTTGAATTCTACTGCAGTCGCAGACAGACGCGACAAAACATAAACATTGATCTCGTACATACTCCTAATGTAGTACGCTTTTGAATAGCTAAAACTATTTCCACATCAGCATTTAATATTCATTCTTGCTGAATAAAGCTAGACTAATGAAATATTATTACTCATACAACACACATTCACAGATGAGTGGTATGTAAAAATATAAAATCTCTCTTAACCTTCGAAGTTGTGGCATACAATATATATCTTTTTTATGACTACCTGTTACTACCTGTAACTACCTGTATGTCTTATATATGTACATATATATTGTATGTCGCAATACGATGATGAGTTATGCACACAATTCAAATTCAAAGACCTATATTTTTTTTAAACCCAGCAAATTTTGATCTAGCTTTTTTTATCCGATGCGCAACGCATCCTCTACAACATTATTCGCGGGAATTGTCATGTTACAAAAATTAAGCATCATCTTTAACTATAAAAAAGTTAATAACTTGTACAAAACCATTTTCAAAATTTTGAAGTTAAATTTTGTAATTTGACAATTCCCGCGAACGATACTGTAGTGGCATGCGTTACGCATGGAATAAAGAAAGCTTGATCAAAATCGGCTGGGTTTTATAAAAAAATTGTTTTGTTTTCAAAATTTTAAAAATATTTTTTGAAAATTTTTAAAATTTTGAAATTTTCAAACGTAATGTTGTAGATACATGTGTTGCGCATCGATTACAAAAAACTAGATCCAAATCGGTTAAAGTTTTTAAAAGTTAGTATTATTTTCAAAATTTTGAAAATGGTTTCTAAAATTTTAAATTTCCTGAAAATGATGTTGAAGAAACAAGTGTTGTGCATCTATTTAAAAAATTAAAGTTGAAATCGTTTTATAAACTACTGAGTAAGAGACGAATCTCCAAGATTACCCGTTTGCCCGTTCTAGTATACTCGGGAGTTTTTCTCCAAAACAAAAACAGTTATATGCTACTTCAAGTATCATTTTGAAAATTTATACGTTTTACGCAATTTCGTCACCCAACTGATTTTATTCCTGTCTCTTCCTGAATCTACTCTGAAGACACCTTAGGGGTTGTTTCTTGTTATAAGAATTAAGTTAAAAATTAAGTTTAATATGTTTTTCGCACCCCTCCGCACGTAATGTTTTTTTAAACTGTAGCTAAGACTCAGGGCAATATTGTAGCGCAAACCGCTAATGCAGTCCTCAGCAATCTTGGAAGGAATAAGAAATTCAAAATGGACGATTTACTTACATTGCACTTTAAACTGACATGCCAGCTTTCAAATTTTATTTAACACGATTACAGTTCAATCAGATAAGGGAATAGATTCCACAACACTCGCTCCTACAGGTTCTTTCCAGATCTTCCAGACAGCATCGGCCATCTGACAGAAAAGGAGGGAGACCCATGGCAGGAGAGGAAAATATCAAAGAAATACAACATGCGATCCTTCAACTCCACGTCTATTGACCAGAGGATGAATCAAATGAGGACGCTGCCCTGCGGCCGAGATGCATCTCGAGGAAAAAGAAGCGAGGAAGGAGGAGAGCTCAGCGTGCTTAGGCAGTTGGAAAATTGGTTTCAAGGAGAACCCAACTCCACGATCAACTCCTCAAAGAGAGAGGGATTCAGATTCATCTTGATTATTTTCCTTTTTCCTAAAATTCTCTTCAGTTTTTGAAAATGAAAAATACTCATCGGAAGGGAAGGGAAAATATGAAAACTCCAAAGTGGATAAGACGTTTACAAGGGGATTTCTCCGAGAACGTATGTTGGTGCCATCGTAAATCTAAAGGAAACAGAAAAAGTCATTGTAGTGAAAACCTTTATATAATTATATTTCTGTGCCTCGTATTTTCCATATTCGCCGTTTCCCTTTGCGAGTTCGCGTTAAGTTTACTATAATAATTATTTGAGGTCAATAGACCAATAATTAAGAACGTAAAAATCAAAAATTAATATTCGTGAATTACCTGTCCTTTATTTGGATCTGGATTCGGAAACTATAAGCACTGCTACCGCAGGGCTCGTAAGAAATCATTGTAAAATATCATTATAAAATTAAATGTGTGGACGAAAACCTAAAACAAAAAACAAAAATAGTTAATTAAAATTTTGAATCAGTAATTTTGTAGCTCCCAGTCTTCTGCCGTATAAAGAAAATGGTATCATTCCAGTCTAGATTATATTTTCATTTGCTTTCGAACTAATATAAAATTAACTTTAAATCTCACCTCTCTACTTCGATCGTTTGTGTTTTCATTAAAATGGGCAAAACTATTTTGATTCTCATCCCTCGGCATTCCTAAAATATAAGAATAATGCAGAATTCATTAATTTAGTTGAAGCATAAAATATGATTGGCATAAAACATAGGCGTCGAGTGTAGTTCTTCAGGACTTTTTGTATGTAGTAATAGGGACCAGACTCCGTTCATAAAATAAAATAAAATCTATAAAAATAATAGGCAAAATTGAAGGGAGAGCGAGGAAGTGATCCCGCAACTCTGGCTAATGTTTTAAGGTTCGCCTTCCTCTCCGATCTTGGCGGTTGGTCGTGACTTCGGACTGCATTTCTCTGTACTAAGTTTGTCCACCGCTAAGCCGCTCTCCCCAACTATCTAGATTGGCGAAAATTAAATAAATATAAATAAAGTAAATAAGCTAAACTAAAATTAAAATAATATTCAAAATAATAATTTACCGAATCAGGCATCCAAAATTTAAGACTTTTGGCTGTCCTGGAGCGAGGTAATTGACACTGCGGCTGTCTGGGGGCTGAGGCTCCACGTTAATCAGACACGCGCACCGGTGTTCAATCTCCGTCGCCAGGATAGGCGTGATTGCTGGAGCTGGCACCTCCACCACCACCCTAGCATGTCTTCCTTAAATAAATAAAAAATATGAATCTAAAACTAAAATTAAACACTTACCTTATCGACCATATAAAATTGGGGACTGAGCAAATTGCTGGAACAGCAAAGCTGGGAATAAAAGGTGCTTGTCATTTGGAATGCTCAGCAACCCAAGCTTTTGTTCCTGTCCTTTGACTTTCCTATCCGGCGAGGCTTGAGTTGTGGGCGGCCAGGCACACAACCTTCACGCTGCCCTGTCCTTTTACAAAAGTAAATAAAATTAAGCAGTCTCAAATAAAATATAAAAATAAATTTAAATAAAATTCAAAATACAAGGCAAAGGCGTTTCGTTGTGCGGGAGGACTAGGAGTAGGAGGTCCTTGCCATTTGGAACGCTCAGCAAGTCAAGGACCAATTCTTGTTCCCTGTCCGTCCCGCTCAACAGCATTGGATTCGAGGGCAGCTAGACCCTCCACCTCCAAGCCGCCTTGCCCTCCTAAAATAAAATGAAAAATAAATCTAAATTAATCTAACTTCCCATTAGAATTGGCAAAATTACCGTGGCAAACCGAATTTCCGAGGAGCCTTGGTGGGCTCGTCGGCGGTCCCAATGCTCCGTTAGCTCCGCAATGTCGACGGTTACCCGCCACTCCTTGGCTTTGCGGAAGCTTGTGGTGGCGAAGCCGGGAAAATGGAGACTTTTCTCAACACCGCGGCCTCTGCCACCGAGCTACGTGCCACTGGAAATCCTACGAGATAAATTTAACCACAAATAGTGAGGAAAAATAAACTGAGCGCATAAAATAGTTACCAATAAAATAAATAAAGCTTACCATCGTAGCTATGTCCGAAAGACTTGGCAGTCTGCAGCAGCCGAGCTTTTCCCCCTCTTTATGGGTCTCCGGCCCCCTCTGGAGTGGTGGACACCCCCTCAAATAAACTATATCTACCATCTGACAATATCTAATTTATGATTAAAAAGTAAAAATATGGGTGAAACTGTTAAAATTATCAATTCATAAATAAATGGGGAAATAAATCCCCAGCGCTGACATGAGGAGGTAAGGTAAACTCAGGGATAGCCTCCCACCCGCTCTCCGAAGCGGGGGAGAATACCATTCTTGTTTTACAGATTTCTGAAAAACGGCTACAAGCCACGTAATAAAGCATTGTGTAATTTACAAAATTGAAATGTGAGATTTTTGAAAGTAGGGTTTTCGTGACAAAAACTCACTATTAGCTCGTCCTACAGTGTCTTTGTACCCTTTCACCTATCCCCTCCTCCACAGTAAAGGAGTCCTATTCCCTTGGCCCCTGCAGTAAGTAGTGGTCACTAAGGAGCAACGAAGGAGATTGGGTTTCAATCAACCATCCAGTGACGTTTATCGTACAACACCGAGCCGTAAACAAACAGCATTGGCCGATGATTAAAGCCAGGTCTGAGACTGTAAAGTTTGTCACAGTGTGCAGTCCTAACCGCTCACCCAAGCATGCCTGCTTTGCCATAGTATATTATTATCACTGTAGACAAGTAGTCACGTACTTTTATATCTATCTAGATAGCCAATTAGCTATACTACTTGTTCTAGGTACTGGGTATATGGGTGTATACACATGAGGTCTCACGGAACAATTTCAAGAGTCGAGATTTGATAATATGACGACACTAAAATGTGATGGGTGGACATGACTGGAAAAGCAGTGAAAGGTTGTAAAATAAATTGACTAAAATATAATATGATTACATATAAACAGAGAGGGGAGAGATGCACAATGTAAAAGAACGTTAAAAAAGGTAGCTTTTGTGCATGGAGAGTTTCTTGGCGTAGAGCTGGGGTATTGAAATGAACATAATATATGCCGTCATTCCTCGTCCCAGTTCATTATCCAGACACGTGTTTCTTGTTCCTAACAACATATCTTCGTAGGTAGTAAGTACATACATGAGTAAGAATGGATTGCTTGTAGTGAGTGTAGAGTATGGTATACGGACATTTTCCTCCGGGACATTATCCCCCCCGGACACTTTCCCCCCCGGACATTGTCCCCCCCGGACAATATCCCCCCCGGACACTTTCCTCCCAGATCGTACAGAGGACATTTTCCTCCCAGCATCAAAATCACAACCAAAATGAGCGAGTGTTCTTTCACAGAAATTATGTACTCGTAGATGTTTTCAGAAATATGCTACAGCTATGAACTCAAGTACTAAAATTCTCATTCTTCACCATTTTTAGTGAAGTAACAATTACTTTAATATTTATTAATCAAAAGCAACGAAATTAATGTCAATATTATTGCAAAGATCTTGTAGTCTGAAATTTAAACGCATTTCCCTAAGAAACATTTTAATAAAATGCAGTATGCATATTCCACCATGCACTAATTAGACAGTAATTTGCTTAAATTTACCATTTTTGAGCCCAAGCTCAGAAGGTAAATAACACTAAAACATTTTTTCCGATCAAATATTATTCAATCCCCAGTTCTCGTTCCTCATCCAGTAGTCATAAAGCTAACTAGCTGCCGATTTATTCGTGATAAGTTGCATCTGTGTTTGTTAAAGTTGCCATTGCAATGGCTTTAGAAGTAATAAAAACTTCCAGAGGTGGGAAAAAGTTAGCATTCTAGGGGTACATGTACATAAAACACAAACAAATTACATTGGATCGAATTAGATGCATTGAGGTCAGACTACAAGATCTTTGCAATAATATTGACAATACTTTCGTTGCTTTTGATTAATAAATATTTAAGTAATTGTTACTTCACTAAAAATGGTGAAGAATGAGAATTTTAGTACTTGAGTTCATAGCTGTAGCATATTTCTGAAAACATCTACGAGTACATAATTTCTGTGAAAGAACACTCGCTCATTTTGGTTGTGATTTTGATGCTGGGAGGAAAATGTCCTCTGTACGATCTGGGAGGAAAGTGTCCGGGGGGGATATTGTCCGGGGGGGGGGACAATGTCCGGGGGGAAAGTGTCCGGGGGAGATAATGTCCGGGAGGAAAATGTCCTACAACCGTAGAGTATATATTGTATATAGTGGATATGAAACTCACTGGACTTTTTAAAATCGAATCGTAAACAAATTGAAATATTTTTTGGCGCAGCCTTTGGCTTATTTATTAACGCCAAGTGCTCTGTACTGAGATTTAACGCTAAAAATACCAAATTTTACTTTTTTTTTAAAAATCCACTAAAAGTAAACGATGGATGCAGGGAATCGAACCCCGTATGTCCGTAAACGCCAGACCGTAAGCCCAACCCTGCCAAACCCTGCCTTTTTTTTTAAAAAGTCCGTTTACGGACTTACGGGGTTCGATTCTCTGCACCCTTTGTTTACTTTTAGTAGATTTTTTTTAAGTAAGATTTGGTATCTTTAGCGTTAAATCCCATCGTCAGTAGAGAGCGCTTGGCGTTAATAAATAAGCCAAAGGCTGCGCCAAAAAGTATTTCAATTTGTTTACGATTCGATTTTCAAAAGTCTAGTGAGTTCCATATCCACTATTTACAACACAGTAAGTAAATACATGCGAGGAAAAGGAACGTCAGAAAGTTGTTGGTATGGGTGGGTGACTTGTATAAGTACCGCTATCTAGGTATGTGACTCTGCGATCAGAAGCAACAGTGGTTGTACGTTACGCAATGCACCGCTGTGAAAGAAGCATACACGTGTGTATATTGTTTTTGCTCCTATTCGTATTGATTAGATAGATGCTGATTATCTAGACGGATTGGGACGTGAAGAGAGAGAGGGAAAAGCATGTGTAGAAGCGAAGCGTAGAACTCTAAGAAGTTGGAAAGTGGAGTCGAAGCTAGTATTCATTATCTTTATGGTTATGATAATTGGCCGCGTGGATTTCGGTCCTCTGCACTTATTTCATCCCACAAAATCCTCTCTTTCTCTCTCCGCTCATTTTATCCAATTCCAACGGAGACGAGAGGCTGGGAGTGAGGAGAGTGTGTTGAGTTTTAACAACGACTTTCACTCCGCTTTTCCATCATTTTATCTAAATATTATCGGTTTCTCTTTTCCCTTCTTCTATGCATGGAGACCCAAATTTCAAGGAAAGCAAAGGAACACAAGAGATGAACATGGACCAAGTCATTCTGAGCAAAAAACAATTTGATTTTATTTAATTTTTTTTATTTACTCTTCTCCATTTGTTTTCGTGTCCTACAAGAGTTCAAATATTTTGGACTACGATGTACACACAGTTACACTTGTTCACGATAGACTGGATAGACACAGTTCCAACTTCTGTAGCACTCAGTGACTCAGCCCGTGTCCCGAATACTACCTACTAAATGTAATTTAGAATTACTTCACACTGACACTGGGTAGGTAGGTGTGAGACATCCTTGTGCATTCAGTTATGAACTTGTGATGCACTTTGGAGCTTTCATGTTGTCTCGTCTCATCTGGCTATTGAGAACGTACATGCAGAAACTCTCGGCACTCTCCAACTCTGCGTAATAAAATTTTTCAGAATGGTTTCAAGATTCGAAGGCTAAGGGAATGTTATTTGTTGATCACATGTTAGTACGAGCTGGAACAAACCCGTAGCCTGCCAGGTTGGTTGAAAGGCTGGAGACTGCAGTTCAGAGTTTTCCGAAATTGGGACTTAGACCCCCAGTTCAATCTCCAGCTCTGGTATGGTAGGTCCTGCACGGTTGACTGTAGCTGTATTGGTGTGGGCTGTAGAGTTATTACTCAACACTCTCTGGAGCTACCCATTGGTAGACAGCGATAGAGTATAGCATGAAGATGTGTTGGATGAGAATTCCTGGAAGCTCATTCAATACTTTGAAGTTCCTACTATTCTTGCTTGACCAATACCTTAACCTAATACCCTCGTGTAAACAATAGTCTTTCCTATGTAGTTCTAATATCCCTTTTCCATTCCCTAGTACTTCGAGCCTCGCGTTCGACGGCTGTATGGCTGCTGTTGATATGCGTGATCGCCGTGATCTGCTGCTGCCTGCTAGTGCTCTGGCTCTTGCTCGCGACTGAAATTGATCTGGCTCTCACTCTTTCCTATCTCACAACTTTTCTTCCTCATGGATTGCTGTGTTATCTTTGAACCCCCTACTCCCTCTGTCGGATGAAGTCATTAAGTCAGTTAATCCAAGGAGGCCTTGGATGAGGAGCGCTTGAATAAGGAACAGCAATTTTTTTACTTTACTCTCAAACCAAATTTAAAATTTTTTTCTAATTTTTAAATTTTAACTAATTAATCAATCAGACTTTAAGCGATGTAACACCTATCAAATTCTATAGGATAAATACATGCAAAAGATCAAAGTTGGAAAAAAAGTAAACGCTAGCCCAGATATTTTGAAGCCAGTAATTCATCCAGTTCGAGATCAACTAGCGTTGAGAAAGTGGACACCACGGACGTATTTTCTGGATTTTGCTGAGCAGTGCTCGCTAGCAATTGTGAATGGTAGACTGACACCGAACATTCCAGCTAACTATATATTTGTAAACAGTAGGGGAAGGTCAGTCATAGATTATTGTCTGGTTCACCACAATCTATTTAACATGGTACAATAATTTGATTATTATTTAGTAAAGCTATGAATAAAACAAACAATTTAGAACAAGACAATGTAAATGAAATTGACACCTATATTACTAATCGAATGTTTAACGTAGCAGATAGTCTAAATTATGTCATATCAAATACCAAAGCTTAGTGTTAGAAATAAGCCAAGGTTTAACCGAGTATGTAAGGATACTTAACGTAACATGCAATTACGCAAACTGCAATGTAAGAAACATTATTTTAGGTTTGAAAAGCAAGTAAGATTTGGAGACGCAAAGAGAGAAAGTTTAAGGAGGTCTGTGAAACTGTTAAATCAGATTGATATGCAAAAATTAAAAATTGGCTAGCCAACAGTAAAAATAGTAGTCAATTTTGGAGCACGGTTAATCTCTTTAAAGACAATCTAAATAAATGTACTAACATTAGTGTGGAGCAATGGGAGAGCTTCTACAACAGCATTATGCCGCTTAGGGAGTTACATATCGTAAACGAGGTTGGTGATGAACATGCAGATAAAGAAATCACAATTAATTAGCTAGCTCAGGCGATTAAAAAATGTAAACCAAACAAACCTCCAAAACTGGACGGCATATCAAACGAGGCATTCAAAGGTCTACTTACTAGCTGGTTGCACCAAATACTGAAGCTGTTTAGTAAAATAATGACTGATAAAAGGAGCCCAATCAGCTGGTCGGAAATTGAAATATTGACGTTATTCAAAAAAGAAGACCAAAGTAACCCTGGTAATTACACGAATGGCTTTAATGAGTTACCTCCTTAAGCTGTTAACTCAGAAACTGCTTGTAAGACTTACAAAATGTTCCAGAGTTAATAATATTCTACTGGCGTCTTGAGAAGGTTTTTGAAACCCCTGTTTTGTATGGTTTACGTTTTTCCTCTGGCAGGCATCATCCACAAATATATTAAGGTCCCAAGTAGAAACGTGTACGCCGTCTTTGCAAACTACAAGCTGGCCTTCATTTCAGTTACTCATAGCCTGCTGTAGACCCAACTCCACAAGTTTGGGCTGAGTGCCTAAATCATAAGAATCTTAAGGAACAATTACAATAACGCAGTTATCAAAGTTAGAACAGAGCACGGACACATATCGCCAATAAAAGTAGAGGGGATAATGCAAGGGGATGTGCTATCACGTCTTCTGCTTTCGCTGTTTATTGCAGGCATGTACGAGGACTTTGCGACAATAAATTTCCAAGGCAAGCATCATCCATAGGGTAATATTTATGCTTGTGTAAGCTTTTGATCTAACAATGTCAAACTAGCCTACTCAGAAGGAGACCTGAAACAGAAATTAAAAACTAAAAAATTAAAAACATTAAATTGAATTCCATTTTTTAATACTAGGTCAAACAAATCAAAATATTAAAGAAATACACGCATCTCAGAGTACAATTTAACTCATCAGATGTTTTTAGTAAAGTAGCAAAAATATTTACTAATAAAGCTCTACAATCAAATGGCTTTCTGCAAACAGCCAACGTAAACCCAAGAATTAAGCTTTTTGAATTGGTTTTGATGGCCACGCTTCTGTTTAGCAGTGGTATATCGGGACCCTAATATAGGGACCAAATTAAGCCTGTCCAAACAAGTTTTTTTTTCAAATTACTTCTTACTCTCTCTAGAAATACTCCAGACTATTTAGTGCGACTCGAATCTGGAAGATGCAAACTTAAAATTATAGTCCTAAGACAATTACCGATGTACTTAAGCAAGGTACCTAAAATGGAAGAAACTAAAATCCCGCGCATTTTTTACGACAAGCTATAAACAAAAGCCTAATGTCCTTAGATATAATGAACCATGGCCTAACATTACTACTGACAAGATTGATTTGGAACACGACAATAATATAAAAAAGCGTTGCATATCGCTTTCAAACAAGATGTGGAACCAGCTATTCTCTCAAGTTACAAGCCATACTATATTTATTTTGCTGAAACAACTGTAGTAGCTAGCTATATCAACAAGCATGTATCTATCAACAAAACTAGAATAATGGATCAACTTTGATTTGCAGAAACAAATAATTTAACCTTTAGAATCAATGAAGACGAGATCAAATTAGACATTTTAAAGGAGTGCAAAGCATGCAAGTATTCGATGCCGGATGTTTTAGTATATTTTCTCTTTGCTACCCAATTTGTGATTATTGTGTTACATACATTTCGTACTAGTCAAGAAAATGAATTCTTTAGGCTAAGATGGTAAAATATATTTATGCAAACAACAAATAATGTAAGCTAATTAAGATAATTTGTATTTAGGCCAACGCCCAATCAATAAAGGCATACTGTCGGAATTATCCCCATGGATCAGTCACCAATTTTGAACGGGTAAGTTGGCCGCGCATGGGCTAACTAACCATTGCAGCATCTTACTATTTCGCTATCTCCTTGTAACAACAGCCTAATTTACATTTTCTTTTGCTGGACATTATTTAAGGTGGGATTTTTATACAGTATAGAAAATGGTTATATGAGTTGCGGGTTTTAACTAAGGAGATAGCAAAATAATAGAGATGCTGCAATGGTTAATTTTGTATACTGGTATCAGATGGACGGGGCCCATGCGCAGCCAACTTACCTGTTCTAAATTGGTAACTGATCCATGGGGATAATTCCGAGAGTACATACATGTCAGTCAATCCTGAATTTTCACGTAATCGTGTTGATCACGCAACGTTGAGAATTAAATGTAGGAGCGACATAAGTTTACAGAATAACTTGCTACGTTTGTCAACGATCGAATAATTATTTATTTAAACGATTGTGGCAGTGATTCTGGTAATGATGAAAATGAATTTGATGACCACATATCTATAACAGAAAATTGTATTGAAAGTGATTATGGACTGCCAGAATAATTTAATAACAAACGTCAACTTCGCTTAATATTTTAACTTTTTGCGCGTGCACTACTTTTTAAAATTTTCCGGTTTAATGCATGCACGGCACAGGCACAAAAAACTCGAGAATCTTTTTATTTCCATTCTGGTGGTAAAGGAAAATACATTCAGACGTTATTTGAGCTTGAGCGCCAACAAGGCTAAAATAGCATCTTCGAGTCCATAGCCTCATCACAGGCCGCTTAAATGCCAAACCTGTTCAGTTAAATTTACCCAACCAAAATTTTCTTCAGTTTGTTCTTATGTAGAGTATAAAGAGGATGAAGAAAAAAACGTAAAATTAGCGATTCGTTTGTGTAAGACAATTAAAATTAAGATAGATGCAATTGAGAGTTGCTTACCGCTGAAATGCCATTCAACATCTAAGTAATAATATGGTTTACAGCACGTATATGTATCTTGCCGCCATATACATGTATTAGTTTGCTGTTATTATATATCATAGCATTGCGATGAGGGGACCATTGTATTGCTGTTGCAAAAAGCTAGATTTTTATTTTTAGCACAAAATCCTACCTTCAAATAACAATGTTATCGAGATCATTAGTAATCCAATCTGTGAATACGCCGTACAACTTTCCGCCTTTGTCAATATCATCAGCACACTTGTGTCGTACAGTACATTTTATTTGTGTAATAACTAAGGAATGTTGAGCAACTATTAATCTCAGGCACAACCTTTTCGGGGTATCTATTGCAGTTTCAAACACCACACGTAACCAGCAATGAAGCATCTGCACTGAACATGATGTTAAAACCTTCTTTCATATAACTAAAGAGGCCTAAAATATAGTGTTTGAAATACAAGGCTTTTACACGTACCATTGTTTTATTAAGGCCACTTTTAAGGTGGGTTATAATACACTGATACGTGATATTGGAATATTCATATTTTTTAACGTTGGCCATTACGTTATTTTGACTGTTCTGCACTGCATAATGGTGCCTAACAAAAAGCATCGGTGACTTTGCCACGGCCGGTTAAGCATCGGTTTACGTTTCTAGAAATTCCCGCGCGCCGTTCAAAAAAAAGAGGTGGATAAAATAGTGCCTAAAAAGCAATTCTGAAAATTCTTATTTTCTACTCAAAAACCGAATAGAAAACGAAACAACCTCACTTGTAGAAGATGGCTTACCAGGAAGCACCGAAACCGGTAAAGGTAAGTGTTATTTTTCATATTTTCGTTAATACTTTCCAACTTGTTAAAGTTGGAATTTCCAAATATGCAGAAACTTGGGTGACGGCACTCCTCTGTGCTATTAGCGATGGCTGGGGGTCGCATAGAGGCAGCAGGGGTGTCGCACAAACAGTTTCTGCACAGATAGAAATTACACCAGCAACTCTGGTAACGGCTTATTTATGCGGGGAACTGGCTGACAGCTAAATATAAACTGAATGGCACCGACAGAGTTCTTTACAAAATCCACACATGGCAACTTCTATTTTAAGTTGTAAATTCGGGATTTCTGCCAAAACTGATGTATTTCACACACTGCACACATATATTAGAAGTATTTTTCACATAGTATGTGTACAGTGTGTATTACCTATTTATGAAAACATGATTGTAATAAAAATAAAACTATGGCACAACTACGTACAGCTTACACTGTCTTCTGTTGCAGACTTCGACAGTGCAGATGTACTTAGTCCTTTTACTAAAGAGGGAATTGAGGTTGACGTGCCTGCAACCGTGGTTGCTCAACTTCTCCAGGAGGACGTTGTACACCTGTTAATAACAGCAGCACACCCAACACTGAAGTTACTTTAGAAACTTCAAACATGGTTGGTAAGGGTGATAATGAGATGGTAAGGGTACTAAAAAAATGTGGGAATTACCACCCAGCCAAAAAAAAGTGACTGGAAAGCCGTTTGACTCCGAAGTAAGCAATTGAAAGCTGAAAGAGACGAACAAGTCAAACAAGCAATCGAGTTTGGAACTCCACTCCCAGAGTCAAAACCATGCGGTGGACAATAGAGGTGTCTTGCTTCTCTATCACCAGGATCGAGCACAGACACAGACACCACAGGGAGGGAGAGAAAAAAGAGCAGAACAGATCCTGTTACTCCCGACACACCCTCAAACTTGAAATCAGGGGAGGAGGCCGACCTACTGGAAGAAGCAGGGCAAAAGCGACCTTTGAACAAACCTGGAACCAAGGGCGAGAGAAAACCACCAATAAAGTATGTGTCAGTCGAAACGCCATGCACGGACTTCACAGTCATTGTCAACTTTGCGGGGGATAAGACGGCCGACAAAGCTCCATGGCTGGCACTGCCGCAATACATCATTGCATTGTGAGCCCGAGAAGCAGAAAGGATTGCAGGACCAGAAGAAATTCTTTAGATCACTACTCCTTTTTGTCTTTTAGAGGACAAATTAGAGTAGATTGCAACAATGGCTACTCAATGGACTGGGTCATCACCAACACGTATGACATAAAGTGGTAAAAGCCTAATGAAACGGTCCTTACCTTTATTGGGTAGAAGCATACGATGGCCACAGTAACCGTAGTGGTTAAAATTAAGAGGTTTAGAGTTTAGGTGGGAGAAGCCAAGGTTACATTTCCCAACTTTTGTAAAAAAAATTGAAAAGTCAGAACTCAATGCTCAACACCACACAATGGATCGACTATGCTGATATACCGAGCGAAATAGGTGGTGTCATTAAAGGACACACAAAGATCATAGCTGTTGATCCTTTTACTGTCTCTTGCCTTGTAAACTGCAAACATCTACTTTACTATGGTATTGGACAAATCCGATTCATAGAGGTAGCCTCAACATCTAAGGGTAGTAGGGGAAAGGAGGGGGAGAGTTCCAATGAGGGGGTTTAAAATCTAAGCGAGCCACGAACATCCGGGTTGGGTCACGTGGGAGGAGCCAAATACATGACTCCGCCCGATATTGACATAACCCAAATTAACATGCACCATGCGCGTGTAGCGGCTTTCTCACTCATAGGTTGTCGCGACGCCATGTAAGTGCGACAAGCACGTCTAACGCACTCTACTGGTGCTCACACCCTACGCCACTCCCACTCCTTTATATTTCTAATCCAGGAGCCTCACCCCATTCATGGTTTGATACGATGGCTCGGGAACAAAGATCAGCTATTTGTGACTGGCACAAATGACATACCGCGGTCATGCTTATTAGCATCCAGGAATTTCAAAGCAACAGCAATTCTCTAATAAAGATACAGTAGCAATACCTACTCATTAGGCGAAGCGAACGATGGTGTTTGATCCGGTCTATATGCCTGGTGACACAGTTGATGTTCCGACTGAACACGTGAGACAACTGGTATCTAACTGTGACGCGCACAAGCTACCACTGGTGATTGGTGCTGATGCAAACGCTCATTATTCAGTGTGGGGCAGTACGAACATAAATTAAAGGGGTAATAAACTGCTTGAGGACTGACTCCTTTAGATATACATCTAACTGGGATAGCAGTTCGTACAATGCATAGATTGATAGCTAGGGGTATGTGGCACGGCAACCCACAAATACTCGACTAGCGCAGTCACACACGCCTTTGGGATGAATGGGTTACCAAAGAACCCAATCTCTAAATGGGCACTGACTGTAGCATCCTTACTCCAAAGGATAGGTCCATTTATTCATATTGTCATTATCAATCAATCAATCAATCTTTCTTTATTCATGTTTCACGGGCATTACCCATAACATGCGACATTTCTAAATTCAGGATTTCACAAGATGACATAGTTTTACATTCTGGATTTCAAAAGAATACACATTTTTACATAGTTAAATAAATTTTCACTTTGGTATGGATTACTGATCTTGAGCAACATATGAAATTTATATTCTTTAAAAGTTTGCACACCAAACTGATAGAGATATTTACGTCTAATATCATCAAACATTTTACAATTCGTAATAAAGTGAAATAAATTATTAATGTGATCAGAGCCACACACATTACAGTTTTCGCGGTCACTAAAACTAACAGACATGTTAAGGTAGGATAGATACGTACTATTTAATCTTAACTGAGCAATAATTCGAATGTAATGAATAGGTAGAGATAGCTTAAGCTACCTGCACGTATATTCTGAATTCTTTATTAGACGGTACACAGGATGATAGGACGAATTAGATATTCGAGCTAGATCATCCTGCCTACTCTGGTCTATAATACACTTGTAAATATGTTCAAACTTTTCAGCTAAAAGAGATGCTGACTGTTCCCTCCATATGTACGAAAATCCCGTCTGGTCCAAAATTTGCTTGACCTGCAAGCACCAATTATACTCCGCATGAACGCACCCTAAATTAAGAAGAGTAAATATACGATTATAACAGATCCTCGTAAGCCTCTCCGCGGGCATCAGTAAGATACGAAACCACAGTTTTAAAGTTATCATTTTTATGTGACAACTGAGAAGAACCCTGCCCGTTTCGCATCTCACTAAATACCCCGGTGTGCAGCGCGGAAGCCAAAGAAGCTTCTTGAGAAACTGATTCTGGATGCGCTCAACAACGTCAAAGTATCGCAACGACCAGACGGGGGCAGCGTACATCATAGATGAAACACAAATTGTATCAAACAATTTCATTTTACTTTCCCAGCACCGTAGCTTTGAATTACGAAAAATCTCAAATACCGAACCAAGTGCACGCTTTGCCCTACTACTCATTTCTTTTGCCGTTTTACTAAAGACCCCCGAACTTGAAAATACAACCCCCAGATATGTGTATGAACCTACTACTTCAATAGCCTCGCCATTCAGAAACCATCTCCACGAAATACACGGACGGCCACCTTTTCTAAAAACAACAATTTTAGTTTTGGACAAATTAATAATTAGAGTATTGATAAGGCAGTAGTTATGTAGAATATCTATTTTTGCCTGCAGCAATTGTTTAGATTCTGCTAAGGTAGCAATATCATCTGCTAACATCAGCATGTCAACGCTGTTCGTGCCCCCAATGCTAACTGGTCTTGCACCATTGGATTTAAAAAACTATTCAATGTCACTTACATACAGAGCAAATAGTAACGGGCTAGGTATCTCTCCCTGAAGAACGCCTTGCGTTATGTCGTGAAAATTTGATGATCCCTCCTTTGTTCTTACTCTCATTTTACCATTGTCATAAAGAGCTTTCAGAACTTTAATTAACTTCCCACTCATACCAATAGTATGAAGTTTGCTCCACAGTTTGACGTGAGGGATGGTATCAAAGGCTCTCTTAAAGTCAACAAACAAAACCAAAAGTGGGTGATTTCTTGACAGTTTACTTTGTATTTTGCTGTTTAAGGTAAAAATTTGATCTAAACAGCCCCGTTCTTTTCTGAAATCTGCTTGAGTTTCGGGGAGTATATTATTATTTTTACACCAAAGGTATAAGCGATTATAAATTAAAGTAGTGAACCATTTAGTAATAGTATTAATTAATGCAATACCTCTGTAATTTAATGGATCACTTGTTTCTTCTTTTTTGAAAAGCATAATAATTTCAATTTCTGACCAGCTTGCAGGGAAGTTGCCATTTTAAAAAATATAATTAAAGTATTTTAAAACTTCTGCTGTTGTATTCCTTGGAAGAGATTTTAGGAATTCATTAGATACAAAGTCTGGCCCAGGTGCCCTATTATTTTTTAAGCATCTAAGCGCTTCCAGTACTTCGTCTAGCGTGAAAGGGAGATCAAGAGCATCTACAGTATTAGTAAACGTATCATCTACAGAAATTTCTCGAACTGGCATTATTTTTTCATAGAAATTATCCCACTCAGATATCGTTAGATTATGCTTATTACTACTTTTGGTGCGAAATTTACGAACACAATTCCAAAATTCTGAAATTGATTTAACATCAGAGAGAGTTGCCTGAATATCAAATAAATATTTCTTTTTTTTGGATTTTATAAAACTCATATAAAGCTTTTTAAAAGCGTTGTACTTATTTAATTTAATTTTGTCGTATGATTTTCTGGCTGACCGAAATAAATATTTTAGCTGACTGCGCCTTTGACGACATTCCCAGTCAAACCACGGAGCATCCTTACCGCTATTGTTGTTTTGTGTATGAGTCATACCAATGGTTGTCGCGGCAGAACTAATATACGAAGTAAGAATATTGCTATAGTTTGAGTTGCTTTGGAAACAAGGGGGAGGTATAGTGTCATAATAATTTTGCAAAAAGTTAATTTTTGAATATTTCCAACGAATTATAGGCGCACTGGCATAACTGGGTGGTTGAGACTGTTCGAAATTCAAAACCATTTGACACGGCAAATGCTGGGAGTCTGGAAAGCACAAAATTTTTAGATCAAGTATTAGAGAAAGGCCATTAAAATTAGACCAAGAAAGATCTATTACACTAGAACCATTAGGAGATATAAATGTAAAATTAGCAGGTGTGTCAGAAGAAGATCTACCATTAACAACAAAAAAAGAATTCAGTTCTAACATTGAGGTCAATTCTTTGCCTCTTTTGGTAATTTTTTTATCCATATTAGATCTATCAGTAGATAAAGAGTCATTATTAAACGCTGAGGGGTGGAGCTGGTTCAGGTTTGCTATTTTGCTGTTAAAATCCCCACAAATATATATAGGGCATCTAGGGAAAAGATATTCAGTTTTGTTTATTTCATCATCTATCAGTGAAACAAGAACATCATTAGTACTCCCTGGCTGTAGATACACAAAAAATATCATAAAAGACTCTTTTGATGTAATATGTTCTACACGTATCACAAGATAGTTGATGTTACATACAATTAAGTCTGCTTTCAAGTTACTTTTTTTGACACATACTAGCAGACCCCCACTAGCTCGACCATTGTTGTGACGCCTAATAGCCAAAGAGGAAAAACAATAAAAATTATTAAATGCATGATACTTAAATGAGGGATCAGTTAACCATGTTTCACATAGGCACACAATACTAGAATTTAAAATAGTCATTTGATCCTGTTTACACATATTTACAAAGTTACCAAATCGACCAATATTCCAGAAGATGAGTTCACATTTTGGTATGGGATGCCCTGTCCATCACTTGCTTTTCGTTCTTGATCGAGTTTGGGAAGAAGGAGGCTCAGGTGGAATTATTGGAGTCTGAGTTGCTTTTGGTTTGTAGCCGGGGATTTCTGGTATTTTGACAATCTTCATCATATCAGATTCATAAAAATCCGTAGTATTTGCTCTAGTAACGATGAGGTAGCGGGAAGACCAAACTTTGCAGCTTGATGAAGGATTTTTCTTTAAAAATTCCTCACGACTTTTGATGAGATGAGCCCTGATTTTTCTCTGCTGCGGTGATAGATCTGTGTATACAATGAATTTTGATTTAATTTCTCGTAAACGCGAGGACTTACGAAGTACAGTTTGACAGTCCTGAACATTCTCGAATTGACACTTCACACAGTATTTGTCTTCAGTCCATTTGATTTTGACACAGTCTTTTGGTACAATTTCGGTGATCTCCATGACTTGCAGCACTTTTTCAACTTCGCCCCACATATCATCTTTATCACTGTCTTGATCGATATCCAGTCCAAGAAATAGTAAGTTAGCCCGGTGCTGGTAGCTACTGTTTACTATTGCATTATTCTGAACATGCACAATTTGAGCCTTAAGAGATTCAATCTGAGACCGCATAAGAGCCCCTTCGTCTTCTACTTTCTTGAGCCGTCCACCGTGAGAATCTAAAGTTAATTTGATATCGCTGAAGTTTTCCAGAGATTCATCGCGGAATTTGAGTAGAATTGTCCCTATGTCATCTTCATCACTACAATTAACATTTGATTTAGCATTCTGCGTTTTATTTTCAGACATTGTTTGTAATTCAGATTTTTAACTGGCCAGGTCTGGTACAGGATGGAAAATTTAAAATAATATTTAGCGTAAAACGGCTTAAATGGACTTATCTTATTGGCCGCCTGGGCCACGCTCCTGCGTTTGATTACCAAAATTATAACTGTCAACTTAATGACCTATCGTGACCTAGGCGAGTAATATAAAGTATTACTCAGATGAAGCGTTGACAAAAGGTAAAAATATGTGCAGCGTGGTTTCACTGTTTCAGTTTTGTTGAATGTAGTAATTACTGCACTTCACTGCCTATGAATAAGTTTCTTGCTTCAGGTTTTGGGTTTTACTGTCCTGCTTCCACGCTTCCAAAAAATACAGAAAATCCAAACTTGTTTTATGCCGAAATTTGAAGTAATTTGATTAAAAAAGACACTTTTTTGATAGTACAAGGAGAGTCTAAACAGTAGGAATACGAAATACTTTTTAAGATTTCAATTTGAGGTAGAAAAAGTATTAAAATAAGGAAATAATTGCGGAGCACTTTTTCAGTCGTCGTGCTAGTCGTACAGCGTTGCCTTCCAATCACTCCAAAGGATAGTATCTACTACTTCGTAAAAAATCTATCCAGAAATGCCTGGAACAGTGACTTTTTGGAACTAGCACAAAGGTATGTTTGCTTCACAGACGCATTCAGAAATGGTTATCTCTCAGGATGCGGTGTCCTCATTGAGCTGTGTCAAGCAAACACCCAAGAAACACTGTATTCAGAATCTATTTACCTAGGCAAGTACGCTACTGTATTTCAGTTTGATATCTTTGCAATCCTACACACGGCCAATTGGCTGTTGGGAATGGGCTGTGAAGGTCAAACAATACACACATTTAGCGAAAGTATAAGTTCCTTAAATACCCTAGTAAAAGATACCACCGTATCTACGCTATTGCTTGCGTGTCACAAAAGTCTGAACCGTCTGGCCACAGGCAACGTAGTTAAACTTTCATGGATACCAAGTCACACTGGCTATCGAGGCAATGAAGAGGCAGATCGCCTTGCAAAGCATTGCATGAGAACATTTTTCGCGCACAGAAGGCAATGCATTGTATTTCTAGTGCAACATCTGTGGTTAACATGACTTTCTGCTATAGAGGGAAGAAAGCACACACAGAGAGGTGGAATAAAACATCTACCTGCGCGCAGTCAAAGCGATGGATTGACAAACCTTGGTATGGAAATCATTGGCTCACAAGATTCTCGCGCACGCTTTCAAAATGGCTGGTTGAAATACTCACTGGTCATGGAAGATTTCAGGCACACATGCACAGGATGAGACTAGCTAATTCACCTCTGTGTTTGCATTGTGGACTAGAGCAGGAAACAGCACGTCACTTTCTGGCGGACTGCCCGAGATATATTATCGTCAGGAATATTTATCTGGGTGCATGCATTTTGAGAACTGATCAACTACTACTGGCTACACCAAAAGACTTTTTGCCCTATATCATGGCAACAGGTCGTTTTGCGTAATGCCTAAATTAAAGCTATAGTATAAGGGTAGTCTGCAATGGGACTATTTTTAGGCCTGAGCGGCATTTTGCAAAGTATTAAACTATGTAAGATCCCTTTAAACTATTTTAGTACAAAATCAATATTCCATTCTGCCCCTTACCATTCGCCCCCAGTGTCAACGCTATGCTTGGAAAACTATCCCCGCTGATTCACATCATCGAAGTGACGTCACCAGTTTTGTTTATTAACAAAATTTATGTCTTTGGGTCTATTTCAATCTTGAATTAAGGCAAAGCGTCACAGCAACCTCAAACGTATGCCTCTACAAAAATCAGTTTTTGTGCACTTCATTAAATAATAATAATAATAATAATTTATTCATTAAGTCGATTTGGCCGCAGCCCATACAACATTGGTTATTTACATTTTTAGCTTTACAGAGGTAATTGATCCTCGGTTTGATATGATAATAAATATGTTTGATTTAGTATATGTAATTATGGTTATTTCTTGGCTGAAAAGAGAGCATGTTAGTTATTATTCTTACACAGTATAATATAGTCATTTTTAGTCATGTTATAAATTATAATGTGAATGTGATATAGAGTAATGTTTTTTCTCTCGGTGTCTTGATAGAAAAAGGAGGAAGGGAGTCATCTGTAGTTTGATGAAGGGGGGGGGGGAGTCAGGCTTCTCCGATGCATCCGTAGTAGAAATTTCGAGTCCTAATGGCTGTATCCCAGAAATTAAATAGCAGTTCAAATCCCTCGGCGTTGTTATAATCCTTGAAAGTTTGTTCCATAAGGGTCTTCCTAGTTGGTCTTGCGTCGCTTAGTTTTCTGAGAAATTTGGTTCTTGGATATGCGTAATGCGGACAGTTGAGCATTACATGGAAGGTGTCTTCCTCTTCCCTCCCACACAGGTCGCAATCAGGTGTCTCTACACGCTTCCATAATCGGTTCATTCCGTTGAGGTTGATGATCTTTCCCCTAAGGACAATTCTAGGAAGGCCAGATCTTAGATTCAGTATGAACTTCACCTTGTTCCATGCTAATCCCATTTCAAAGTATTCCGATTTTAGGGCGTGGGTCTTCAAGCGGCTATAGTGTTTAAGTGTGTTGCAACTTTGCATCCTTTGTACGTCCGTATTAACACAGCTAAGTCGGTATTTCTCCAGGATTTCAGATTTATGTAACTTCAGATACTCACTGTTTAGATTCTCTAGCGTTCCTTCCATTGATGCATCAGCAAAGAGCTTTCTCACTTGTATTATCCAGTTGTATCTATGGTCTGTTCCTTTTATCTGCAACATCTCTTTATAACAGTTCCTTGATATGCCGTCTTCCTTAGAGTTAATGATCTTCTGAATGAACGTCAGGAGAGCTTTAAACAGTTGCACCTTGATGTTTTGCGCTCCTGTTTCTAGTCTCAGGTAGTATCCTGGTGTTGAGTTAGATGTTCCTGTTAGCCTTCTAAGAAACGTTGTTTGAAAAGTTTCTAGTTGTTCGCTGTATCGTAGTCCCCACACAGGTGCTGCATACATTAAGATCGAGCTGACAAGGGAGTTAAATAGTCTTACATGTATACTTATGTCTTTCAATTTTGCGCGGTAAAAGAGTTCAAAAAGCTTTGTTTGCGCTAATCTTGCTTTCCCAAAGAAATGTTCTTTTGCTCCATTGAAGATTCCACTATGCGTAAAGGGGACGCCTAGATAGACGTACTGTTTCACAATCTCCAATGGTTTGCTTTCCCATTTAAATTTGATGGAGTTACTAATTTTGTTGCCTTTGCGGAAGATCATGACTTTAGTTTTGGACAGGTTGACTGTTAGGTCATTATCCTTAAAAAAGCTGCTGAGCGTGTTTATTTGTTTTTGTAGGTCTAGTTCGTTTGATGCAAGGAGGATGATATCATCTGCGTACAGGAGAATGAGTAATTCAAGGGTGAACATCTGTATTCCGTGTATGTTACTGGCTCGGAGTATTTCAGTTATTTTGTCGATGTATATTGTAAAGAGAGTTGGCGACAGCGTTTCACCCTGAAGGACCCCTCCCATCACTTTTATCATGTCCGTGTAACCGTCCTTGCACCTTATTTTGGTTTTAGCCAAATCATACAGTTCTTTGATTTTAGCTATAAACTGGTCGCTCAGACCCGCTTCTTTCAGTCTACACCACAGTTTGTCCCGTTTAATGGAATCGAATGCCTGACTTAGATCAACAAACAGCGCAAACAATTTTCCTTTCTTCTTTAGGGCTGGCCTATTTAGCTGTCTCAGGATGCAAGAGTAGAGTGCAAATATATGATCTGTGCAGCCTCGCCCTCTTTTGTAGGCTGCTTGGTTTTCCGATATTGTGTCGTTTGTAAAGCAGAACGAGTTAAGCCTGTTTGACATTATACAGGTATATAGCTTGGTGATAGTATTGATCAGGGCAATAGGCCTATAATTGATAGGTAGTTCTGCGTCGCCTTTCTTGTAAATCGGTGCTGTTATAATTTCTGCCCAGCTATTTGGTATTTGTTCGGCACTTCATTAAATACATTGATCTTATTGACCCTTCGGAACTAGCCATTGGAAACTTAAAAAACATGCACCCAAAGCCACACAGTGTACGGTTTTTAGTCTAACTTAATGATTTTATTGATTTTTTGATAACGAAACATTTCAGCCGGCGGACCTGCTGAGATACAAAATCAAATAAACCTACAATCAAATGCCGATTCCTTATTTAAAACTCAGTCTAATTGGACACAAACAACTTGTGAAAAAGTATTGTTTTGAGCCGAAAGATTGTTTGACATATTGCAGCTAAACATCATATAACCCGATCATTTAAAGTCGGTACTGTTCCTAACCACGTAATAATTTTTAACTTCAGCACAACATGAAAATAAAAATGGTTTTTAGATGAGACAATTAGCAAACTGAATGTCTGTATAGCGGCTTAGTTTAATTGAAGTTTGCTTAACCTTCTCTGAATCGTATGAAAACGTTTGGATAACTTAAGACGTGCATTATGTCAGCTGCCTATTTCTGTGTCACATGTAGTTTAGTTTTTAAAATAGGAGCGCTGCAGGACTCATTCCATTGCTCTAAATTTTATTTCATATTAGAGTTTAAATATATTATATAATAATAATTTATTCATTGGGTCGATTTAACCGAAGTTCATACAACCAGACTCAACCAGTCACTGTGGGTGAGGAAATAGGAGGCTACCGCGTTAGATCGTCTCGGTCTTTGTACCCTTTCACCTATCCCCGTTCCCTCCTCCACAGTAAAGGAGTCTCATTCCCTAGGCCCCTACAGTAAGTAGTGGTCACTAAGGAGCACCGAAGGAGATTGGGTTTCAATCAACCATCCAGTGACGTTTACCGTACAACACCGAGCCGTAAACGATTAGCAGTGGCCGAGGATTGAAGCCGGGTCTGAGACTGTAAATTTCGTTACAGTCTGCAGTCCTAACCGCTCACCCAAGCACGCCTGCTTGTTTAAATATATTATTACAATAGTAGTGTTGGAAGATCCACGCGAGTTTAAAAATCAAAGTTGCTGTTGCCTTCTTTTACTTTATTAGTTTCAGTTAGTAAATAGCAAATCTTTCAATGTTCACATATTGTATAATCAAATAAAATATAACTTTATGTTTTTTGTAACACAGAAGTTTTGGTATATTTGTATATGTACATTGTTTATACTACGCCTGGAATTTTCAATCTTACTATATTTACTATAGAATCAATCTTATTTATGTGATTATATTTATGTTACCATATATCTCATGTAATACACATGAATGAGCTTAAATTACTAACGTTCATTATAATTTATAAGAACCAAATTTTATTTTATGTAGTTGCAGTTCCGTACATAGAAATAAATTGCAGTGTTAGGGATTTTTTATAAAGTATACACGTACCATTCCTTGTAACTTTATTTTGCTTCTTTTTTTAATTGCTAAGTAGTTTCAATTTTTATTTCTCGACGAGATTATTAACAGGGTGTCTAAGATGTTTTCATAAGCGTTGTGTTTGTAATCATATGCTCTGTCCCACGGGGATTGCGTGTAAATTGTAGAATTAATTTTTTTTGTAATATGTAGGTTGTTGTCGCAATGGTATCCTGACTTGTGTGATTTATTTGTTACAATGAGTCGTTCGCCCATGATGAATGTTTTAGTCCCCAGGGCTTGCTCTTTGAATTGTTTTGCCTGCCGCACTAGGCGAAAGTGAATTTTATTTTCCAGTTTAGTGAGTAATTTTTCTTCACGAGAGGGAATTTGGATTTTAGATCCGCGTCTCTCTTCTCTGAGCCAGTCGTCCTCATATTATTTTCAGACAGATTTTCCTATTATACCTCAAGCTCCCTTCTCCGACCTCTATGTCGTTAAACTGGAATTCCCCAACTACTCGTTACAGATTCTCAACCATTCTTTAAGTTTATTCTCTTCATCTCAAATCCTCATGTTACTCATGTTATACTCAATTAGCCCTCGATGAAGATTTTGGCGTTTGGTGTGGAAGCGTGGTGATGCGGCTGGTCCGTTATCAACTCATTTCCATACTGTAAATCTAAACCTTCATCTTTTTATCTTTGCATAGTTTTATATTTCTGGCTCGTCCCCTTTATAGGATGTGGTGAACAATCCCACACTGCATACACTCCTACCATCTTACACATCACATCATTTCATAAATGAGACGTACAATCGCATAAATTAATTTAGGAACTTTGTGACCTATTGTCCGGCCGAATAGATTTCGACCTTTTGTACATGCGCAGTAGAACTTGACGTTACTTTTAACATTACATGTGATACAAACTTTTGCACAAAGATTAACGGTCAGGGCTAATGCTAATCGGCCAGACAATAATTCTACTTCATTTTAGCATCATGACTAGCATCCGCATATTTACTATTTAACTAACCGACTTAACGAAGTCCCTATAAATTACTCACAATTGCATAATTCTATACCTTTTTACATTCTCACTAAAAAATACGCGCAACGATTAGAGAAAATAGGTAGGAATATAACTCGGCAACTGGTTCATGAATGGCAACTGGCTCATTTGTGATCCTGGTTCCCATTTTAATAACACTCACACAGTGTAAACGCCATACAATAAGTCAGACTATGGCTTGGCTATGTACAAGTCACAATATAATAAAATGCACACTGTCAATATATTTACAATGCACTTATGTCAAAGTGTTAATCACAATTAAATTAAACAGTAATACACTGCTGTCTAAAGTGTAAACCATAAACACAATTATACAAAATATAAATGACTTAGTGTCCTGCCGTAGTCAAGGCACTCAACTTCTAGTACCATGCACACTATAGACAGAAGTGCACACTTGGTACTGTCAAAGTCGATTAGTAATAGCTACACAACACAACAGTCTGAAATAAAGCTATGGACAGTCACTACACTATACAATACATCTAGCGCTCGTCGGAGGAACATAACGGCCTAGATCACTCTAGGAAAAGTTGAAATTTTTTTATTTAACTTGTCGATTTTTATAGTTAAAATTATATTTTTAGTTGTTTTAACAATCACACTGTGCTTAACTAATCTTGTTACAATAGAAATAGATCGAAGATATTAAAGTTGTAATAGTCTAGACTATTTTTGGGAGTGTATTTGTTTTCACCACGCTAAACGCTATCCCATCCTACACGGTGCACATAATAAGAAACGGAGGCAGAGACAAAACTGAAGAAACTCATCTCCTGCACTCAATTTTCACCGGATTAAACTGGACTGAACTGAAATACAAAGAGCTAAGTTCCATCTAATTAATACGTAGGCCGAAAGGCACTATTACCATATTTTCTCCTACTAGTAGGTCTTAAGATACTAGCAAACAATATATTTTGATAGGTTTTGAAGATGTCGAAAGAAAAAAACAAGTTAACACCCCAACTAACGGACCAGATCTCGTCTATGGTGAATCAGCAAATACAGATGATGTCACAGAAAATATCTTCAATCGCCGCTAACAGAATACTACACACGGTCAACATGATGATTCAAAAATTGGAGAACAAAATTTCAGAGAAAATGGAAAGCCTAGAAAACAGTTTTAACAACAAGGTAACCACTTTAAACGAAAATGTTGAAAAAATGAAAACGCGGAGTGACAAAGGGGAGGCAGAAATCTTTTATCTTAAGGACCAGCTTGTGGGATTAATAGAAAACAACACTGACCTACAATATGGAGGAAAAATTAAAGAACTCGCTGATAAACTGGAAGACTCAATTACCATTAAGGTAGCTCACTTAAACTATAAAATTTCTGCACTAGAATCCCGTGTGGAAGTGGAAAGATCTCAGTGTTTGGGAGCCAAAAACCAGCTAGCGGGTCTGCAGAGTAGATTAGTAGGGATAGAAAAAGCAAACCGAAGTAAAGAATTTGTGATTTCGGGCCTGAAAGTAAACAAGTCAGCTCTAGAAGACACCCAAGACCTCCTTATTTATAAACTTGGAATCTGCATTAGCAAAAAAGAGATTGAGAAGGCTAGGAGAGCCATTGTGTCAACTCCAGGCAAACCCCCCTTGTTATTCGTGAAACTAAAAGACAGTAGTCAAGTCTCGCTAATTATTAAGAAAAAATCTGAGTTAAAACACACTTCAAGGGAAGTTCGCATTTACCCTTACCTTATTAAAGCAGAGCAAGCAATGTACAGACATACAACAGAAATGTTCTGGCAGTTTAAGCATCAGCAACCAACGGCAGTGGTACAGTTCATCGGAAGATTCGGCATTGCGGTGGACGGAAAGCAGTACAGAAGCAACGGATCTCAACTAATTGAGTGGGGATGTAATCCTGGTTGAACCAGCTTAAAAATGACATGAAGCTTCGCTCAAGTTAGTTCACGGAGTTCAACTTTTGATGAGAGAAGGTCAAAATAATATTTAAGTATTCAACGGGGAAGCTGTATGTACCCACTAGTGGAGTGTACACTTCAATGATAATATTAAGTTCGATTGGTTATAGCTAATGTGATTAAGTACGTATATTTGATTTAAATACATTATAATGAATAATGAAGAGAAACAATTTCTGTTATTATAACCGACAAATGAAAGTTATTTATGGGATGTTAAATCGGCAAGTTACATGAAGAAAGAAAACGACTTAAACATCTGAACTAGATGGCTAACTGTCACCGTAAACATTATTAGTGTTCAATCAATTAATTAACCTATCCATTATTGTAACAATCAAACAATTTTGTTGAAAAATTTATAATTTTGATTTGTGTATGGGCCTATGGCCTAAAAATGCAATAAATCCATACTACTACTACTACTAACCTCTTTTTTGATTCTTGGTGTTTTTACTTCGTATGTATCAGATGCATCAAACTATATTAACAATGCTTGCAGTTTTGCAAGTGTTGTTGGCTGCGCCTGCATTCGTAAAAAATTTCTAACTTTTTCTCGCAGATTTGGTATGACCGCTGTTAACATCTGTGCTGCTGGAAAATTAGCCTAACTCGCTCTGAATGAACTCTGCGGTCGCATAAAAAAATCGTTGGCGCCTTTGGTGCTTTGTTGGCGTTGTTGGAACATTTCTACCAATGGTACTGTTGGGTCTGGGTTTGCGGGACAACTGACCAACAATTCAGTAAACAGCACGTCTAATGTTGTCGCATCCGTTAGTAGTGCCTTGTTAATGTTAAAGTAACTCTAAGCTATAGGTGTAGTTAACGCTTCTGATAACTGCAACTTACTTGTATTCAGATTTATTTATGTTAAAGGTACCCATGACGTCAACTCAGTCCGGAACATGTTAAATGCGTTTGTGTGAATGTCAGGTTTCGAATACGATGGTCGTTTTAATTTTTATGTTTTAAAGTGTGCCATTGCTACTGAAAATTACTGTCTGATGCCGTAATAATCTATTTCTGCCCCAGCTTCTATTTTTATCTCCGGACGTAATTACATAACGCCTGCAGCTCTATATAAATGATTTGGAATCTTAGCTAGCTCTTCTTGAAGGTTTCTTTCCTTTAACTCAGTTTGTCTGGTTTCAAAAAAATTAAGTACTCAGTATTATGACTAAACTTTTTACATACCAATTCTGTTGTATTCACTATTGAAATTCTACGTTTCTATGCCCCTTGTAGTATAAGTTCTGCCTGTTCTGTGTCTAGAGCTCCTACGGCGGCTACAAAGCTGTTTTTTCTCTTCTTTGGAATTATTTTCCTGACCCTTTCCAAAGCCTGAAGTATTTTGGTCAGCTGGAGATGAGTGCGCTTAGTAGAAAATGTATGGTGTTGCTACGCGTCGATAATCAGCTTGTGGAATTGATGGTTTTTCGATTGCTGATGACTTTGCTGACGTTGTACTTTCCCCTGTTGATATCGTTGAACCCTGAGGGTGTTGCTTGTGCACTGGGAGTCTCGTTCGTAACTTCTAGACTCGCTGCTGTGACCGTCCAGCGTTGCTCCGATTCTTTATTTTCTAAAATCATTCATTGTTCGCTTTTCCCTGTTCACTGGCGTAGAGAAATTAGGTTTTGCACTGCTACTGGGTCGTTCTTATCCGAATGTCGGTTCTCCAGGGCGTGTTGGCAGTTGGCAGTCTGGAAAATCCTCCCGGGAGTTTGAAGGTTCGTATATTTTTGTCGATTCGTAGTCGCGGTGTTGATTTAAAACCTCAACTCGAATATGGTTACCCTCGAAGCCCGGATTTGTTCCGGGAGCCCGGAAGAGCCCGGAAGAATGAAAAATCAACCATGGCTAAAGCAATATCTAATTTTATGTTGTCCATGCAAACAGCACACTGTGCCTTTAATCTCAACGAAGCGGCCACGCATGACAAGGCAAGCCTCTCAATGGAAAAGAATATCCTTCCAAAATTAAAGTATCACTTCCTGTATGGCAACGTAAATGGGAAGAAGCACCTTCACCACCTGTCTGCTATTACGCCACTCATCTCTGTAATAAGATCAGAAATGATTAAGTTATTTTTGACAAAACCGAAACCATGGAAGAAAATAGCAGCATTACCAACTCACAATCCAAACCAAAACAAACTTCAAGTTTTAACAGAGATACTACACCAATCAGGAAAAAAGAAAACTGGAATGGCAAATCGAAGAAACATGCCACCTTCAAACAGCACAAACAATCACGACCGAGAACGAATTCACAATTAACCTTGAGCAACTTACAAGAATGGGTGAAAACAGGCAAAGGAAAACAAGATAAACAATTAGACAATATAACGTCCCGATGACAACTACCGATCTCGGCGCAACTAAACTTCTCTCAAACCCAGGTACATCGTAATCGTAGATATTTTAACTGTAAACCATGGCTTTCTGAATTCAATTTAAATGAAAATTTAAAAATGAAATTCATAATCTGTATCAAATTACAAAATTAAGGGTTATCAATAGTTCATAACTTAACTGAGATAAAACTACCGTAGATACTAATAATGATATTAAAACTAGGTAGTAAATTTGTAGCTAATTACAAACCCAGTAAACCTCTTATAGAAAAATATGTACAAGAAGCATTGAACAAAATTTCATGGAAATTATTTTTCGACTGCCAAGATGGTGATAACAATTATAGTAAAGTTAAATCCATTTTTCACAAAGCAAAGCAAAAAAATGTTTTAACCACAAAAGAATGCTCAATTAAAGATATTATTTTTAAGAAGGAAATGAATAATATTATTTCTATTTTTAAGGATGTATTCATGGCAGTTAGGACAAAAGACTTTCCAAGTAGGAGTATTTTAGAAAAATGTAAAGTTTTCTTGAAGCAAAATAACTTAAATATAACCATGGCCGATAAGAACGCAAGTATAATTGTCAGTAATATTATAGACTATGAAAATGAACTAAGTAAACAACTAAGCAACACTAATAACTATGTAGAAGTTAGCATCGATGAATACAAAGATGTTACGGATTTAGTTAAAAGAAATATTAGTTTTTACTCACATCTTATAGATAAAACCATGCCACTAACTCAATTACTACCTGTTCTACACAAGCCAGCTAAAATTTACATTTTACCTAAAATTCATAAATTGACAGCAGCAGAAATAAAAATTAAGAAGTTCCCTCCAGGTAGAGCAATAAGTTCAGCTCTTCACTCTCAAATGAGTGAACTAAGTAAGTTTGTAGACTACATTTTACAACCAACTATGAAAAGTATTCCAAATTTGATTTTTGACACCTTAAATTTTCTTTTTCTTCTGAACGAAGTTAATTTATTGAAAGATCGTAAGTACATCCTGTTAGCAACTGATATAGATAGCCTGTACCCCAGTCTCTCACCTAGTATTTGTAAACTAAATGTCATGGATTATTTTAATTTAACAACTAGCCCTATACAAGGTTTGAATAATTATAAGTTAAATAAGTTGCTTTCTTGGATACTGGATTACCATTATGTTGCATACGACAACAAATACTATAAACAGATAAAGGGTATAGCCATGGGTAGTTCAGCCAGCGTAGCTATAGCTAATATTACAGTATATAAAGAACTTATTAATATTCTCAACCAACCGGAAATAATTTTCTGTCGTAGATTTATAGACGACATTTTTTCTATAGTAGATATAACCGAAATAAATGACATTGACGCATGGCTTAACTGTATATTTACACATAATTTTTTGTCATTTACACACAGTTATAGCCGAGACGAAATAAACTTCCTAGATGTCACTATACGTATGGACAACAATAATGATATCACAACTAATCTTTATCAAAAACCCATGGCTAAACATTTATTTCTCCACTATAAATCTAATCATCCACGACACTTAATAAACTCACTACCTTATTCCCAGGGTTTGAGGATTATAAAACTTTGTACTTCGAATACTGATAAGTTAAATTATCTTAAAAAACTTCTTAATAATTTTCTTTCTCGAGGTTATGCTATCAAGTTGTTAAATAGTACATATAAAAAACTTTTATCCATGGATAGAGACATTCTAATGATTCCAAAAAGAGATTTAGTGATTAATCATATAAAGGAATTTGACTCCGATTTGTACACAAAATACAACCTTGCCACACATCGTTCTTCAACATTAAGTACAGGACACACGCACTTGGTTTTTCCTTTTATGTACTCACCCATTCCTATAAATAAATCCATCAGCGATTTTATAGTAAACTAACTTGTATGTAACAAACAATAATGATTTGAATGAAGCCATGGACAATTTGAAACTACAAATAGTATTTACCAGAGCTAAAAATGTAATAGAAATTTTTAAATAACTAAACTAATATGCATTTTGCTATTTATACTTGGGAGTGTATCAACTTTTAACCTTTTTCCTTAATCCTTATGAATTAATTCTTATGAATTTTTCATATTTTTACGTTTAGTCTGTGATTGTAATTTTTCCATCAAACCCTTGACAGTGATCTACAAGTATGTTTTAAGCACTGTATTTTCAATATGTTTTTTATGCATTATTTTTTTAAGCACTACTTTCAATGCCATTATATTTTAAACATTGTACTTACTTGCTTGTACTACTACCCACAATTTGTGATGACGTAATAAGTTTTTTGTTTAATCGAATACATACTACCATGGATTTATATATTTAGGTACTAATTATATGACATTTTTTAAGTCCTACTGTAAAATAATACATTACTGCAGAACCAGTAGACTAAAACTTGCTTTTCCATGGGCGCGAACCCTTAGTTCCATTTTCAGTTCTGAACAATTAACATTAACAGTGAAAACTTACAAATATTTTGTTGAAATTATTACAGTTTTTGTTTTTGTTAATTTCATTATTACATAATTTCAATAATTGTACACTATAGACTGAATAACTACGGATCCAACGGGTAAAAACCTTATTTAGTATTTATGTTAATATTACGATATTTAATCATAAACTTTGTACTATGTATTATCATCATTATTACTATAAAGATATAAAGATGTAATGGAGTCCATTTTGAACCGCTCCCTTACTATGTATATGTATTTATCGTTAAGTTAATACCAACAGTAACTTGTAATATAATTCTTCATAATGTTTTAATATTTAAGTGACAAGCTTAATATAAATTGAAAGTGATTGTACTTCGCACCAATATTTTACCTATATTTCTTTTTAACCATGGTATTAATTGTTTTATTTGATTGTCTGTATATTACAGCCTGACGAAATATGAAATAAACATTGAAACCGGTCGCCGAATATCAAACATACCAGCAAACTATTCATTATTTATTTGTCATTACGAGGTGGTCAGATTGGTCGCTAGTTTCATTACTAGCTTCTTCCAAAAAATAACGATTGTCTTCATCCGTTGTTACTGTAAGCTGCTGTCTCTTGCGTTGGTGTGAACAAACTGGTATCCCAGAAAATTCTGATGCGCACTTAATTCTTTATATTTTTCGAGTAGACAGACTCTTATTGTTCTTATAAAAATACTCTTCTCTAATTCACTTTTACTGTCTGCCCGTAACTTAACCAATTTTTTGGACCCCAAGTTAAATGGAAAAGCGTGTAATTATTTTTTCATGCTCCTTGTAAACTCCAATTATTTTATTTTTCAGTAATTATCCACTATTTACTGTACTACTTTTTGTTCATGTACTTCTCTTTTTTCACTTGATTCCACTTAAATATATTTGCACTTAATATTATTTTTTAATCATCTTTACTTTACCTTTTTTAATATTCTATAATTAAATACATATGAAATCGTTACAACGAACGCACCTCCACCACTGTTATGGTGCAGCTCGAGCAAATAATGATGAGATTGAGATTTACGTACGCAAGAGTTATTGAGTGTGTTGGTATAGGTATAGTCTTTTTTTTTGTATTTCGCTTGCTGTGAATAGGTACTCACCGTTCGCTGTCTCCGTACAATCTGGCGTCCTAAAGCTATTACAACTATATAGAATATGTGTTGGAGTTGGCAGTGGTGACGACCACTGCTGACAATGCAATGCTGACATTAGAAGAGTGCAGTACGTATTTACTGTGTTATTCTAACAAAGCGATCACTAACTTTAAAACTGAAAAAGATAGTGTAAGACAACATGCAAAAGTATCACACGCAGCATGGAACAAAGTCGCAAATATGCATTTTTAGTCCTATAAGCAGTTGCTGCGGCAATAAAGTAGGAAATCCATGCCTAGTATAGTATCACGTTCGGTTGCTCCAACTGTAGGTAGCTACAATAATATGAAATGCGACAAGGCCATTTTGTTAATTTTGCTCCGCATCCACATGGTCGTCTCTACTTAATGTTATCCATTAAACCGCCCTGTCAGCTTGTTTTGATTTTGTATTCCGTGTTGAGTAATTGAATTGAGACACTTTCCATTTTCCACCTCAGCAAACGACTTATCCTCTCGCTCTCTCTGTCCTCTGTCACGGCATATGCAAGTAGTGTTTGGGTACTTGTGTAGATGTGATCGATCTCAGTTTAAAGTGGGTATGTATCAGTGCCGGATCCAGAGGGGGATGGCTAGGGGGCTTTAGCCCCCCTCCCCAGAAGGATGTTTTTTAAAAATTGTAGAGATAGGAGCGGCCATTTTTGAATATGGCGGCTTAACATTGTTAGCCCCCCGCCAGAATAAATTTCTGGATCCGCCGCTGGTATGTATGGATAGGAGAGCATAGACTCACTGCCACCTGACAGTTTCCATAAACTAGCAAATGGATAAACGTCTTATCACATTCGGAATAGCTTCGTCTATCTGTAGTTTGTGCATAGGATTCCCCTATGCGGAGGTCCCTACTCTCAAATTAAGTTTAACAGGGATTCTGGGGGGGGGGGGGGGTTCCCATTCTCACACTTCACTGCTCCCACTGAGTCCAAATAAGTTGCACAGTGCAACCTATTTAGACTTGGTTGGAGGTGACGTGAGGACACACGGGCAGGTGGGCGGGAAAACACTCCCGAATCCCTCTTCAACACTTAGGCTTTTCTACTTCATTTAATACTCTGGACATGGCAGTAATTAAGTATTTTACTTAGGTAGACTACCCACGCAGAGTCATTTTAATTGACAGTAAGGTTTACGGAAGAGATCTCTTATGCTTGTGCTGATATTTCCCTTGTCCTAGCTTTTATATCTGATTTATCTTCTACGGGGGGTAAAAGTAACAAAAACTGTCTGTAATTTGTAAGGGATCAAGTCAAGGAAGATTAGGATTACTGGGCGAATATTTATTGTTTGAACTTGAGGGCTGAGGGTGGAAATCCAGTGCAGTGTAGTCTGAAGCAGAGTAGAGTCGTATACAGATATAGGTGCATATAGTTGACAGGGGAGACGGAGCGTGGTGCGTATATTACACACTTTTCACACTTAAGTGGACATGAGCCTCTATGTCACATTTTCCATACCTCGGCCTCTATCTTTTTATGTATCTATGCAATACGCACACTGTGTATAAGAAGAGAGACGAGGAATGCTCGTAATTGACCTGTTCATTTTCCCTCAGAATTAGGTAGGTGTGTACGTGTAAATAAACTGAATGCGCCTGTGTGTGTAAATACTACACCTAGGGGAGTTAACGTGATCAACACATACATCCAGAATTCGTATTAACTGTAAACTATGGAGCAAAGACTTCGCACAATACAAACTCTCTATTTCTCTCGCTCTCTTTCTTTCTGTCTCTCTCTGTCTCGATAAGCTTCTGAATAGGGGAGACGGACCGAAGCGCCTATGTCCATACATGTACTTACCTCCTTAGTGTGGCCTGCCCTGCTCATGTTTATTTTATTCTACGCTAAGGATTCTACTATTGTATTTGTACTCTCACTCACGATCAGTATTTTCCTCTGATTAATTTCCCTTTCCTTTCCAGTGCAGTGTTGGTAGTTTTGGTCCATGTTGGATCTGGATGGAAACCCTCGTGCAATTTCAGTAATTTGTTGAGAAAGCAGTCTGGGTCTGTTTTGGAGTCTCCATGCATGGTTCCGTGGGTAGTTGTAGTGGTTGATATCTAAGTAATATTTGAGGAGGAGTTGGAAACGAATCAACTGGAAAACATGGACATGGATGGGATGAGAGCTAATATAGAAAGAGATCAAGTCAAATGAGCGATTGAGGAGGAAAAGAAAACTTTCAAATTAACTTTCCTTTTTTCCACCATGTCTTCCCGTCTTTTCCCAGAGCCCTATACCTACTATTGTTGTTAGAGTATCAATAATTCAAAAAAGGTCATGTGTATTAATAAAGGTATACACGCTGTGAAGGAAAATTTTCCCTTCAATATGAAATCGTGAGAAAAAAGATAGTTGAGGATGTGATGAACGAGATTACACCATTTCATCATTTGTAGGATTTCTATATGTAGTCGCACACACCGAAAATAAATGTTTCATCGCCTTAGTATTATCCCCATTCAAATCCAACTTGGACACACACCCTTGAATTTAACTTGCCTTCAGTAGAAATAGTATGAATTAATGCAACGTATATTTCAGAGTATTAATGAATCAAAAATACAAATCTTTTATAATGCTATACGGACTTTGGTTGCATCTCCTTTCACCTCGTTTCTATAACGCATATACATAATTTGTTTTGGCGACTAAGATCGGTAGAGAAGAAGGGATGGCGGATGTGAGGATGTTGAGATGATATTGGTGTGATAAGGTGCTATGGAGTGCTTGGATGTTTATGTGTTTAGTGTTTAGTGCTGAGTGTGTGTTATTGTAAGGTAGACTTCGTGGCACGTAAAATAAAATGCTTGGATAATTAAAACAGTAGAATTCTTAATATACGAAAACTACAATTTATTTAACAGTTAAATTACGAAGAACAACAAAGTATTTAGAAAGAAATAATGAAGGGAGCTATTGCTCTGACTTGACTTGATTTGAGTAATTTTACAGAGTTTGAGATAGAGAGACAGGTTGTGGTCACTGTCTGACGGGAGAATTACAAGTGAATATTTTAAGTGACTTCTAAACAGAGAGCTTGAGAGAGGCAGGTAAGTTCGCTGTCTCACCAAGATTGCAAGTGATTTGTTGTTCGATATTTTACCTCAAATTACAACTTTTACAGTTAAAAACTGGAAGCGGGTTTGATGTTGTTACAAAGGCTGATGTGTACTTAACTATATAAATAAAGGAACAAAGAATTAATTTAGGTCAAATACAGAGGAAATCAGCCAGAAGCTGTTGTGGAAAAATACTAACATAATACAAGTAGAAAACATTTCAATTATGCATGACTAAGTAGGTAGGTAGGTACGTTTAGGCTAAAAACTGGATTTCAGTTTTAATCTTTAACCTTGAGTAGCAGCCACAGTGACATGCTAGAAATTAATAGAATTACGAAGTAATGTTAATTCGAATCGATTCACAACTTAATATTACCATATTGACCAAATAAGTAAATTACATATGTACGGTAACGTATAAGCATAGCAAAATATTGATTAACTAAAATTGAGTTATAACAAAAACGTTTCAGACAATTTGGACGCGACTTGGCCTATCTTAATTAGAAATAAGTCTTCTAACTGTAAATAAAGTCAAATCCGTCCTCACTCGTCTAAACATTACGTGAGCAACAGTCAAAGTTAGGAAAATTTGTAATTTACTGTAAACGCATTACATATACATATGCTGATTTGATGCTTATTTTAGGTTTATAATACAAAACAAACAAATTGAATATTATAAATATATTATTACGTGCTCTACTTTGAATAAAAATGAATAATTGTATATAAATGTAAGTCACTGCTTCTAGTTACGAAACATAATTCAGCAACCTTTTGAAGTAATAGGACATCATAGATCATTTTGAAGCTCTTAGAAAGTTAAGAACTATGAATTTTATTCAAAATTGAAATTTTTTTTCTACTATTTTCTTAGAAGCAAAAAACTAGTTAGCAGGCTTACAGGGTAAATTATTAGGGGTAGACAAGGGAAACAGAAATTAGGAATTCGTGATATCGGGGCTGAAAGTAAACAAGTGAGCTAAAGAAAACACCCTAGACCTGCTATTCTATAATCTTGGAATATACACGACCAAGTATGAGGTTGAGGATGCTCGGAGAGCCAGCGTGTTTACACCAGGAAACCCCCCCCCCCCCTAATATTTGTGAAGATGACAAAAAGCAGACTAATTTCGCAAATTATGAAACAAAATCAGTGTTAAAAACTAATTGGAAGGGAGTTTGCATCTACCCGTACCTCATCAAATCGGAGCAAGCAATGTACAGACATACCTCTAAAATGTTCTTGCAATTCAAATATCGGCAACCAACGGCAATGGTGCAGTTTATCGGAAGATTCGGTATTGAAGTTAATGTGAGGCAGTGCAGAAGCAACGGAACTCAACTAATAGAGTGGGGAGGTAATCCTAGCTAAAGTTACTATAAACATATTCCCTGAAATCATTTGTACGCAGCCAATTTATCAGTGTATACCGGTGTTAGTTCGTTTTTCAACTGTGTAGCTGTGTGTACCTACTAGTGGAGTGTTCTCTTCAACGTCAGTCAAAAGTTATTTTGGTTATATTTATTTTGTCAAATTACCTATACTTGTGTTAATTTTATTTTAAGGATAGATGTAGAAAACAAACATTTATTGTTACTATAATTGTTTAATGAAAGGTATGTAAATATTTAAGTGATGTTAAATCGGCAAGTTGAGTGAAGAAAGAAAAAGAATTATACAGTACAGAAGATGGCTGATCCAGTTTCTTCGACTTGGCATAAATAATTTATAATATGAAATAGTTTGTAAATTTTGATTTTTATATGGGCAATTGACCAAAAACGCAATAAATCATTACTACTACTACATAGCAAATGCTCTTACAGACAGTTTATTGGAAAATGTGTGTTGTGTTGATATCTTTTCTATCTCTTCTAAGGAGTCGAGCATTCTTTACTTAACTCTGTATACCCCACTACACTACTCTCAGTGGCACAACTTCAGGATCTACAGTCAACAGCTTGGGTTGAAGCCTCGGCTAACCTTCACTTCCCCCTTGTATTTCGTTTTATATGTTTCAGAGTAGGCACTGATGTTCTACAGAGTTGGTTCATGCCACCGCACCGTCTACTCGACTAAACGAGATACTCAGATAACAACCACGAACCACACAAGACCCTTACAAGCTTTTTTGTAATTTTAACAATTCAAATTAATAAGTGTATGCAACTATTCTAATAACTTATCGATTCATACTATGAGGTAGTGAGCGATTGGGATAGATTATTGGAGTCTCAAGGTTGCGTTGAAAGTACTTGTATGCAGGCTCACTGTCCCCAGGGTGGTACGGTTTCAGACAAAGTATCCCCTCACTTTGTCTGACTGCCTCCCGCGCTATTCCCCCAGTCCTTCTCCTCTGCAAGCTTCTCTACCCTGCACGGCTCCAACGTAGGCGGGCACGATGGCTTCTGAGAGAGGGGGCACAAAAATAATGTGCTCCATCTCAGATTCGACCTCGACTACTTTGCGTTACGTGTAGATAGTGTAACCACGTGTGGGGCCGCCCTAATATAGTTAACTACGTCATACGTAGCGGGCGGACTAAGTTATCCAACGTTGCGCCGCAACTTGACCGTATCTTTAATGTATTTACTTGTTCCACAAAATATAGTGCTTGAAAAGTGGTATTTTGATGCAATAAATTATTATTTCCAAATCCGCTATTTCCACTAGGTATTTCTGATTTCTAAAGGCCGATGGGCCGACGATATTATGCGACATGATTGTACTTAATTATAATGCAACGTAGATACATCGTGAGAGGCGGAAGTGGAAGATGTTTAAAATTTCAATCAGGGGAAAGGTTCGAACTGATGAAGGCGTTCCAAAACTTGAAGTAAATCCACCAGAGTTTAGTCTCTATTTCAACCGCGGATAAATATATACATGCCAACTATGAGTGTGAGCTAACTCCATCGATATTAGCGTATAAATTTGTCTTCGTGCCTTTCCTCTGCATTCTGGTTCCTGAAGTGACTGATTCCAGTTTGTCCTTGTTAAAGAATAAATGCGTTGCCTCGTGAACTAGGTAGTCGCGTTTTTCTGTTCTGGTGGTGATTCTGTGACGGGGAGACAATGTGTTGGTAATGGATGAGGCTGGGTAGTGAATACGGAAAAGACATTATTAGCTTACGATTACCTAGTATGGATGCATGACTGTGTGTATTGAATTTATCTAAATTTTGTAATGCGTTTAACTTTGATTTTTCCAGCAATCCTCGCGTCAGTGCTGACGAGAGAGAGTGTGGACGAGTGGGCCCGATTCACCGTCAATATTTTAGCTGTATTTAAGAAAGGGAGAGACTCTCGACTCCGTCGGGGCTCTGCATTCCTTTGGGTTCGGATGGAAGATCTCGTTTGCAAATGTCCTAAAATTAAAGTCAACAAGTGAGTAATGTTGAATTCCTATCCATCTATGATATTTTAATTTTATTTCCTATATGCAGGATTTTTTTTATCTCGCTCCCGTCTAACTCATCATTAAGACGCTTAAAAGCTCTATGTATTTCTTTCTTGATTTCTTTCTCCTGTATTGACATTTCTGGATTTGATTGAAATTGAAATATTTATTTTATGTCCAACTATCGAGTAATTGGGGAAGAGTCTTATGATCGAACGTCTTTTGTACGAAACTAGTTATGCGTATGCTCTTTTAACGATTTTTTTTTTGTACGAAATACCGTTGTACGAATGATATGTGTTTGTACAAATGCAATTTGTACAAAAAAATCGCTTCTACGAATGTTTTTTGTTCGAATAATCGTTGTCGGATATTTTATTCTGATAACGGTACCGAAAGGCGATGGCAAACAAGAATTAAATTAAAAGTTCAATAAGTTGTTGTTCCAACTGGTTCCGCAATTTTTTTTCCCAATGCAGTTGCTCGTTGCGCAACATTACAAACCACTGGTATTTTCTGCATACAACTTATCCCTTACAACCTGGCACTTACAACTTATGGCTAATTCAACTTATTCCGATTCAACTTATCCCGATTCAACATGTGTCCTATTGGACCTTTGCCTTTTTCAACTTATGAACCTCATTTATATGGCTTGCGTTGGAGCAGATATGAAATACGGTGTACAAAACTATATCATGAGTTAAGGGTATACACAAATCAGTTGTAAAATTCATAATATTTTATAATTTATTAAAATCCAAAATCTATTCGTATATAGTGTTTGATTCTAATTTCGCGATTTCGTAACAACTTCGTATCCTTTTGTTCATATTAGTTGCAGAACAACCTATTACTATTCGTGTTTTTAATCCGGTGTTGTACAGGGTGGGCCATTTATAACGAAGGATTCTAACATGCCATAAATTCTAAGTTTATCATTCGAATATATCGAGCAATATACCAAAATAAAGGCAATTCCTGCGAAATTTGTTTGACACCTCATCTATTAAAATTGGCTAAGAATAAGTTGCAAAATGGCCTAACTAACAAAAATCGCAGTTTTTAGATTTTTTGGTCAATTCTAAAATGATTTTTTAACCACTTTTATACAAAATTAAAGCGTAAAAACATGCAGACTAGAAACATTGGACTTCAAATATCCCAACAGAAAAAAACCTGACAAACATTTAAAAATTGAAAAATCGAAAAATGTTTAGGCTCAAATTCAAACATCGAAAATTTGTACAAAAGACTTTCGTACAAAAGCCAATCGGACCAAAGACAGGATCCAAGTAATTATACGTAGGTACCTAGTTACGTTCCCTGATTTCTTCGTCAGTTCTTCAGTTTAAGTAGCATTCAAAATTGTGTAGGGTTTCCAAAAGGATATCCCACGAATCATATCAAAATTATAAATATCACTTGGATATGTTGATACTTTTTTACGCTCTTTTTTTTCTCCTCCTGTTTACTTCCTCCACATACACACATTATCGTTGAGTTCGAAGTTTAATCTAGCTCCTATGATGGTGGAAAGACAACATTGATAAATTCCTTGGTATTTTTAAATAATTTCTGTGTGGAATCTGTCAACAACTTCTTGGTTAGATATTTAAGCTTGACTATATCGAAAATCTGTAGGAAAAAATCTCTGATTTCTGCATGTAAGGAAGAAAACGAGAAAGATTCTATGAGCGACATGTAGTGTGTTACATATTCTTCGGATTATTTTTTTGTGGTTGTCACCATCTCCGTTCCACTCTTTGACTGATAGAGTACTTATATAATATGCACATTTCATTTCTCATTTCCAATTTTAATATTTTCTTTGACTCCCACACATATCCAGGTCCTACTTGATCATGGGGAACGAGCACAAGGATGGGCAGCCAGGGTTGATGGCAGGGCGCCAATCGGTCGTCATCGAGTGGCGTGACGATTGGCAGGAAAAAATGAAATCATTGCAGCGTCGCTCCAGAGATGAATGTGAAGATGAGGAGGATGACTAGAATAACAATAATAAGGATAATTTGGTTGTAACGCAGCAAACGGAGATCCACCAGGAGTTTTTTCCTCTCCAGTGAGACATGTACTGGAATGGAATGGACGAGAGCGAGAGAGAGAACGAGGAATGAATGAGCAAGGCATTTAAATATGTATCTTGAGCCAACTGTACAGATGAGACAAACTACCACTAAACGTCAAGTTTTTCTCCTCTTCAATTCTCCATATCTGTATAGTGTGTGAATGGGAGATTAGCCCTTTAATTTTAAATGGAGAGAATGCGTGGTTGTAGTAGCTTCGGCTCGCTCATACACATTACCTCCTTTCTCGGTTTTTATTTATTTATTTATTTTCTCGGTTTTCTTCTGCAGGGTGAGTCCATCTATGTGTTTTTTGTGTGCAGTATAGTGAAAAAATGTTTCTAAACGACACGCATTTAGTATGCGCAGTGACGCATGTATGCTCGCCCTAAGTTTTTATACCTTATTCGAGTGAGAATAGATGTATTACATGATGATGAGAATCAATAATAACTTTTCAACACAAAATACGTAACATCGAAATACGTATGTAATTTATAATTTGATATGGGCTGACATTCCAACTGATCGTGAGTTTTTCTTTTCGCCTGTTAAACGTTTTTAGCTTTCGGTTTCCCATCATTTCTTCCCAAATGTCCTGTAGCCATGATGATGGGGTTCTCCCTCCACTACCAGGAATAATATACAAACGGAAATGCAGAAAATAGCTCCACTTCCACTCTGATTTTGATCACTGTCACTGTTCCAATGAATCATTCTCTTGAGTATAGCAAATTAATTTAATTTTGATTTAATTTAAAATCTACTAATCCTAAGAATTGATGGATGAGTGAGTGTGGAGGAAATCTTTTGGACATACATATCGGGATACAGTCGCTGCATAATAAGTTGTATAATTGTGAATGAAATGAAATGTTTAAATATATCCGTGTTTTTTGTTTTAATTGACTTCAATCTTGTCAGTGAAGCCCGGTGGCTGATTTGGAGTTTGTTTTGTACATGTGTGTCTATATACTGTGTCTATTATATTGGTTATCCTGCTAAATATATTTAGCAAAAATAATTTTGCTGACATAATATTATATTTACCATGTTCCTATTACAGTGAAGTTGTATCTGTATGAGTATGGAGGGAATTATGCATGTACCGTAAAGCTTCTAATAACTCTTGGGTCTGTGGCTAAGTTTGGCATAACTCCTGGGGTCGCTACATATATAGCTTTTTTATGCTTTGCTGCTTAGTTAAACTTGTATTTTTCTCTTTTGGGTCTGTGGCTAAGTTTGATCTAGCTCCTCTGGGAGCTGTTAGAAGCTTTACTGATGATTACTGATATGATTACTGAGCACAATTTTTAAGGTTAGATGCAGATGCTTTCTGATGCAGTTGAACTGGTATTTAAGTATTTAATTTCAGTTGCAAAGTAGAATCATATGATTTTTCGTATTCACTAAGAGATACTTTGTATAATAAGAAAATGACAAGATTAAGGCCTTTCTTCCATTTCAATTCCGCAAATCATGTGAGAGGAGACTCAGTATAAAATGTGAAAGAAAACTAGTATGTGTTTATTTGGTCTGCTCTGTTGCCTGTACTTACCTATATGTGAGATGACTTAAATAAGAATTTCTGAAGAATTTTGGTATCGGTTAAATGAAAATATATCATTATACTCTCCTACGGTCCTCGAGGTATAAAAATTAGCATATATTAACTAATGTTTTTTTGATAATATTTCAAACAAGTTGAGAAAATATTAAAAGGTACTTGTAATAATATATTGTTAGCTATCCTGGTGTAGGAAGTATCGAATATAATCTGCCAATCCTATGTAAGTTGCTATTATCCAGAATCCAGATTTTACTTGATTCAAACGTTTGCTTTGTCGTCTATTGATAGGTTGGTGTTGGCGAGTTTAAGGGGATATTTCCAGTTGCATTGTCATTGACACCACTCTTTAACTGCACCCTTTGACTTAGATTTTAAGAATGTAAGAGATATTATAGTTAATCGATTTTAAATGTGAGTTGATTAATGGAGACTGAAGTTCCTATGCAATGATGAGTTATTATTATAATTACAGACATTATTCTACGATTACGTGTATGCATGCTACAACGTGTATTAGTTTTTTAAATGTGTGTAAATAATTAATCGACATAATAATAATTCTAATACAATTTTGTATTCGTAATGACGCCGGCTTATATATATTTTATAATATAGCCATTGCCATTATAACTACAAGCAGTCTACAGTCTGCGCCCTTGTTGCTTGTGAGGAAGTTGGTTATCTACAGTTATCATGTTAAGTTAATACTATATATGATGTACGTATATTTTAGTGGATGTTCAACTGATCGTAAGCGGATTTAGCGGATGTATATGGATGTGAAATCCTTAAAATCACAAATGAGATCATTATATTCAGTAATTAGAGTCACTCAATACACATTTTTGTGGGACAGTTTGACAGAAAATTCTGGGCACTCCATCTGTTTTAGATTATCTAGAATAATTTAATAAATAAAGCCAAATGTGCATGACTAAGGACTCTGAGCAGATTTTGAAAGCGAAAAGAAGATTACAGTTTCGTAATACTGGTCGTTATAGTTTTAATCTATATCAAAAAATCCAATTTGGCATTTTTGAAGCAGGGTTCCTTTTCCTTAGTCTAAAATCCGCTAATTTGAGATCACGTTATTGTGACATTTTAAAAATTAACCACTTTTCAAGGTTTAAGTAAGTTGGCATTCAAAAAGTTCTTCTTAACTTCCGAATCAAAAAACAAATCATTGTGCGTACCTAGTTCAAGTATTTTTTTACACACTGAATGTCGAACACATGTAAATATATAAGTATACCTTTACTCAAGTCTTAATAAATTAATTGTTTTTTTCTAAATAAAATCACAATGTTGTACATTTGGATATGTTAGCATGTGTCTGCTAGTGGTGTTCCCACTTAGATCCTGTGTAGTGTACTATTGCAAATTACTGGAATAAATTAAAATTAGGCTGAAGAAAGTTATGAAATCTGGAGCTTGCAGTGTTGGAAATCAGCAACTATTGTGGATTTGGTATGGTTTATGATTTACGAAGGGCGAATGGTTAATCCTTTGATTTACAATGTTCAAAAGGGCTTGCTCATGAATAGATTTTCATTCAAGAACGGCAAGCGTCAGCACATGTCTTTACCAAGTTTTAGGGAATAATTATTAAACACTACACAAAAACAGCAATTGGTACGGAGGACGGCGAAATCATTGAATTGGGCGGAGCCAGAGCAGACAGTTTAGACAGTTACAATGAATTAATAAACTTAAATGTCCTGACGCTCTTTACTATGATTAAACATTTGGTACATCCGCGGAAATTGCAAATTCTCAATAAGGTGTACGAGTATTATCTCCCTGGGTGATTTCGCCGCTGACATTTGCCCCCCGAACGCTAATTTAAGATATTAAAACGCACATAACACAAAATGAGGAATTAATGTTGATGAGTAAGTAAAACTGTTTGAATTGTATTTTAGATAATTGAAATATCACAAATATCTATTGCAATGTATATACATGCACTTTATTAATATCTGAGCATAGGTAATAGGTATGCGTAGTAATACATGTAAGAAACAAGTAGGTTGATTTAATGCTCAATGCACACGTCTACAAAATATTAAGTATTAGCAGATTTAGTTTTTAACTGCATCAGCTGTTACTCCACTACTGGTAGGAACAGCAGTGAAATAGCTAACTAGTAAGTGTAACATCATTTTCAGGTGTTTATTATGTAAGCTGAATACTTTAATTGATGCCACTAATATAAAGTTTACCGAAATCGCGATTAAATCATAACTGGTTATTCCTTAAAACGTTTTTGACATTTGAAAAAAGTTCATTACCATATAGCATAATATGCACTGACCAGTAAATTGGCTCGACTGCTGACGGAAGCAAATATAGTTGGTGGCTGCAATTTTTTGATTTATTCAGATAGCTGTATTATCTACATTACTTTCGTAATTTAAATAATTCTGCTGACCAACGTTGAACGTCAGTCGTCCATATAGTGCCCCCCTATTTCCAAACATCCGATTGTTTTGCATTGTAATTTATTCTTATGTTGAAAGATAGATAGATTACTTGAATTTTAATACTATGTAGAATATGTAGTTCTGCATTCAAACTGTCAGCACATAATGTGCAATATGTTGCAAAGTTATCGGCAAAAGGGGAGAGGGTGGAGTGGGGGGCAGCTGTTTGATGGCCGAAGGCCAACATACAGAATTGTTTGAATTTTATTATTATAATAGATAATAGATTGCCAGTGCAGGTTTAATATGTAGCAAAGCAAACGTATGTTGGGGAGGGGGGGGGGGGGAGGCAGCAGATGCACGGACGACGCTACCGGACAGAATTATTTGAATTTTATTATATGGCTTAACCGGATGTTCAGTATCTTTAAACACATTTTGCGGTAAACAGTTCAGCAACCGAAAGTCTAGTAAAACAGTTTTATAATTTTATAATTTATTTCTTAATAATTATAAGCTATAATTTTTAAGCTATTTCGTAGGCTTACCAGACCCAACGCTCTAAAGTTTTTAAACTAACAGGTAAATTGGTTGCAATTAATGTGATATACAGTTAATATAGCTTAAACGGGAATCTAATGAGATCTTTTTAAGCGTGCACGTGGCATTTTTGAAATACTGTTCATTAAAAATGTAAAACTAGTTAATTTAATTTCAAAATTGAAACTGATGCAAATCAACTGTAGATAGTACCGTTTACATTCAAAGTAATATCAAGTATGTTTGAGGATGTGGGATAAAAAATAGTATTGCAAAAATTTTATTTCGGGCCAAATAACAAAAAACTCCATAGCCGGGTTTTTCAAAAATTGCCATGTTAAATGCCGTAACAATAATCAGTTTTTTAATTTTGAGGCTTTTTAAATTTTATTTTAAATTTTTTAAAATTGTAAACGTCCATATGCGCAACAAGTTTAGGTATTCCTAGACAATACCAACGATGCTTAATTCGACTACCAATATTTGATTAAAATTCCAGAGAGGGGTCTTGCCGTTTGCTCGTTAAAAGCTCGGCCAGTACAAAAGTTTCCAAGTCTCCAGTTCGCAGTTTCCACTTGTATTTTCACCTGTAACAGCGCTGGAAGTTGCTAAAACCCAACAGCAAATCAGTTAAAATTTAGAGTAAACTTGTTGAAGCATGTACGTCACTGTATATGCATGCTAAATTAGTGATTCATTATTCACTACTAAATTTGTAGTGTCAGTCCAGGGGTTAAGGAGGAATCTACCTATGCCGAAGGTTTAGATAGGACTTAACAAACATTGCCAAAAATACAACTTAAAATTGTAATTTAAAAAAAATACAAGTGGAAACTGGGAACTGGAGACTTGGACACTTTTTGTCCCGGCCGAGCTTCTATACAAGTCTGCCCAAATTTTCATCTGGCATGGCGATGGCCCGGTTCCTTAAATGCTAAATACTACTCGAATATTGTTGTATAGTAGTAGTAAACAGGAAATGGTAGGACTCACCAATTTGTATCAAATTTAGAATAGCCGAATGAAATATATCGGGGCAGCCAAAGGCTTATTGTCGCCAATGAGTTCTCCATTGAGTTTTAAACGCTACGAAAGATAAGTTTTTGAAATAGAGAAACATGTTTTTTTAAATTCGATTATTGTTGAAAATCACTGTGTAATGTAATGTACATCCTACATTCGTTAAAGTTATGACTGCGCTTTTTATCCACCAATCAGTTCTCGACAATTCAAAAAAAAACGCGGCTTTAATGTTAATGAGGCCTAATTATTAATATTATTTTCAGGTCATTAATATTTTTTTTAAGCCACTTGGTCATGAAAGTAATGACTTTTATTTCTATGGTAATTCATGTCACATGCTAGAAGTACTAGGGCCTGACAGTTCGCATCCTGGTTGTGTCGCCGTCGTATTGATTATTCCTGGTAGTGACGAACTACTTGAGTCAGACTTAACTTTCGAGATTTAAGTCAGGCTTCACTTAAGAGCACTCCTTTCACTGGCGCGAACTGATGCATCTCCTCTTTTTACTTTCACTTTGAGTAAAAATTCAAGTCACAGCGAAAACGGAACCTGCTATCTAGCTGTTCCGTCTTCTCTGTCCTCGGGCCTCGGGTAAACTGTTTTAATTATTTTGCCATTGAAAATCGATAATAATGCCAATGAAATTTCAGTTGAGTCAGTGGTTTACATAAACATTATGTGAGTTGCTCATGTTAAATGAATAGTATTTTTTGGACTGTAGACTGGATGTGAACATGATTAATGGAACTAGTCTGGAACAGTCTTAACAGCAAAAACAAAAAGTACAATATTGAAATTTTTGAATTTCCCGCGAAAACTTTAAATATTGTGTAAACTCAAGATTTCTTGTTGATCTTATTAGGTTATAGCAATTTAGTCTGTCATTCATTAAATTTCGATGCTGACTTATAAATTTAAATAAATAATAAACATGCTTTAGGCGAAAATACCTTTAGGGGATTTTCAGTTTTGTAGAAGTACATGTTTTTGAATTTGCCGCCAAATCTTAAAATCCAAATTTGAACCTCTTACTAAATGAAACTACACATAAACGATACACCCATCAAACCAAAATGAATGAGCGAATCCAATTATTGTAGTGTGACAGCTCAGATCATGATTAATATTTAATTGTAATAAAAAAAATTAATTTTTTGTCAAAGTTGACCGATGTTATTGCATGATATATCATTTTAAAGCCCTTTAAAAATAAGGAAAACGGGTATTTTGTTTTTGGCCCCCGACACATACAAACAATTTTAGGCGGAATTTTCAAAAAAAGTAACGGTTTTTAAAAAAAAGTGGCAATCGTTTGTCGATAAACGCTTCCTTTTTGCGTTATTTGGAATCTACAAGTTATTAGCTTTCAAATGGTATATCACACGTTGAAATTGGTTAAGTATGTCAAAAGTGTGAAAAATCCGGTAAATGATGTAGATAGGTAGGAACAAATTAAAACTACCGACATATATTACACAGTCGTGTTAGGTATGAATTCTAAAAAAATGATGTTTCAAGCATGCTGTATATTTTTTAATCATTTGTCATTATTAGCGTGTTACTACCTATCTACATAATTTACCGGAATTTTTAAAATTTTGCAATACTTTACCAATTTCATCGAGTCTTAATAATATATCATTCAAAAGCTAATTGATGGTAGAATTCAAATAACAGAACACGGCTAGCATTTTCGCAATACGTTTTCAAGATAACAGTGTTTTCATTTTTCACTTTTGCCTAAAACTTGTTGTATGGGACACAAACGAAAAACAAAAGTACGGGTTTCTTAGTTTTGAAAGGGCTTTAAAATGATATATCACTCGTTAAAATCATTTCTCTTTTTTTTAAATTTCAGTCATGCTTTTCTAAATAATTTATTGGCTAGTGCCACCTTTTTTGTGTAAGTTTATTGAGTTACCTGTCGAAATTTTGATTTAACACAATATTTTTAGTTTTGGAGGAAAATTCAAAAATTTGAATTCTGAATGTTTTGTTGTCTGGTTTTCTTTAGAAATTGATTACAAAATTACAAATAACAAATCGTCGCGTTTAGCTTTGAGCCTTTTGTGCGTGCGCAGTAGAGCCTGACGTTACTTTCAACATTAGGTGTGATGCAAATTTTTTAACAAAGATTAACGGTCAGGCTCAATGCTATTTGCGCTCACAATAGTATGTAGCGTTCTGGTGGTTTGTCGTTTGTGCTTCTTGCACACGCTTGTATATCCTTAATAATAAAATGAACACAAAAGAATTTAAGCTATTGAATATTAGTTTTGTCGTGAAATTTAAACTGTTTGAATTTTTTGTTCTAAAACGCGTGACAGCTGCCTTGCAAAGCACATATGCATGTATATGTCGTAGTTTAGAAGCCGATTAGTCCATTGGACCAAAGGACTAGGCCACAAGCTCAGATCTCCTGGCCTAGTCCAGAAGGTCAGTCCAGAAGCCGCTGTTTCTCTATCTCCTTTTTTCCTCGTGACTAGTCCAGGGAAAGAAACTTTAGCAAACTAGCTTATGCACAGCTGATGAACTTAATAATGCAACTGTTGTTATATTCTAGAACACGTGGGAAAGAGACGTGTGGGAGTGTCTACTAAAAGGGGGAAGGGTTAACTCAATAATCAATACCAATAACACAAGTTTATTCTCCTGAGCTGGTCTTTTTATTCACTCACAAGTTAATACAAATTCCATAATTACAATCTTAAATCAACTTAGAATAAACAACCTAGCTTGGCGGTGTTACAATGCTGCCAAGTCACTACTTCTACTTATACTAGTAAGTGAGTTAAGATCGATCAAACCTTGGTAGATTACCCTGGGATGCAACAATGGAGCAATTAAATACTCTTCGGAGTTCTTCACTGTCCCGTACCCGAGCAAGACAGAATTATTATGAGTCTTGAGTATGTAGGCTGAAAGCTTCTTCAATTCTTCTAAGTCATTGGCACATGACTTAATTCTTCTAAGTGTTTCGCGTCAATCTCACAATTAACCTAACACCTAATTAGTAACAACTCTAGCGTACCCCTGACCTGTGTTATGGAGACCAAGAAGTTACTAAGTCTTTTGCAGTCAACCTAACTGTCCCTATCGCCTAATTAATAACAACTCTGCGTACCCTCAACCTGTGTTAAGGAGACCAAGAAGTTATGAATTCTTTCGCGATCTGCTAAAATATTCCTAACTCCTTTTAGTAATAACTCTGCGTACCCTCAACCTGAGTCAAGGAGACCAAGATATTACCAAGTCTTTAGAGAATTCTCTTGCAAGACTAAAATATTCTTAGTGTTTCGCGAACAGCCTAACTTACATTTGTGAGTAGGTTCGTGATCTTAGACACGTTTTGTCTAAGTCTTTGGCAAAAGTGGCAAACTATAAAAACTGCTTTTTTTAAATCAAATCTAACTTGGAACTTCACTTGATTTAACTTACGCAGCTTACGCTTGAAGAACTCACGAACAACGACAACTGGCTTGCTCTGAGGCTCTTTCCGTATTTATAGGGAAACTCTATTACATATGCATTAGCATGTAATAGCCAAAGAAACGTTAAAATAACAAATCCGTCTAAGTGCCTAATTTTAATGTGTTGTGGGGGAAAACAGATGCTCTCTACATCCTGTTTTTATTCTACTTTTAGCTCATTTTAATCGTTTTCTGTCAAGGATTTGATTGATGGTCTTCCGTTGCTATGCTTTATCATTACGTACATAAATGCACGTGTTCGGTCGTTTTTGGTTGGTGTAAAAACGATTCATGGCAGTTGGTCACAAGAATCCCATTCTTGCCACTGCGTACATATATGAAGGTGTTCATACGAATTTTTAATGTAAAAATTTGTTTGGCAGGTGTTGGTCCTGATGGTTTCACACCCTGTCCAAAACGTAATGAAAACGTTGCCTTTGTGTAGTAGTAGCATACCTACTACTATACTACTGTAGCACATACATACATAACGTGCGTGTTGGATAAGGCTAACGTTTGCCTATTGTTGTACCTACCCATATAATTATTATGATTACGTCATATTAATACGTCGAAAACAACATTTCAAAAGAAATGCTTCATATATTAGTAGTGAGTAGCATCTTACCATACTAATTATATACTTACTAAATATCTCCCTACTTACTACGTTTTACAGATTAGTTCGTTTCCAATACGAAAGAGAAAAATACACGTTTGCTCTACTATGTGTAGTGGGAAGGAAGATGAGAAATGGAGAGTAGCATGTGTTCGGTGTTGTCCTATTACAGAAGGGGAAACAGACTATGGCACTGCGTGTGCGTTCGTACGGTTCATTTTCTTTTTCTCTCCTCTACTCTCCTCTCCTTTTTTCTCTGTGTGTGGAAGGATGGGATTAGGAAATTTAGTAACATCCTACTCATTTTAAAGTGAGAAACGTTAGATTTCTAACAACGTCAAATAAACAAAACATTTTCAATTCAAATAGGTTTGTCTCTTATTTTCCTCTAATGGAAACGTAGTATAATAATTCATGCATATTATTCATGTTAAAATAAGATAATGCAAACGTTGTTGAAATTCACAACTTCGAGAATTATATCTGTCACACTAAATTTTATCTTATCACTTGTTATCTGTATATTATTGCTATTTGTATAAGGTGTGTAAAAGGTGTAAATAATTAATACTGGTGTGAATTAAGTTTGAACATTTTCCATAGTAGTGTGTGTAAGAAGTAATATTATATTAATTTTTATTTAATATTAATATTTATTTTTTATAAGGGCATGGCGGAAGAGACTTTACGTACAAGAAATTCCAGAAAGATTACAACTATATTTTACGAGAAGCTCTGTCGCTTTAAATCCGTCTATGTGCGCATTGCGCTACGCGTCGGCTAATACCGAAGCCAATTGCGTGAATTCCAATTTATGGTAGATGAACCATAGACAGAGTGCGAGTCGACTGAATTGACATGAGGTCGGTCCCAGACGGAGAATCTTAATAGATTATTCAAGTGAAATGTCACTTCGAAATTTCGTTGGACCATGCCTTCAAAAGAAACAAAAAAAGTGTGCAAGTTTTTATGCAATATAGGTATTTTTCTTATTTGGCCCTCCTAAAATATTGCAATTGCAATGCGATGGGGTTGGGGAATTTAGAGGCAACCAACTTACAACATTATTGAGTACGCATTTTCCTGTGACGAAGTTAATTAAGTCAGTCCCACGGCACCCTCAAGCAAAGTGGTTAAAATTGAAAGAGCAAATGAGACTCTAGAACGCCGAATTTTTGTCAGCTCTCGCATAAACTCGGATTCCATCTGGAATTCTATGGTGGGACTGACGCGATTGCTTGGCATGATTTAGTGTGACAGATATAATACTCGAAGTTGTGAATTTCAACGACGTTATGGCTACATTTGCATTATCTTATTTTGACTTTAATAAATATGCATGAATTATTATACTACATTTCCATTAGAGGAAAATGAGAGAGAAACCTATTTGGATTGAAAATGTTTTGTTTATTTGACGTTGCATTATTAAGCTGCCTTAGCTGTGCATAAGCTAGTTTGCTTAAGTTTCTTTCCCTGGACTAGTCCATAGGAAAAATGGAGACAGAAAAACAGCGGCTTGTGGACTGACCTTCTGGACTAGGCCAGGAGATCTGAGCTTGTGGCCTAGTCCTATGGTCCAATGGACTAATCGGCTTCTGGACTACGGCATATATAACCTACAATACTCCGGAATGTACAATATACATACTTTAATTTAAGCAACTATTTTGCTATATTTGTAGTTCGGAATAGCAAGTAAATTAGCATACACTAATAATTCATTTCGCGTAACATTATATTATTTTGTCAGTAAGTTTGCTAAGTAGTAAGCTTCCATTTTTAAACGTACTAACTAGTACTAGCTACTGATTAATAAATATGTTACTGTGAGTGTAACTAATTGCCATTTTTGTTATAATTTTCTTGGTTAAAATTGATTTTTTTCCTTTTATTATTCCACATACCACGCCCAGGGTTCAATAAACTACAAAGTTTATTAGATATTTGAGATATTTTAATCAGCTAAAATGCAATTAAGGCAGTTTTTCTTACTAATCAACATTAAATCCTCACTTCATATTACGTGCGCTCTAGTATCTTAAATAGGGTTTCGGGGGAAAATGTCCGGGGTTACTGATCGGTGGCAAAATTTCCAGGGAGGCTGTGTCCTAAAATTAACCCATCAATACATTTAAACCTTGACGATCGATACCGGTAATATCGTCTTCGGTATTTATTTATTTTTCACGTTGCATTGAAAATGTAAAACATAATATAAACTTTGCCTGAAAGGAAGGTGGTTGGTATTTGGTATTCGGAAAAACAAACAAGGTAGGTGTATAATTGTTACCTGTATTCTGTAAATTTTGAATTGAACGGAATAGAAACGGATACAAAATGTCTGAGGCAGTCTGTTGCTTGACTTAATGGCCATAAGACTATGGCAGTTGAATAAATTTGTAAGTTTCTACAGATAAAATTTCAAAATACATGTATAATCATGTTTATTTAAGGCTCTAGAACCCATGTGATGTATTGCAAAGTTGAAAAGAGTGTCGTGTGTGTACGTGTTAAAGTTAAATTATGAGTTTTGAGTGTCGCACAAAAGGAATATGAATGATATATTGAGGTTCAACTAGAAATACAAAGAGATCAGGAAAGAATGGATGTGACTTCACGAAAAATGAAATTGGATTTCAGATTTTGTTGGAATTTTGTAAAATATGTGTAATTTTAATAATATTGTTACGTATGTATAGTGTATGGATTTCGAGATTTTATTATCATGTGTTGGATGTAGGTGAAATCGATTCCTTTGATTTTTGTTGAAAGATGAAAAAATTAAATAAGGTTCAGATTCAGATGAGTACATGTACAAGTTCTATAGGAAGGCTTCCACTTCCTTCATTGCTTCCTTCTTCTATATTGCCAAAATGTTAGGGTAGTAGTAGTAAGCATAATAATATAATAATGACTGTATTTATACATTCTAATATATAGTATTCTATTCCGCATGCTCGACTCGAATGGTTAACAACTGATGAGATTCAAGAGATGTACATATGTGTCGACATAAAAATATTCGAGAGTTGAGCGTGGTCACTCACATTCATTTTTGTCAAGGTATTATTTTGGTGCTTTTCTTTGTTCGGTATTGTAGACTTGGAAATGCACACTGTACAATTTCCATGTACAATTATTTTAATTTTATAATGGTTCTGTAAATTGCATTGAACATGTATCTAAATTATCTAAATGTTATAGTGGTATACCTGTAGACTATTCTTACTTTTTCACACATTTAGTTATAGTAGACATTTTGAGTATATTTAATTTAACGTAAAATTTACTAATTTGGTTTGTATGATGACGCGTAAGTCGAGAACTTTATTTAATGAAAATACTACACGTTGTTAACCTACCATTATCAAAGCTCTGATTTTGTAATTATGCAATAGTTATTATATTATGCTAGACTTATAGACATAGACATTCGTTTATTAAAATAATAGCTATTATTGAGGTGTGTGAATTAGAATAGTCGGAAAGTAATCAAGTTTTTATAGAAGATTTTATAGAAAATAGATGGTTGTTTCCGGTGTTCTATCTTGACTTAAGAATGTAATTTAGAACAAAAATAAAAGAATACAAAATTCTCTTACAAACAGATATTATTAGGTAGGTAATAGACTATAATTGTAATTTATCGTACTGTAAATGTGCCAAACGTCAACGTTTTTTTTGTATTCTGGCAATCAAACAAATATGTAATATCAATATTATATTATATTTAGTAGTACTTACTTACATAATTTTACCGTGCTGTAATTATATTGCATATTAGGAGGGGGAGCTCTGATGCATTTACAGTCAAATATAGCAGAATAATTAATTAATAGTAATTAATGAGAAATATTATTGTCTCCGTGTTTCTCTAATATGGAATGTAGGTAAGGAGATCCATAAGTACGTGCGTGCGGACAAAAATGCTTGACTGATAGAATTTAATGAGAATATGCAGTAGAATATTTGTACTTTAATAGCACATCTATATGGAGTAGGAAGTAGGAGTAGACAAGATTATGAAAATAATTTGATGTTCCCTTAATGTTCCCTAGCCTATCAGTATATTATGGAGATTTACATTTTTCGTCTCGTTACTATGGCCATTACTTTACACATACTTCGTAAGACCAAAAATTAAATCTGACTAAATCTGGTACTAGATACGTAATGTGGGTGAGTCGAGTGGTACGTGTAACATAATTGACATGTTTTCGTATATCAAATTACGGTACAATCCTTGATTGTTATTCAGTTCAAATTCTAATTTCGTTTTTAGAATGACTGTTATATTTATGAGTAACATGACATTTTCAATACAAACAATAAATTACATTATAGTAATATATAAAAATAAATCAGTTAAGAACATCATGAGCAAGTGGAGTAGTTTCTTCGTACATTTATTTCATACTGCTGAAGTACACACATTCAATTTAATTCAATGGCATGTCGTACGGTAGCGTTCCCCACTAAATTTTTCAACCGTTTTATTTTGAATTTAAAAAAGAGCTCGCGTTCTATCTGAAAATTAGAAACTAAATAAGTCAAAAATGAACATTTTTATGGCGATTTTTTGCAAGTATACAATTATTAAGGCGGAGGGGGTGTGACACTTACGTTTAATTAGATTTAGAAGCCCGGCACTGCATGTCTTCACTTATTGATTTGTAGTCGGGAGTGTAGTTGGTAGTTGCTAGCCTCAAGCAATCATCCAGGTGTGAATCTGTAAGCCTGGATCTGTGTTTATTTTTTATAAATTTTATATCTGAAAATGTCGATTCACATAGGTATGTAGATTCAAAAAATGATGTGAATCGCAACGCAACGCTCTTGAGCAATGAGTAATTTTCTTGGTTAACAAGCGACCAGAATTTGGCTTCGTCTTGTTTGGACTTTAGCAAGATATCATTTTGAAGTGATATGATTTCCAATTCAGCCTGAGATTCATTTGCTTGAAATAACTTAAATATTTGAGCGGATAAGGTTGCAACATTAACTGACGCAAAGGGTTTTGCGACAATAGTAGCAACGGGCTCCAGAACAACAAAATCACGGAAAGAATCTTCAAATTCTTCTTGAATGTCCTTCAGATGCCCGGCATAAATGTTGTTTCGAGTAAACTTTTTTTTAACTAGGTTATGATTAGTAAACTCTGAAGTAAGATTACTGAAATGCTTGAAATTCTTGTTTTCAAGCTGGCTGATATACAAGGTAAGCTTTGCTTGAAACGATTTAACTGAGCTTATCATTTGAATAACAACTCGGTTTGTGCCTTGTAGTTCGAGGTTTAATTCGTTTAATTTAGCTGTCACATCTACGCAAAACGCTAAATCTAGAAGGCAGTTTGTGTCACGAAGTTCTTGGCGAATTTCATTTCTAGAAAGTAAAAACTGTTTCACCTCAGGCAAAAAATCTCTAAAACGTTGCAGAAATTTTCCTTTACTCAGCCATCGAACATCAGTATAAAGCAGTAGATCACAGTGTGCGGCATCCAGATCCTCAAGTAATGTTCGAAATAATCTTCGCTGTAAAGCTCTGGCTCGAATAGAATTCACTATTTTGCACGCCACAGTCATAAAGTTTTTAATTTCTAAGGCTTTTCCACACAATGCTTGCTGATTCTGATGAATAATGCAATGGTAGTGCAAGAAAGGAGGAAAGTCAGGATCTTTTTTGCACTGTGATATAAATCCAATTTTACTTCCTACCATGGACGGTGCTCCATCAGTCGTGATCGATACTGATTTAATAATGGAATATTATCACTAGCAATAATTGATTTCAATGCTCTATGAACATCTTCCCCTCTTGTCTGGCCTTTTAATGGTACGATCTTTAAAAGTTCTTCCTTAACTTTAAAATCTTTAAAAATCATGCAAACAAACACACTTAACTGCGATGTGTGAATTACATCTACTGACTTGTCTAATTGAAGCGACAAATATTCACATGCCATGAGATCGCGCTTTAATTGATGTTGAACATCCTGTGAGAGCACTTCAAACCGTCGAGTGACGGTGCTGCTGGATAGCTGAACATCTTTTATTAAATTGACTATTTGATCTTTGTCTTTAAAAGTGTCAAACAGTGGCCCTGATGCGGCTAAAAAAGATTCCTTTATCATTTCCCCGTCGTCAAATGATTTGTTTCTCCGTGCAATAACGTTACACACTTTTAGTGAAGCTAAAGTTGCTGCTTTAGATTTTAGTTAAGGGAAGATACTCTGTTGAGTTTGTTAATTTTTTTTAAAATTCTAGCAGTTTTTTTCGTCGGAGTTCCGAGTCAATACAGTCTGAGCCAACACTATTTTTTTAATCGCGTGACGATTATATTTAATCGCATGCGAAAAGAATAAAATAATACGCGAGGCGATTTAATATATACTCATCGAGGTTTAATTTAGTCTTTTCGTATATAATGCGCATCAATAAAATAGGCTGAGAGAAGAAAAATGATGATCATAAAAATATATATTGTATAAAATATAAAATATAATATTTTATGATGTGAAATGTAAATTGTGTGTTGGAACCAGAGACGGACGGATATATTCCCCAAAAGCCCTTCAGGCAAAGTTATCCCACTAGTTAAGTAGATGGTCAAAAGGGAAAATAATATTCCACACTGTGGAGATGAGAATAGGGATTATAGCATGGTACGTGAGGATCTTCTATCCTCGCGGACCATGACCATAACCAGTTTCTACTTGGACTCCGGCGAAGATACAGGTACTCCTAACTCGACCGTGCTACGGCAGAAATCCTAGGGGCCCACGTGGACCAGGAAATCCTACAAGGAAAATATATTTGTTGCCACGTGCAAATCTGAGGGACCCAAGCGGACCAAGATACCCCACGAGGGAAAGTGTATTAATCGCTACGAGCGAGATTTTAGGTGATCAAACGCTGACCCTTTTTGTGACCCTACGAGGGATAAAATATTGACGCTACGAGCGAATAAAATAGGGAACACAAGGTGACCTAGAAAGACGTTCTACGAGAAGTCTGAAATATAATCCGTCCAGCTCAGAATCCAACCTACAAGGTAAAAATATAATTTGTTAAAATAATTATTCGTACGGCGAATTCAGGAAACGCTGGCATTTAATTATTAAGAGATTTGAGTTTCATATTTGATTTCAAAGTATCTTTTATTTTGGGCTACGAGCCATTAAAAAGTAAAGTCATATCATTTTCATTTTGCACTATTGTGCCATTCAAAAAGTAAAGTATTTAAAATAAATACGAGGCATAATAAGACCTCTCAAACTAACCATAATTTATAATTGTGTGGCGTATGATTGCATACTATTTTGTGTGATATTCGTTCGTGCATAATTTAGGATAACTTAATGTGTAAAGTAATATTAAGGCATATAGCATAAATTGGGAAAGCGCATCTAAACCCTCCCCACCCATATAGCATCATATGCATTTAGCTCGTATTCTCTGCTACATAAATCCCTCCATTCAGTCGTGCATACTTTTCAGTATCTCGCAGGGCCGGCCCTGAAGTCGTGTAGTTTCCCCGAATTCACACTGACTCCGTCGCCCTCTCCTAACTCGGATTTAGAAGGCCGCATAAAATCCTTGTTAAGGCTCCACCCACCAACGTCGCTATTGGTCGAAGTGACTCACTCAAACTTGAACTGACCACGAAAATATTTTCATGCAGTTAAAGAAAAACATATTTTCTTTATTTTCACCGTGGCGATTTAGATTCTGTCGTGTCCATCTCCAAATATTGAATATTAAAATTGAAAACATGGATTCGGTGGATGAAAATCAGAGTAAGCACGTAATTAATCATTTTTTGACAGATTTTTTTTAGTTTACCTAAAGTTAATAGTTAAAAGTATAGTTATCGGTATTTAAAATATCTGCAGTGTGTGATATTGGAAAACGAAGTAAAACGTCAGTGTTAATAGTGCTAGGTTGTTCACGGTCTTTTTTAATTTGCAGATATCGTGTTCGATGAAAAGGACGTACGAGAAGCTGGCATGACCGACACAGAAAATGAAGAAAATATGACCGTTATTAACTTTCAAATATTCAAACATCATAGTATCCGTAAAGCTAAAACATGGTATACGGACATTTTTCCCCCGGACATCTTCCCTTCGGACATTTTTCCCCCGGAAATTGTCCCCTCCGGACATTATCTCCCTGGAAATTTCCCCACCATGCAGTAACCCCGGACATTTTTCCCCCAGTGCCAAAATGAAATTAATGGCATAGTCAAGTGAACTTAAGTAATTGTTGCACACTGTAATTTACGATATCTATCCATCGGGTCAGCAAATAAATTAGAATACACTAATTCATTTCGGTTATTACTTTATTTTATCAGTTCGTTTTAAGAGGTAAGAGCAGTTTGACTCTGAAATGGAATTAGAAATTAATAAAACTGCTAAAGGTGGAAAATAATCGCGTTCGAAGGTCTTATGTACATTAAGCAGAAAAAGCTATCACTAAATCGAAGCTGACAGCAGTATTTTTACGACAGTGAAAGAATTACTTATTAATAATAATTTTTACTTTTTCATTAATTTGTTTTAATTTCTGTATTAAACCCGAGAAAGTTTTCATGGTTCAATTGGTACCGCACCATTTATAATTACTTAAATAGTTAAACTGTCCTATTACCTCCTATCTTGTAACTAGGAATTTTGTACCATGTCTGCATACACATGTAGAATTTTTAGGCACTTGGGAGAAACAGTGAAGTACGGTTTCCCATTAAGACACAGTACCAACAACATACACTTTTAGGAAAAGCAAAAAGCTTTCGAATAATTATAAAAACTGTTTTTCCGAATTTGTTATTTAAAAAAAACTAGCTATTAAATAAGTTCACATTATATAAATGATTATGGGCAATTCCTAAAGCTGAAAGCATAATTTGTGGCACTAATGACTGTTGGATGTCATGTAATTCACACAAATATATGAATTCTGCCGGATGTCTGACTGAAATGTACAATAAGCTAGTTACAAGTCTAACTAGTAAACATTATGAATATAATAATTAATAATTCCCCTTTTACCTGCAATTTGATGTATTGACAGACCTACAATTATTTGTTGTTTCGACTCTCCTAGTTGACTGTCGACTGACTTACTGAAGTATGAAATACTATGAAACGTTCTAAAATAAAAATGTCACGATTTTTGTTCGTAGCTATTTCATTCTCGACTTGTTTTTGTTTATATGTGACGTGACGGGTGACGTCTGACGTCTGGCAACAATTTCAGATTTGCCGGAAGTAAGTTTCACGTGATTTTTTACAATGCCGCTAAAGGTTAAAAATACACTCCTAGCGATTATAAAAAATCTCTATGCGACTAAAATTAATCTCCTCCAGGCTATTAAATATAATCGTCACGAGATTAAAAAAATAGTGTTGGCTCAGACTGCAATAGGATACAAACTGAAGTTATTTTTATGCACAGTATCGTAATGTCTTTCACATGCCGATTTTTTAATAAAAGAAACTTGAATGTTGCAAATTAGGCAATTACATTTCTCCGTAACTAAAGTAAAAAAGAATAAATTTCCCATTCTAAATGAAAGTGATAAGTTTTTTGCTTTTCGTCCTTTTAATACTCTATTGTGGTCACAAGTTAGCTCAAAATACAGCAGTTAACTAATCAAACTAAACTATTATTACTTGATTCAGCAGACGTCTTGCAAATGGTAATGCGGTATTTGCAAAAAGTGCTGCATGCTGCCTCGTGGTACTTGCAGCCAGCAAAGCATGTTCACGTTTTCGTGATGTTGTATGATTTCCGGGGCAGAAGAGCTCAAATTTAAAAAACCGCGCCTTTTACTACTTCTTGATTGCATTGAATTTTGCCCAGCAAGAAGTGTTTTAGCTGTGGACGAGAAAGGAAGCAAAAAGTGGAGCGGACAAGACCAAGAGTGCCTACTGGACCTGGCTTTACTAGCATCTCATTGCCGAAGCAGAAAATATAGCTGAAAATATTCAGAGTTCAGTGGAAATTATAAAATTTTGATAAAATAAGAGTTCAAAATAGTCGCTACTAGCGAACAATAATAACCTCCAGTTTGTTATTTGCCAAATTTCATAAAATTTTGGACCTAAAAGACAGCAGAAAATCGAAGGCTGAAAATTCCATAAGAAAACTAAAGGAGCCTGCCTTGGTCAATACAGACTCCACGTGAGGTCCATAAAGGTAACATACAAAACATATTATACCGTATGTATATTAAAATTGCCATATAATTAGATAGGCCGCCATTTTCAGGAAGTTCATTTTCCATGTTAAAGATAGGACACGGTCCACATATTCATAATTTTACCAAATCTTTGATTTTATGCCAATATATTTAGTAGCGTTTACAAGTATATTATACAGTTATAATTCACAATTAACAGTTTTTTAATTTAGTCAAAAATTCAGTGTTGAAAACTTCAAAATCCTACGGAATCATGAGTTGCCATTAGTAGGTATAGGCAGTAGACAGTGGCTGATTTTCCACAGTCAGCCAGGTTAGATTTTGATCCATTTTCGAGTGGATCCACGGTTGTCAGCCTTGACAACTGATTCTAGAATAATACGAATAAAAATAAAAGTGAATTTTGTGAAAATTAGACTAAAAAGTCAGATTGTGGAATTAAGTACCTCGTGGCCCATACGGCTAGCATACAAAATAGTGATAAACAAATAGATATATGGTTAACACCACGGGTCAGCCATCTCAGAATTTTATTTCGAAATTCTGCTCGTGTAAATTCTTCAAAATCAATTTACCAGTTCAAATTAAGTCTTTCTTTTATTGATCAGCAAGTATCAGTCATAAGTAGGGAAAGAAATCCCAGTCATTAGTGGCATCGACATTAAGTAGCCTGCAAAAAGTGGCAAATCAAAAGTCACATTGTTAGCATAATTATTACAAGTGATTTTCTGCAGTTTCGGGGAACTCCAGAAAATTCACTTTTCTTCGTGTAGTGCTTATAACGGTAAGCAGCCGATTTTGTGTTTAAAAGTGCCAGTCATAATTGTGTGGCATAAAATATTGCATTCATTTTGTGTAATCATAAAGTATTGATTCATTTTGTGTGTGCCATTTATTGATTTAAATATTATATGAAATAATTTGTGTAAGTTTATTTAATTGATTTAATTATTTGCCGGATCAATAAATCCGAATTATAGGGTGTACGTACTCAGTAACCATATTCAGCGAGACACTGCATCTCGAAATATTGTTAAGTATTTTAGTGCAAGGGACTCAACCTTGACTTCTTTGGTAGAGAGGAATCCGAACTTCCTTAGTCATTTATAAATTCGACGAAACGTTGATTTCATAATTTTGAAACGCTAAAAATTGTTTCTGTGAAAATCAAAAAGTTATCAATAATAAGTTCAAGGGGAACAGCCACCCCAGTCATTTTGTTAACTGTTATACAATCAAGCGAGGGATGCCAACCTCGGCTTACTGATTTTTTTTAGTGCAAAGTATTTTATGTTTGAAATTTTAATACAATCAAAATAATTATTTAGTTGAGATAAAAATACTCATCAGTGAGGGTCATATTTACCTTTTTTGTTTTGTGGTTGAATTAAAAATCAAGCTAGGGATTCAAACCCCTGCTTACAGATTGTTAGATTGTATCGTTTTGAGCTCCGAATTTCAAAATTTCGAAATCACTCAAAATTATAATATATTCCACATTTTGATAGAAATAAAATAGAAATTTCAGTGAAATTAAGCGAGGGATTCGTCACCTCGACTTACTTAGGTAGTTACTACTACGTATTTGCCAGGCACATAGCCTGGGCTTTCAGTTGTGTGTGCAAACTTGCAGGGGATCAATACCCTGACTTTATTTTCAGTTTTATTATTTCATAGCATTGTGGAAATGACTCCTTAGTCATCAAAAGTGTAATAAATAATTGCAGGGGATTACAATACCCTGACTTCAATTTAACTACCATTTCCTACGGGGGAATAACTTTGTAAGGGGTGTGGTGAGTGAGTTCACCTATTAATATATAAAACATACTTTTTGATTTACTATTTAGGTTGAAATCAACTTACATTTTGTGGTGCGCATCGTGCTTTATCAATTGCAGCATCCTTTATTTCAAGCATACGGTTTTCAGATTGCAACCTGCAAACCTGCATCAATCCAAGAAATTGGAATTTCTCACATCGGGGGTACTCTCCAAGAAAGCTAAAAATTAAGCCAAGATTATAGGTTACTTAGGCAGATTGAACCATATAGTTATAAGCGATTAAGCGGTCAAGGCGGAAACTCAACACTTGACCACCACAACTCAAAAAACTTTCAAAGTCAAATTGCTGACTTATCAATACGTATAAATAACAACATATATTTATTTATTTTAGTTCACTTACAAGTGGAACTAACCAAAAATACGGTTTGTATTGGAATCTACAGATTATAATTCTGGATACGATCCAAGAAGTCAGGTCAACTCCAAAATGTAACGTCGACTCAACAGTCAGTGACGACAGGAAGTCCCACGAGAATTCTTAGAGCAGGAACTTCTATACAAAATAGTGAGAAAAATAAAGTTAAACACGAATTAAGTAATAATACAGTGAACCAAAAATTAATTTATGAACTACGAGTTCAGATTTGTGTAAGTTCGTATACTGTTGTAATTCGTGCATATTGTTAAAATTTGTGCACAATTGATATATATGTATCCCTGCGTACAACATATCACAGTGTTGTAATTTCGGGGGGCTGTTGTAATTTGTGCACAATTCACTTTATGGGGGCATTTACAACAAATAACACAGAAAGCAAGAAATAATAGTCTATTTAATTCTAAAACTTATAGATCCTTACGAGGAATGGGAAACAGGCGTTTTTGGACGTTCCTGAGAATTTTCGATTAGAAAGACAGATACGATCCGGAACGGAAAACATTCGGAACTACACATCGGACATCCCGAGTGAAAGAAAATCCGGAATAGAGTGAAATCTTCTGTTTCACAACTCCAAAGTTCTGTGAGTAGAACAAAAATAATTTTGTAGGCAATTTATTGAAAATTTATTTATAAATCAAAATTATTTTTTTCAAAATTTTGAAAAATATTTCGAAACACAGCACAGGCACTAGTGTATTTATGCACATTGATCTATGAACGTATGTTAAAGCTATAAGTATACTTACGTGGATATACTGACTTTACAGCCTTACGTGGCCATTGAAGATCGAGTCACTAGTTGTGACCGTGCCCTCTGCTCTCCAGGATTCAAGTAAATCCGAATTGATTGAAGACTTTAAATCCTCTCATCTGGGGAAGTGAAGATTACTACCTAAAAACGAAGACTGTTCGTTCTTACCTACCGTGTCCTTACTAAGTAAGTACGAACGTATAGGTATTTGTCGAAAATAGTAAAATTGTCGAATTTAGCCAAAACATTCAAACCCCTGATTGGTGGAACGAAAATTAGCAAAAATAATTCTAGTTGTGTATTGAACACAAACATTAGCCAGAGTCAAAGACTAGCTAAAATCAGGGGTAGGAAAATAAACGAAAAGACTTCGTCGTGTTTATCACGAACGTTAAAGTAGGGAGTAGGTATATACGTAGTTATATATATTTAGGTACTTACGTAGTACATAGCAGCATTAAATATATACGTAAACTACTAGTTAAGTACACATCCATACGGTGGGTGTACGGAAGTTGGCGTCGTGTATTACTGTACTATTATAATACAGAACATAGGTACCTACGTAGTACATAGAAGTATTAATCATATACATACTTTCGTGGTAAATACCAGTTAGTGCACATCCATACGGTGGGTGCACAGAAGTTAGCGTCGAATATTTACTATCATTACAACATATTACCTAATAAATTCATGGTAAATAACAGTTACTACTGTTATATAAGTAAGCCTATAGCAACTTAATTTACAATTTAGAATTTTCTTTTCAATATTTGAAATTCACTTTACAATTTCAAAATATTATTCTAATATTTCAAAAATTTTTCAAATTTAACATCCTACGTGAATTACCTAAATTAAGGAAGTTAGCAGTTACTACTACAACTCAAAGTAGAATTAAAATAAAATTAGGAAATTTTATGAAAATTTCTGAATGCTAATTTTAGTAAATTTGACATCGACAGATATAGCTTTCATTTTCTTTACATTTAGTATTTTGATTTTATACCTAATTTGGAATAAGCTTATGATTTATCAAATTCAACTGGAGCGTTGAATGTTCATAGTATTCTACTTAAGTCCATACGACTGGGTAGCTATAGTAGCAATTGTAGTAATTTATTTAATAGTTAAAATAAAGATTTCTCTTGAACGTCACCGACAAAATAACCATTGGAGATACGATTGAATACTTACTGACAATTCCAATTTATTCTAGTTCACAGGATGCGCTCCTGACCCTGACTTATTAGTTGAGGAAGATTTTAGTTGTTGACGCACAGTTTTCTGTGAAACTTGGAAGGATTTCTTTAGTTGCTGACTTATTACTTTATTTTGATTTTTTTTGTTGACCAAGAGGTACGTGTTACGACACTACTATAAATTATTCGCTTGTGCTTAAAAGCTTGCTTTTGGTATTATTAAAATTCGGTGGCTGTTGCGCGAGACATATGTACCCTTGTCCTCATATCACACGGCAAAGCATATAATCACCCATCATCATCATAGTAAATACAATTAATTTCACAAATCAATACATCCTTCAAATAAATACAAAATCATAATTGTATCAAGTTTATTAATCCAAATAAAAGTTAATTAATTATTGTGAATTTAAAATCGTTTGTGAAGGTAAAAGACTTAAGGCCTGATCGATTTAAAAGTATTGATCAGACTTAAATCAAAATAAAACAAAACAGATTCGGTTCCCTAAAGCGGAAACGCATCTGGTTCACGTACGCTAACGTCGACGTGGGCATTGTTTTATCATCTCAAGTTAAAATAAAAATCTGGTAGTTAAGTACTACAACAATAGGTACTCCTATATACATATCTATATAATAAAATTAAGACTTAATTAACTCTTACGGAGAGACTTGAAATTAGGCATCCATTGTTACACTTTCCTACGAGGAAGCAACCAACAAGTACAGCGGGATTATTATTTTCTGTACTTAGATATAAAATACTTAGTCGAGATATTGTATTCATATTTGAATAAAATAAGGGTAAATATTGTCACTAAATAAGTGAACTATAGGTAAACATACCACAAATATATCATGAATCCAAACACCAAGGCCGATGAATATGTTCGTCAACGGTTAATATACATAAACCAAATTGATCCGAATATGGGTTGGGAAATAAAAATGAGGATCTTATCGGAAGGATTGCCCGATAGATTAAGAAGAGCAACAATAAGTTGTACTAATATAGACAACTTTACCACGGTCTTGAAGAGACATTTAAATTGTAATACCGTGAGTCAAGGGAATGATCAAAATTTGGATAACTACCATCCACTATTAGACCCAACGCATTCACAGACACCTCCCAATAATCATAGGTTACGGATGTTCAGAATAAATACCGGTGAATTGGATGATCAGTCAATTCAGACGGGACTTATAGACAGGGATTTATATCAAAGCAAAAATACTACAGTCACTACGTCATTAGCTAGCATGGAAACTCTTGAAGAGAAGTCTATGAGTGAAGGGATTAAGGATGGACTCGCCCACGAGGGAATCTCATCAAATTATGAAGACACGCTCTTCACATATCCACAAGAGGATATAACGCATTTCATTAGGGGGAATCGAACCCCACCACATTAAATAAGACGGCAATTTCCCTTCCAAGATTGTTTTGGGGGAACGGTCCTCATCAATGTACTGACAGATACCGGGGCATCCATTAGTACAATCAACCCAAAGGTAGTCGAATTATTAGGGCTTCAACATATGGTTACACCATGCAAACCAATCCGTGCTATGCTGTCAGTAGAAGATGGTGTCCCCACAATAGTATCTGAAATGGTACTCATCAATACGTACATTGAAGAATTTGAGGAATGGATTCGATGGAGATTTTTCCTCGTCAAGAATCTACAAGACAGCGTGGTCTTCGGGATGGATTTACTAGTCGCATACGATGCAATGGTACAATATAGATTAGGATAAGTTGTTTTCACTCGAACGCAAGATGCTGTCGAGACCAATGTAGCAATGATTAAGAAATTTAAGGGAACCAAAATAGTCACGGATTTAATCAAACCAAAATCTAAAAGAAAGAAAAATTCAGTTAATACAAGCTTATTAGCTGCTCCTTCCGCGCCCATATTAAGTGATGTCGAGAGTAGTGACACTTCTGAGGGTTCAGACTCAGACTATGATAATTTAGATCCAGACCCTTATTTAACAAGAAAACAACTTGTTAAATATGAATCACAACACGGACCAATTAGACTCCTAAATGCAGACACATTGAGATCTGAATTTACAAATTTACAGTTAAGCAAATTACATAGTTTAAATAAAGACACATCTACAAATCGAAAACATTTTCGAGACTTCAGGAACTCCTTACAAGAGGGTTATAAAAAGACGAAACATTCGCCATTATCAATTCGGACTATTAGAAAAACACAGGAAACTACGGATTTCCTACTAGAAGAGGTACGCAGTATAGCTACTACTACTATGTCTTAAAATGCAGAGAGAGAATTTTATCAATATAAATTACGACTTTTTACAATTCATCCATTCCAATTAGAAAGTCAAAAGGAAACCGCAGTTGAGATATTCACTGATAAAAGGGATTATACCGGATATATAGTAACGGAACCCAATCATAATTTATACAATAAAACAGGAATTATGGTCCTGCCTGAAGAAGTATATATTCAAAATGGTAGAGGAACAGCGACTCTATTAAATACAGAAGATGCCTGTATGGAGTTGAAAACACAGGGTTGTCTCTCTATGTATAAAATAGTATCTACACCGGTGCAGTTAAAAGCTGCACAGATCCATGTGAAGGATCAGCCGTGTCCAACTAGTGATAATCCAGAAGTCCCTCCTCCTGAACAGGTACCAGGATCTTAAGCATTAACTGATGCTGAATGGGAAATGTTCCCAGTATTTAAAGGTTTAGATACAGCCCAGAAGCTGGAAATCAGGCAATTATTATCAAAATACTACAAGGTATTTGGGTGGAAACAGGAAGATTTCCACACATCCATCATTGATCCCATAACAAAGAAAACTGTATACGCGACAGTAGAACTCATGGACGATACCCCTATGGTATCGGCAGCAGCCAACATGTCTAATTTGTTTAAGGTAGTATGTAGAGACGACACTGATGATGGGCTGATGAAACAGCTCATAGAACCCTGTCACTCAAATTATGTGTCACGACAGATGGTTGTTAAAAAGAGGATCAATGGATGGAGAGCAGTAATCGACTATCGGGAATTGAATAAGCGTGTAAAACCCATAAACGCACCTGTGCCACCAGTAAAAGACGCGTTTGCGAAACTCAAAGGTTGCAAATACTTTTGCACCATGGATATGGCATCGTCATATCAACAAATCGCGCTTCATAAGAATAGTCGAAATTATCTAGCATATATTAATCATTGTGGCACTTTCAGGCCACTAAGACTTCCGTTTGGGTACAAAAATAGTGGTACTACTTTTCAGTCAGTCATGAATAAAATATGGCATAATTATAGTCAAAGGTGGGCTTCAATCTACGTAGACGATAATGGTTTTGGCGGCGCTACATTCGCCGAAATGATACATAGGTTTGAGTTAGTATTATGGTTATGCATGCAAGCAAATATATAATTAAAACCTTCTAAATGTCACATTGGACATCCATCAATTATATTCTTGGGTCATAGAATTAGTGCAGATGGTATATCTATAGATAGGGATAGAGTAGATACAATCCTTACGTTCCCTGATCCAACCAATACGACAGAAGTACGCCGTTTCATAGGAATTACGAATTTCTTTAGGCGCATGATTCAGGGTTATTCTCGGGTGGCCAGACCATTATATGAATTACTACAAAAGGACGCTCCATTTAATTTCGACGACAATTGTCGCCAAGCAGTCGAAGAGTTAAAACGACTCATAACTTCGGCACCCATACTAGCATTTCCGGATGACCACTCACAACTTGAATTATGGTCAGATGCTAGCGATCATTGGATTGCGGCTGCACTAATACAGAACATAGATGGGCAACGGAGACCGATAGCGTACCATTCTCATTGTCTTACGAAGACTGAGCAAAAATGGTCGGTCACGGACAAGGAGTGCTTTGCCATTATCCATGCACTGCAAAAGTTCCGTAGCTACGTACTAGGGCGTTCTGTACATATATATGCAGATCATTCGGCCCTCACATCAATTCTGAAAACCTCAGAATTAAATTCGCGTTTGATCCGCTGGAGTTTAAAACTCAGTGAATTCGATCTGAAGATTTTTCACGTCGCAGGTAAAAATAATGAATTGGCCGATGGATTAAGTCGACCGCCGAGAAACTACCCTGGTCAAAAGACGCCGGTAAAATTAAGGTTAATAAAAGTCGTTGAACGTACTCGTCAGGACGAGGAATTTATTCAGGATTGTAAAACTCTCAAATATAACTTAGATAATTTACGCGAACTCCAAATGGGAGACATACAGGTTTTTTAAGTCATGAAATCAGTCATGGATGACAGGACAAATAAATATGAAGGATTTAATGAATATAGACGTAATTATAGATTAAATGAGAAGGGAGAGTTAGAAAAACTTTCAGATGAACCGCTGTGTAAACTTTGGGTAAAAGTATTGCCTCAGAAATTAGCTATACATTTCATTACATATCTGCATCAGAAATCACATTTAGGTCACGAAAAGATCTATGCGGCACTAAAAGAAAATTATACATTCTTTTCTATAAGTAAGTTAGTGATGGAAGTCATACGCAGTTGTGACACATGTCAGAGATATAATATAAGTAAACGTAGAAAATCAGGTCCATTGCATGTGATTATGACGCCGCAAGTCCCATTCGCCAAAGTATCTGCGGATTACTTAGGACCATTAAATATGACGCGTAGGAAGCACCAATATATCCTCGCAGTTATAGATCAGTGTACACGATACCTTAACCTTTTTCCGACGACGGGTCCGACCGTGGCAGAGACGATACGTTGTCTCAAACCGTTAGTTAGGGATCACGGAATTCGCGGAATTGTTTCCGACAATGGTGCCGCCTTCACTGGGGCAGCGTACCAGGAATTTTGCGATATGTATGGCGTAGCCGCCATCTGTACATCGGCATGGCATCCCTCTTCGAATTCCATAATTGAGAGATCAAACTCTACATTTGGCAGTATCTTAAAGAAATTAAAACATGACCAGCAACTTAGCTGGGACGAATTGTTGCCCCAGGTGCAAAATGAATACAACTCTGCAAAACATTCTAGTACAGGTTTCTCTCCATATTTTCTTTGGCATGGAAAATCATTAGCATGGGATTATAATCTTAAAATTGACAAGAATAAAATTCCGTCCAAAAAGGAATTCCGGAAGATATTGAAAATCAGCAAGTTAGAATTGGCGAATTATTTAAGTATAGAATGCAAGCACATCAGAATTCATGTGAAAATCAGTTGAAAAGAAAGTTAGAGTTTAACAAACGTCACCCTTATATAAAATTTAACATTGGTGACTTAGTTGTCAAACGCAACTACATACGAAAGCAAGGTACTCCCACAAAATTCATGGTCAGGTATTCCGGCCCATATAGGATATATAGTTTGATAGAAAATGAGCACGTATATTTTTTATGTGACCCAGAGATTGAACCAGAAACCTCGACGGTTTAGTTAGTATTAGATATGGTCCATGGACATAATCTAAAAACATATTATACTCCTCTTGACCCAGCAGATTTAGCAGAGGACGTAGACCAAGATAGGGATTACTTAAATCGCATGGTCCCAACTCCAGATGACCATGTTTTCAGCTTGGAACCAAAACTCGACCCTACCGAAACCAATGTAGGCGAACAAAATACTTATTATAGGGATGTGGTTCCCAGAGGTGTTTATAATAGATCGTCTGCCCAAATCCAGGCGCTGAACTTGGTTCATGAAGATACGAATGAGAATGATGACCGGGAAACCATATATGCACCCCCGGCGCTTAGTATAGTTAGTACGAATGATTCCCATGATTCATGGGACCTCAGGACACGTCCGAGAATGAGTTTGATTCCTACGCGGACTTAAAACTCTCCAGGGGGAGAAGGGGATGGTGAGTTAGACGACTCAGTAATAATCTTAGACGAAAATTTAGTTAGTACCCCGGGAAATTCTCTACAAAATAGTCCTACGGGACATTCGACCGCGTTTATTGATGCGAGAGACATGTCATTATCACCTAGTCAAAATAGAACTCCTCCGTCGGTAAAACCACCGACACCACCTAAAAGCCCGTTGGCAGCAATGTCACCACAACCTTCATCACAACCAATACAAGGGACATCACGAACAGGTCAGCTACGAGCTCCGACTATATTTACACAACAACGAACTCAGGCCGAAAATCCATCGACCTCGACGGCTCAAGTGGAAAACGTCCAGATCGATCCCTTGCCCAAACGAGTACCTATACCGAGTAAGAGGTATCCATCACATACGTATACCAAAAGTTTTAGAGTAATTCAAAATCCGGAGAACGAAGGTAATAAAGACGAGATTGAGAAAATCCGGACCGAGATAGAACATTTACAGATTACTTACAAGAGTTAATGACGGATAAAAATTAGCAATAAGATTTTTTAACTGCATAATATATTTATTATGATTTTCGTAAAATTAGAGTAGATATAAGTATGAGATACGTCTCAGGTTACGACCAATGAATTTTGATATTTCAAAAGTATTCTTTGAGCACATGACATTACCAATTTTCTAAAAAGTTCATAAATAAAATGTTGAATATCAGTGAACTGAGGGTTTTAAATTTTTTATTTTTTTAGTTTTACTTTTCATCTTTCCATTTCAACATTGTAGATTTACGAAATGTCGTCTTCAATAAAGGACGAACGATCAGGGATATTTGCACGCCGATCTCCCCAGCCCGAGCCCGTACCAATGTGCATAGATGATGATCCATATATCTAAGAATCAGAATTACCTAATTTAATGCTCGAGCCGGTGAACTTCACGCCGTCAGTCAACTCGAGACCTTCAGTAAAATCGTCGCCAGAAAAATCTCAGCAGGAAGATCAGGAGCGCAAAATCTCCGTTAATATTAGCGCTAGAGACATTTCCGATTTGTCTCTGTCAATCAATCGAAATTGCGTGGAAACTTCTCCACAGACTGAAAAGGGCTCTCGCCAAATCAAAAACTACCAGCGAAAGAAAATTCCCAATGAAAACATGCGCTCACGAGCCTTGAATCGCTTGCGGTCAAGTTCACCGAACTTGGTCGCTGGAACGTCCCGTGGGACTCTCCAGAAAAAATCCTATCAAAATCATTCTTCAAGTTATTTTTCATCAGATACGTCTGATTCTTCATTATAGTAGATTATATGTTCGGATACTTCCACAAAATTTTGATACAATTTTATATATATAAGTAGTTAGAGATATTTTGCTTTACGTGATCTCAATTTTAAATGACTGAATGAAATAATTACCATTTTGACACGCGATAAAATTAATGAGCAAAAATTAGTATTTTGAATGTACCTTAGAATTTTGATATATACGTTTTCACATATTCCTTGACAAAATTTAATATTTATTTTACTAAATAAACTACCTGTAAAAGTTGGGATATTTTCCAAAAGACTAAGTCAAATTATGTTCAAAATCAGTCTAGAAAAATAGTACAAATGAAATAATAAATATCATACAGGAACTTTAATAAATGCAATAGTGTGTGTTCTTTCTTTTTCCGCATACCAGTTTCTTTCAGGTCTATTTTCTGCACCGTCGCTCGCAGTAAAGGATATGGAGAAAAGGATGTGGATGAGTGGACGTTCATACTATCGGCTGTTTCGTTCCATTGGTGAGATGTTGGATTTCGTTTGAAGACAATAAAAGATTTAGTCCGGAAGAAGAATTTATAAAATTATGACAATCAATATTATGTATTTGAAATTATGTTTTCGTTTTGATGAGGGCATCAAAACATTTGGTCCAGAAGTTTTGAGAGAAAAAAAATGATGATCATAAAAATATATATTGTATAAAATATAATATTTTATGATGTGAAATGTAAATTGTGTGTTGGAACCAGAGACGGACGGATATATTCCCCAAAAGCCCTTCAGGCAAAGTTATCCCACTAGTTAAGTAGATGGTCAAAAGGGAAAATAATATTCCACACTGTGGAGATGAGAATAGGGATTATAGCATGGTACGTGAGGATCTTCTATCCTCGCGGACCATGACCATAACCAGTTTCTACTTGGACTCCGGCGAAGATACAGGTACTCCTAACTCGACCGTGCTACGGCAGAAATCCTAGGGGCCCACGTGGACCAGGAAATCCTACAAGGAAAATATATTTGTTGCCACGTGCAAATCTGAGGGACCCAAGCGGACCAAGATACCCCACGAGGGAAAGTGTATTAATCGCTACGAGCGAGATTTTAGGTGATCAAACGCTGACCCTTTTTGTGACCCTACGAGGGATAAAATATTGACGCTACGAGCGAATAAAATAGGGAACACAAGGTGACCTAGAAAGACGTTCTACGAGAAGTCTGAAATATAATCCGTCCAGCTCAGAATCCAACCTACAAGGTAAAAATATAATTTGTTAAAATAATTATTCGTACGGCGAATTCAGGAAACGCTGGCATTTAATTATTAAGAGATTTGAGTTTCATATTTGATTTCAAAGTATCTTTTATTTTGGGCTACGAGCCATTAAAAAGTAAAGTCATATCATTTTCATTTTGCACTATTGTGCCATTCAAAAAGTAAAGTATTTAAAATAAATACGAGGCATAATAAGACCTCTCAAACTAACCATAATTTATAATTGTGTGGCGTATGATTGCATACTATTTTGTGTGATATTCGTTCGTGCATAATTTAGGATAACTTAATGTGTAAAGTAATATTAAGGCATATAGCATAAATTGGGAAAGCGCATCTAAACCCTCCCCACCCATATAGCATCATATGCATTTAGCTCGTATTCTCTGCTACATAAATCCCTCCATTCAGTCGTGCATACTTTTCAGTATCTCGCAGGGCCGGCCCTGAAGTCGTGTAGTTTCCCCGAATTCACACTGACTCCGTCGCCCTCTCCTAACTCGGATTTAGAAGGCCGCATAAAATCCTTGTTAAGGCTCCACCCACCAACGTCGCTATTGGTCGAAGTGACTCACTCAAACTTGAACTGACCACGAAAATATTTTCATGCAGTTAAAGAAAAACATATTTTCTTTATTTTCACCGTGGCGATTTAGATTCTGTCGTGTCCATCTCCAAATATTGAATATTAAAATTGAAAACATGGATTCGGTGGATGAAAATCAGAGTAAGCACGTAATTAATCATTTTTTGACAGATTTTTTTTAGTTTACCTAAAGTTAATAGTTAAAAGTATAGTTATCGGTATTTAAAATATCTGCAGTGTGTGATATTGGAAAACGAAGTAAAACGTCAGTGTTAATAGTGCTAGGTTGTTCACGGTCTTTTTTAATTTGCAGATATCGTGTTCGATGAAAAGGACGTACGAGAAGCTGGCATGACCGACACAGAAAATGAAGAAAATATGACCGTTATTAACTTTCAAATATTCAAACATCATAGTATCCGTAAAGCTAAAACATGGTATACGGACATTTTTCCCCCGGACATCTTCCCTTCGGACATTTTTCCCCCGGAAATTGTCCCCTCCGGACATTATCTCCCTGGAAATTTCCCCACCATGCAGTAACCCCGGACATTTTTCCCCCAGTGCCAAAATGAAATTAATGGCATAGTCAAGTGAACTTAAGTAATTGTTGCACACTGTAATTTACGATATCTATCCATCGGGTCAGCAAATAAATTAGAATACACTAATTCATTTCGGTTATTACTTTATTTTATCAGTTCGTTTTAAGAGGTAAGAGCAGTTTGACTCTGAAATGGAATTAGAAATTAATAAAACTGCTAAAGGTGGAAAATAATCGCGTTCGAAGGTCTTATGTACATTAAGCAGAAAAAGCTATCACTAAATCGAAGCTGACAGCAGTATTTTTACGACAGTGAAAGAATTACTTATTAATAATAATTTTTACTTTTTCATTAATTTGTTTTAATTTCTGTATTAAACCCGAGAAAGTTTTCATGGTTCAATTGGTACCGCACCATTTATAATTACTTAAATAGTTAAACTGTCCTATTACCTCCTATCTTGTAACTAGGAATTTTGTACCATGTCTGCATACACATGTAGAATTTTTAGGCACTTGGGAGAAACAGTGAAGTACGGTTTCCCATTAAGACACAGTACCAACAACATACACTTTTAGGAAAAGCAAAAAGCTTTCGAATAATTATAAAAACTGTTTTTCCGAATTTGTTATTTAAAAAAAACTAGCTATTAAATAAGTTCACATTATATAAATGATTATGGGCAATTCCTAAAGCTGAAAGCATAATTTGTGGCACTAATGACTGTTGGATGTCATGTAATTCACACAAATATATGAATTCTGCCGGATGTCTGACTGAAATGTACAATAAGCTAGTTACAAGTCTAACTAGTAAACATTATGAATATAATAATTAATAATTCCCCTTTTACCTGCAATTTGATGTATTGACAGACCTACAATTATTTGTTGTTTCGACTCTCCTAGTTGACTGTCGACTGACTTACTGAAGTATGAAATACTATGAAACGTTCTAAAATAAAAATGTCACGATTTTTGTTCGTAGCTATTTCATTCTCGACTTGTTTTTGTTTATATGTGACGTGACGGGTGACGTCTGACGTCTGGCAACAATTTCAGATTTGCCGGAAGTAAGTTTCACGTGATTTTTTACAATGCCGCTAAAGGTTAAAAATACACTCCTAGCGATTATAAAAAATCTCTATGCGACTAAAATTAATCTCCTCCAGGCTATTAAATATAATCGTCACGAGATTAAAAAAATAGTGTTGGCTCAGACTGCAATAGGATACAAACTGAAGTTATTTTTATGCACAGTATCGTAATGTCTTTCACATGCCGATTTTTTAATAAAAGAAACTTGAATGTTGCAAATTAGGCAATTACATTTCTCCGTAACTAAAGTAAAAAAGAATAAATTTCCCATTCTAAATGAAAGTGATAAGTTTTTTGCTTTTCGTCCTTTTAATACTCTATTGTGGTCACAAGTTAGCTCAAAATACAGCAGTTAACTAATCAAACTAAACTATTATTACTTGATTCAGCAGACGTCTTGCAAATGGTAATGCGGTATTTGCAAAAAGTGCTGCATGCTGCCTCGTGGTACTTGCAGCCAGCAAAGCATGTTCACGTTTTCGTGATGTTGTATGATTTCCGGGGCAGAAGAGCTCAAATTTAAAAAACCGCGCCTTTTACTACTTCTTGATTGCATTCTCAATCTCGGAGGAAATCGTTTCGTATGGCGGTTTGAATTAGTCAAAAAATATTTTGATTTACTTAAATAACTACCGTAAAAGTGGCAATTTTTACATAATTTTAAAAGATTCTAAGTTCTACTTTCTAAACCCCGGCGTTCTACCGGTAGAACGCGTTCGACCTTATGGAGGACCTTATCGTACGGGGATTACAAATGAAATTACTCTTATAAATTATATTTCCTTACCTCCAATCGTCAGGTTGATGAAATATAATGTTATCCTAATGTATTGCCTTCTCATCGAAAGCAGATTGTCCATGAACTTCAAAGACGAAGCTGGTTCCTAAACCAACTTCGCTCCGTTAAACCAAAAACCTTTCTCCAGCTCCCTTCCGTACACCCCACATCCACATCTACCTGAGTTTAGTTATTTAACTTTTTACAAAGCTGTACGTTGTCCGTGGAACGCTCTCGCTCAAACAGTTTTTTAGATGGAAAATACCGCATCCCTGCCGGTTTTGGGTCCACATAGGTAAGTTTAAATTTAAACTAATTAATTATTAGAATTTTTGGCCTTCGGTCTAATAATAATTCCAAAATCTTTAAAGCCCAGATATATTAAATTTGGTCGTAGATCAAAAACTTACTTGTATGTGCCACTTCGTTTTACTATACTGTTAATAAATATGTAATAAATACTGTGTTGTGTAACGTGTGTAAAATCAAAGTAAAATTTGTACATCGGTAATTTAATACCAACTATAAGATTTGCATATGGCACTTTTAAAGGAGGGCTAGTGGGCTCTTGGTGCACGGAGCATGCTGAGATACGAGGAATCGATGGGCGAAAAGCATATGTAGTAATACATTTTTCATGCGAGATTCCTTTAATCCACTAGTCTTCACCGGCTGCCTTCTGCTGTCTCTTCAATTTGCTAAGAGAAGAGGAAATAGAGGTATAGTGTGGGATAGACAGGCAAGTCAAAAGTAGCTACATGATGAGCGATATAGGAGCGTCATGTTACCGTCTCTTAGTAATGCCGTGATGGTACCTATTTTTTTTACAGTTTTTTCCAATGAGTGCGCTTTCTTGTGGTAATAGGGTAGTCATAAAGTTTCTTACAGTGCCGTTAAAATAGGTCATTCAATGTTAAAATAGCGTTTGGTACCCATGCCGGTGCCACATGTAATCGTAATGGCTCGTTATCGTCATCTGCGCCGCCTTCATCAAAGTCCAAATGTGTAGGACTTCGGAAAGCGTAATTTTCTAGTAGCCTGTAAATAAAGTCTAGCACATCTCGTGATAATATGATCGTATTATTGACGAAAGACAATATAGTATTCCCTACTGAGCTAAGTCATAACGAACGACTTTACAACTTCAATGCACTCATTCTTCCTTTACCACTCCAATGCATTGATGTACATACATACGACATGCTGGTTCTAGGCGGTTTAAAATTCTCCACCCCTTAATCCATACTAGCTAGCATAGTGATCTACTCATCGGGTGTATCCCCATATGGCTGGTGGGTAAACATGTTGCCTTTTGGCCAGCAGCAGAGTCTCCAGTCTCCAAGTCTAGAGTCTCTAATCGAATCGCCACTATTGGAAAAAATCCAAACTTGTTCAGTCTCTCCATTTCTAAGCTTTATTCGGCAGCTCACCAAAATTCAAACCTTAAACTGTCAACAATAAATATTTTTTATTTTGTCTATACTAAGTAGCATTGCACACACATGTAATAGCAATTACTACCTGTTGTTGTTGGTGGTCTAACTAAAAGGGAGTAGAAATGGAAGGCTGTTTTGATTTTCTGAATGAAACTAACGTTAGTTTTGCTGAAATGACTCGAACAATACTTTCTGAAGAAATAGCGTTAAAATTATTTAAAAATTTCAATTTAGTCAATTAAAAAAAAAAGAAAACCATGTGAATGTGGCAATCGCTTTTTCATAAAAAACGTCGATCGAGCTTCTAAGGCTGGCTTTCGCTGGAGATGTGTCTCGAAGGCTCACTTGATCCCAAAAAAAAGCCCATTGAAAGGAACATGGTTTGAGGGAAGTAACTTGAGTTTCCAAAAGGTAAACTACTACTTTTGGGGACATTGAAGCAATAATTATTCAGGGAAGTCATGATTTACTTTAAGTACCTACTACATATTTATAAATATTGATTATTTCAGCATTTTGATCTCGTTTACTGGTTTTTTTCGTTTAAAAGTGGATTTTACAATGCTGAATTCCAAAGCTTTCTCCAAAGCCTTGACAAAATGGAATAAAAGAATCAGTGATGTGTAAAATTATTTATTAATTAAAGTTAAAAAGTGCACCAGAGTAGTTGACAAGAGCTTATTATGCGCTCTTAGAGCATCACTTTGATCAACAATTATCATTTATATACTTGAGTTTTAATAGATGCAACTACTCTTCTTAATTTATATGTACTCATTTTTATTTTAATCAAGAAAATTTTGCAATATGTTGTGAAGGTTTGCAGTAAAGGCATGAAAAATCCAGAACAAATTGGAGGAAATGGAAAAATTGTTGAAGTCAATTGTACAAGTAAAAAATGGTACGCAAAAAACACTATTTGCTCTTTTGAGGAAGCACGTTGCAAAAGGAACTATTCTTTTCACTGATGATTTTTCTTCGTACAAGGGGGTAGCCAAAAAATTAGGATTTGCTGACCATTCCATCGTTGTATATAAGGAAAATTTTGTTAATCTCGATTTTCCAGATGTACATACAAATAGTGTGGAATGTTCCTGGTGAAAAGTTAAGAGATTTGCGGAGATGTCCGGCGACAAACGTAAGTTTATTTTGTAATGATATGTACAAAAAACAAAATTAATTAATTTTATTTTTTAGGCGCTGTGGACCTATACATAGCTAGGTTCTTGTACCGCAAAATGATGATCAGACTGTACGGCGCGAGATGCTTTGGTTTAAAGCTTATCCATATTCTTAGGGACATTGAAAAAGCTTTTAATGAGTGAATTCTTTTATAATTAACATTACCACTATTGATTTTTTTAAATTATTACTACTAATAGTACTATTACTTATTGGTATTTTTAAAAATTATTTAAAAAATTAATCAAATTATTACAACTCTAACTTGTACCTGCAAAAAGATATACCTAATTAAATACCTACAGGTGCCTTTTTTAATTATGCAATTACAAACAGGATAGAGTATCAGCGTGAATTCAATTTTAACTTTAACAATTTCAAATTTTTACTACTACTAGCAGTTAGCAGCCCGAGGGGTTGCGATTAAAAATTGTAGTATGTATTCTTTACTTTTAGTTGTTACACTAAACAAAATTTTGCATTGATTGTGATCTAATCAACTTGAGCGTTGGCAAAATGCTTCCCTGGATTAAATTTTGACAAAAGACTTGCCCGTATTTACTATATACTAGGCTTGCCGGGGTCAAGATTTCACTATAGTATTAGCTGGGTTAAAATTTTACCATACAGTATTGGCTGAGTTAAAATTTTACAACCGTATTGTTTGGGTTAAAATTTTACAACCATATTGTTTGGGTTAACAATTTACCACAGTATTGTGAGGGTTAAAATTTTACTACAGTATTGAGTGGGTTAAAACTGTACCAGAGAATTGGCTGGGTTAAAATGTTACCACAGTATTGGCTGGGTTAAAATTCTACTACAGCATTGATTGGGTTAAAATTTTAGCACAGACCCCCTTACCCAGCTGGGGTAAGATTTTCTCACACTCTTGTCCGTGAATATGCTTGCTGTGATCACTGCTCTCTATTTCCGTATACACCTGCTTCAGAGAGAAAAAACTTTATTAAGTCACTGTTGCACAATTGCAATAGCCTTACAACTCAGTATACAAAACACTAATTGCTTATCATAATTTTAACATTTTCGTAACGCAATGGAAAAAATATACTACTCATAAATTTCAAGTATATAAATGATGATTATAAATCCTTATTGATCCTTTAAAGCGATCATTAAAATATCATCCACTACTTTCGGCGGTATACTAAATGATTTAGCCCACTCCTTGAAAAAACTTGTTATGGTCCCACGTGCACCAATATAAAGTCCTATTACTCGTATACTACGCAGATCCCATTTTTCTAAGAAATATTTAGCACAAGGTTCATAAATTCCTTTTTTTCCTGGTCCACTTTTATCGCCTGTTCCTCACTGTCACCAAATTCAAATCGAACTGTAGGATCCAAAATGTATCCAACTTTGGTTGAAGAATTGTATGCCAAAATATCTATTCTCCTAGTAGATCCATTTTCAGCAACACAATACACTTCCTGTTCAACCACAAAACCTCTGGCATCAAGCACTTTGGCAATGATTTCCCAAATAGCGTGATGACGACTGTTGCTTAAGAGTTCTCCCCGAATACAGGACCCTAAGACATGACCAAGGCTTTCTTTCTCAGCACCACAATGTCGGCACTGGATTCCATCTAGGCTCCTTCCAGGAATTACTCTGACACTAGTAACATTCGCATTTATCTTTAAAGTAGTCACCCATTCTGATGTTGTCATCCCCATTTTGTTCATCAGCATTTTGTTCCCTCCTGGGTTGTCTTTGAACTGACATACCCCTGCACCACGTAATTTCATAACGGACCACGATGTAAATTCCTTTTCCCGAAGTTTTTACGCATTCGTTTAGTAATTTTACTTTCCACTTCCGGGTCGTTCAACTCCAATAACTCCTCTTCCGTGAAATCTAGAGCCTTTTCACATTGATTAAGTTCTTCTGAAATATCCTTTGCATATGGAACATAAATATCATTTGAACTTAGTTAAACCAAGCGTATGTTATAATGCTGCAAAAACGCCTCCCATTCAGCTTTGGTTATAGAAAGCCCTCTTAAATTTTTGGACGTGTAGAGCATTGCATTTGGCGTATCAGTAGGAATTCCAAGAATTTCTTTCACTGAATTTCGAATTATTCGGTCTACATCCATTAAAAATGACTTGGGCAATTTATGCAAAGGAGCCATTTGTAGTGGATAAATTAGTACAGGCCAAATATACTCATTTATAATTGATATCTTTTGGTGAGGTCGCAGCATTGAAGTAGATACAAGATTTTTAACATTTTGGTTAAATTGTCAATTACTTTAGAAGTAAAACGTGAGCTGCGAATTAAAATCAACTCCTAAATACTTTACAGTTTATCCGTCTTTTAAAGATGGAATTAAAGTACCATCAGAAAGGAGCACGTCTTCTGTTGTCAGGATCCCGTTTTCAACACAAATACAAATGGACTTTTCCGGATTAATTGTGAGGCCAGAGTAACTAAAAAGCTCTATTGTTTTTTCCACCATGTCTATTAGCCCCATTTTTGAATTTGACAAATTAGCTGTGTCGTCTGCAAAGTTCATACCTGTCAGATTTTGCACATTTTCATCCAAGCTGAATCCAAATTCATGCGCATAATCAGGATCTGTAATTTCTTCAAGCACATAATTAATTGCCAAATTAAATAAAAAAAGGCTCAGCGGGGACCCTTGCAAAACTCCACAATTGAACGCTATAGGTGATGTAGTAACTGTTTTCGTTTGGATAACTGTTGTTATTTAGAATTAACGACTTGGTTAAATCTCGCAAATTTAAAGGGATTGGCTGCGAATCCAGGCATTTAAGTAAGTGAGTATGTCCTACTCTATCAAAGGCTTTAGCAACGTCCAATAGAGCCACATACAAAGTTTTTTTCATTTTTTTTGCAACCCCCTAGTATGGCAGTATTTATAAACGTACCAGGTGAATTAATAAAAGGTTGGTTTCAGCGTAACCAGTTACACGATGGATCTACAGCTGAATACTATAACCATCGACTTAAAAACCTCCTAATCTCTTATTTGGTTAAAGCTTTAGACAAAGGCTTGCGCGGATTACAGTAGGGCCACATCTATTCCAAGATTTACGTTTTTGCTAAGTGCTTGCCTAGTTTTTTTCAGAGCAGATTTGCCTCGGGTTAGTTTTGATCACAGTCTTGCCTGGGTAAACATTGCATTACAGTGTTATATTTTACCTTAGTCTTGGCTGGGTAAGGTTTTTCTTGCAGGCTTGATCGGGACTATGCTTGTTATGTCTATTCGATCGAATTCACAGCTGATATTACTATACCCCCCTTATACGCACCAAATATATAGTGATTGGTAGTCGAAATGTTTTCAACGCCTATTCCTTGCCATTGTGTAGTTTTTAATTAGTAGATTAGTAGATGACTTGAAGTCCTCATAGTTACTATTTAGATTCTTTAAGATTTATTCAAACTTGTAGTAAGATTTAAAAAGAATAATCGTGTGGCTGAGCTGATTTTTTTTCTCTTTCAAAACTTCTTGAACTAGTTTTTAAACTTTTCCATGTTCAAACGAATTTGAAAATAGAAATAAATATTTTTTATCATGCTCTGTGCCAATCAGGATCACCTAATTTTTTAAATTTTGAATTCTAGTGCTGTGATTGGCGCAGAGTAAAAAAGTGTAAATCAGCCATAAAATGTGCCAAACGCTACATTTTCCAAAATATAGTCGAAAGAATGACGACAAAACGTCAAGACGCGTCGAATGGTACCATAAAAAGAGTAATTAGTTGAAAACTGAAGGAGGAGTTTCGGTTACAAGGTCCCCGGTTAACTTACCACTATCCTATCTAACAGTGTACTGCACGTCTTAATTAAGAGACTAGCAGTTAGCAACCCAATGGAATACGATTAACAATTGTATTATGTAATCTTCACATTAGGTGGGTTAAAATTTTACCACAGTATTGTTTTGGTTAAAATTTTAAGACAGTATTGTCTTAGTTATAATTTTACCACAGTATTGTCTTGGTTAAAATTTTACTACAGTATTTTGTGGGTTAAAATTTTACTACAGAATTGGCTGGGTTAAAATTTTACTACAGTATTTGTTGGGTGAAATGTCTACTACAGTGTTGGTTGGGTTAAAACTTTTATGAAGGTATTACCTTAGGTTTGGTCGGGATAATTTTTGACCAGATAAACCAAAGCCTAAGCCTGAGCTTAGCTTTAAATAAAGGCTTGCGTGGGTTTTTAAGTGCTTAAGGTATGTTTTAACTATAGACTTGACCTGATTAGGCTATTATCACCGACTTGACTAGGCTCATTTCTAATTTTAGGTTATCCAGGAATTAAAGCTTTACCTTAATTAGGATTAAATGTTTTGTGTAACAGACATTTACACGAAAAGAGTAAGATCATAAAAGGGTTAAGATTTTGCAAAAACCTTGGCTCGGCCAAGTTTTCGCCAGATGCGTCGAATGAAAACATAGAAATTAGAAATCGTTAAAAACTAAAGCGCAAACAACGTGTTATGGCTTTTATAAGGGGCCAACCCAAACCCAACTATTAGCTTTTTTTAAATTAGGAGATAAAAAATTAATTATTGGTACGCAATACTGCTAGGGGGGGGGGGGAACTCATCCCTTACTCTGAGCAGACATGTGGTCAAAGCATATTCCGACCAAGCCTGTTTTATTAACCTAACCGGGTGGAACCATTAATTAAAGCTTATACCGGGCATGCCTTAAGGCTATTCGACCAAAATCAATGCAACATATTGTGACAGCCAAACTTAAAGAACATATTGCAGCCCATTGGGTTGCTAACCTGCTAGTATTCTTATAAAGTTTAGCGTTGACTGTTGCTGCTGTCATGCAGTGTAGACATGAATACGTTGCAGTTTTAAGTGGCAACTAATTTTAAATTGTAAACAATAGTTCTTTAAACTTTTATCTTTTACTTTGCTAAACTTGTTTCTCTCTTACAACCAATTTCTTGACAATTAGTAATAAAAAATGAAATAAAATAATTTTAGCTGACTTTTCTTTTTCTTTCAAAGCTTTTTAAATCAGTTTAAAGCTCTTTTATGTTCAAAATAATTTTAAAAAGAGTAACAAATAATTTTTCACTGAGGTCTGCGCCAATCAGGATCACTTATTTTTTGAAATTTTGAAATCCTGTGCTGTGATTGGCGCTGATTTAAAAAGTGTAAATCAGCCATAAAATGTGCAAAGCGCAACATTTTCCAGAATATTGTCGAAAGAATGACGACAAAACGTCAAGACGCGTCGAATGGTACTATAAAAGTGTAATTAGTTGAAAGCTGACGGAGGAGTTTAGGATACAAGGTGCCCGGTCAACTTCCCACTATCCTATCTAACAGTGTACTGCACGTCCTAATTAAGAGACTAGCAGTTAAGCAACCCTATGGGTTACTAGCAGAGGGGGGGGGGACGAAGGATTAAGGTTAGTAAACAATATTGAGTAGCATCGTTGAAATTAGTTAGACCCAACCTCCACAATGTTTAAAAAATGTCCACTAGAGAATATCATATATTATGGGTATGGGTTATATTTTTAGTAATTTAGTGTTTTTCTGGGTAAATAGTTACAAAATACTATTATGAAACGTTCCAGGTCTCTTGTTAATCAATTTATAGATTTTGCTTCGTTGGCCGTTACTTACTTAAGTCAAACTGGCTATCTATTACTCAAGTGAAATTGGCCATCACTTACTCAATTTTGCTATCACTTAGTAAAGCTGGCCATCAGTTACTAAACTTTTCCATCACTTACTAAAGTTGGCCATCAGTTACTAAAGTTGGCCATCACCTACTAAAGTTGGACATCACTAACTAAAGTCGGCCATCAGTTACTAAAGTTGGTCATCAGTTACTAAGGTTGGCCATTAGTTACTAAAGTTGGCTATCACCTACTTAAGTTGGCCATCAATTACTAGAGTTGGCCATCACTAACTAAAGTTGGCTATCACCTACTTAAGTTGGCCATCACTTACTAACGTTAGCCATTAGTTTCTAAAGTTGGCCATCAGTTACTAAAAATGGCCATCAGTTACTAAAGTTGGCCATCACTTACTACAGTTGGCAATCAGTTACTAGAGTTGGCCATCACTAACTTAAGTTGGGCATCAGTTACTAAAGCTGGCCATCACTAACTAAAGCTGGCCATCACTAACTAAAGTTGGGCATCAGTTACTAAAGCTGCTCATCACTAACTAAAGTTGGCCATAATTTACTAAAGCTGGCCTTCACTAACTAAAGTTGGCCATCACTAACTGAAGTTGGGCATCAGTTACTAAAGCTGGCCATCACTAACTAAAGTTGGGCATCAGTTACTAAAGCTGGCCATCACTAACTAAATTTGGTTATCAGTTACTAAAGCTGGCCATCAGTAACTAAAGTTGGCCATCAGTAACTAAAGTTGGCCATCCCTAACTAAAGTTTGCCATCAGTAACTAAAGTTGGCCATCACCTACTAAAGTTGGACATCACTTACTAAATTTGACCATTACTTACTAAAGTTGGCCGTCACTTATCAATAAAACTCTGCTACGTATTCGCCGGAATATTAGGACGACAGGGTAAATCAAATGTTTTATTGACTGCGGTCAATTTAACTTTAGTGGTTTAAGTTTCGACAGAGCAGAGGCTTTTCCGGGTTACCATTTAGGTGCATGCTTGCCGGGGTGAAGATTTTACTTGTGTGTTGGGTGAGTTGAATTTCGAACACAGTCATGACTAGGGTTGTAAGTATTACATCTGTGAGCAGCGGCGGATCTAGGATTTGTTTCTGGGGGGGGGGGGGGGGTAATGACCGCCTATAAGGGTTAACAATGTTAAGCCGCCATATTGAATTTTCCTGCTTCTATCGCTGCAATTTAAAAAAATCTCCTTCTGGACGAAGAGGAAAGAGGGGAGGGGGGCTAAAGCTTCCTAGCCTCCCACCCTTCTGGATCCGCCGCTGTCTGTAAAAGAGTTCAAGACATTGTTTTATTCATCAGTTCAAAAGCTAGACGTGTTTGAATGACGAAACCAATAATTTTTTTCATAAAAGATTTCACTATTACTCACGAATTATGTGATAATAAACAAAGATTAAACTGTGACACCGCTATACTGCCCGAGACTCCATTTGACATGATTAACTCTAAACTGCTGCACCACCAACCATACTGCCACATCGGCCTTTTGGGTGCCATTTGTAATTTTAACTGCCAAACCGTCCACTTATACTGCCAGATCCACTGCAGCGTCTGCAGCCTTAAAATATTATCTACGATTGTTGACGAATTGCTTCACGGTTTAGCCCAGCTTTCAAAAAAATTTGGTATGCAATGTATGCATCCACGAGCTCCTATATAAAGACCTGTCAATTCTATTCTACTCAAATTCCATTTTTTTATGAAATACTCGTACAGTAGAACTTGTAAGATCCAAAACATATTTCACTTTAGAAGAAGGACAGTCTGCAATATTATCCACTCTCCTGGTAGAACTAATTTTGTTAATGGAAAACAAGTAATTTTTTATTTTTAATAATTGTTTTTATTATTTTTGTATTTTTTAAATTTCGAATTTAAAATAAATTTAAGTCGTGAATTAATTTTTTATTTTAATATTTATTTTTTACATTTTAAAATTTAAATCTTGAATTTAAATAAATTTAAATTGTAAAAAAATTGTTTTTACCCAGCTCTGCACCAATCAGGATCATTTCATTTTTAAAATTTTGAATTCTGGTACTGTGATTGGAGCAGAGTCAAAAAGTGAAAATCAGCTATATATAGTGCAAAACGCAACATTTTCCAAAATATTGTCAAACAAATGACGACAAAACGTCAAGGCGCGTCGAATGGTACCATAAAAAGTTTAATTAGTTGAAAACTGTAGGAGGAGTTTCGGTCACAAGAATTGTTTTGTTGAGTAAATAAGCCTTTACCCAGTAATACTGCACGAATTAAGTATATAGACTAGCTGTTAGGCAACCCTATGGGTTGCGAGCAATAGTGATGTCGAATTTTATTTGAGGGCGGGGGGCTAAGAATGGTAAGTTACAGTGGATTAATTGAAAGTTTCTACCTCAGTAAGTGTAGAACAAATTGTTAAAGACCTTAAGCTCAATACTGTTTTTTAATGACGCACTTATAGCCAATCTAGGGAAATTGTCCTTCCGGGCATATACCCCAGGCACTCTGCCCTTTGCGATACAAAATGTTATATATATTTCTAACCAAGCAGGCGTGCTTGGGTGAGCGGTTAGGACTGCAGACTGTAACAAAATTTAGTCTCACACCTGGCTTCGATTCTCAGCTACTGCTTATCGTTTACGGCTCGGTGTTGTACGGTTAACGTCACTGGATGGTTGATTGAAACCCATTCTCCTTCAGTGCTCCTTAGTGACCACTACTACTACTGTAGAGGCCTAGGGAAGGGGAATTTTTTACTGTGGAGAAGGGGACGAGGGTAGTGAAAAGGGTACAAAGATCGAGACGATCTAACGCGGTAGCCTTCTATTTCCTTACCCACAGTGACTCGTTTAGTCTGGTTGTATGAAATTTGGTTGAATCGACCCTATAAATAAATTATATTATATATTATACTATATATAACTTTTAGCTGTTACAGTATTTGAAATTTAAAATAATGCAATAAATGTGGTCAAATTGACTTTGACTTTAGGCATGCTCAGTATAAGCTTGAATTAGTCTCTTCACTGGGTTTAGTTATTACCACATTCTTGATTTGGTATGTTTTTACCCGATAATTGGCCAGAGTAAGCTTTATCTCAACTTTTTGAGGGTTAAGTTTTTCCTATTGGCGTGCTAAAAGTTAGTTTTGCACAGGTTTTTTATGAAATCAAACTTAATCGATGCGACTTTTGATCTGTGATTTTCCCGGGTAACGCTATAGTGAATGACTGTGGTCATAGGCTAGCATGGGATATGGGCTTACTGCAGCGTTTAGTGGAGTGAGTATTTACTACAGGTTTGCCGGAAATTAGTAATTTGCCTCACAGACCCTGTACTATTATATTTGTTGAGCTTTGATGACAGGCTAGCTTAATGTGAGTTTTGTGTGGAACTGCGCAGAATTTTTAAAATATTTGTTCCACAGACCGAGTTGGCCCATTCAATAACCCAGTTGCTGGTAACTGGCCTTAATTCTAGTACTATTATATTTGTTGAGCTTTGCCCACAGGCTTGCTCAATGTGAGTTTGAGTTTTTACCAGGGATTTGCAAGCATTACACAATGGTCAAAACCTTGCCTTTGCTAAGCTTGGGTCAAAGGCTTGCCCGGGTTAAGTTTTTTTCGCGGACCTGCCCAAGCTATGTTTTTACCAGAGACTTAACCTGATTACGCAAACGCTATGATCATCGATATGCCTGAGCTTAGTTTATGTCTTGCAGGTTAGACTGCGATTAAGTATATAGACTAGCAGTTAGGCAACCCGATGGGTTGCTAGCGTGATGTGGGGAACACGAAGATGGTCTAATACTTGCTGTAAGCTCAGCATATACTTATGTCCGTCGTAAAAATTCTCAAGCAAAAATCTAAAAATTGTAAGCTTAGCATATACTTATGTCCCTCGTGAACAAATCTCAAGCAAAACTCTCATAATTGTGGTAATCTTAGCATCTGCTTAAGTCCCTGGTGCACAAATCTGTGGCGGAACTGTATAACCTAATGTTGCCTAGGTCCTTGGGGCACAAATCTCAGGCAACGTTTTAATAATCGTTGTAAGCTTAGCATCTATGTAGGTTTTTGGTTCACAAATGTAAGGCGAAGCTGTAATAATCGTTGTAAGCTCAGCATTCACTAAGGTATCTCGTAAAAACATCTTAAGCACCGTTTTAAAAATAGTTGTTAGGTCAGCATTTACTAAGGTCCCTGGTAGACCAATCTGGGACAAAGGTCTAATAATCTATGTAAGGTCAGCATCTTCTTAGCCTCTTCGTTAAGAAACGGATCTAGGAGGTACCAGTTTAAATATTAAAAGAGTGTAATTGACACACTGATATACGGTATTAGACAGGCCTGTAATAGTGAAAAAGCTGCGTAGGTTGGAATGTAAATAGTAATATCTGTTGCAGTGTAGATATAGTTACAAAAAATATCTCTGCAAATTTAATGCGATTTAAATTCATTTATAATTATTTATTCTATGGTTACAGGGTGGTGTTATATGTGTAGTTTCTAGGCCACGCTGCACGTAGGGAGTTCATGTGATTTGAGGACTACTTTATATTTGGAGGGTGGTGTAATTTGTAGGCTACTCTGTATTTGGGTGGTGGTACAATTTAAAGGCAACTTTGTAGTCGAGGGAAAGGGAAAAGTGAAATCTGTAAGCTACTCTGTTAGTGGATTGGTGGAGAGGGAGGGGGGTGTCATTTGCGGCCCGCGCTGTACTTGAGAAAGGAGAAATGCAATTTGTAGAACACTATATATTTGCGTGGTTGATGTATGGTAATAATTTTGCTAGTATGTAGTTGGGGGTGGTGTAGTTTGTAATATTTACTGTAGTTAGGGGTTGCTGGTATTTTTGGGCCACCCTTAAGTTAAGGGAGAGGGGATGTAATGTGTAAGCTACCTCTTATTCATAAGGTGGTGTTATTTGTGAACCACTCTTTCGTTTTTTTTGGGGGGGGGGAAGGTGAAATGTATGAGCTACCCTGTAGTGGCGGTGTGGTGTATTTTATTCGGTTAGCGTGATTGTGGGGACAGGAGTATCTATTGTTGGTCAGGATGCCGGAGGCTACATCCATATAACGGTAGAAATACCGCAACCTATAAAGTTGTCAGTTTCTTAGTTGTTTTTATATTTTGTAATGTATAAAGCAAATTGGCGGCGTGGACTGGGTTTAGCGGCAGTGTAGATAGGATTACCCAACAACATAAAGCTAACAGAATAAAAACTTCTCTTCAATGATTCTTAAATATTTTGCAGCCGAATAAATTTTTTTTTTATTTTCAATATTCCTAAAATTGAATTGAAATTTTGAATTCAAAAAGGCCATCACTTAGTAAAGTGAAATTGGCCATCACTTACTAAAGTTAAACTGGCCATCACTTACTAAAGTGAAATTGGCCATCACTTACTAAAGTCAAACTGGCTATCACTTACTAAAGTGAAATTAGCCATTACTTACTAAAGTCAAACTGGCCATTACTTACCAAAGTGAAATTGGCCATCACTTATTAAAGTGAAATTAGCCATCACTTACTAAAGTCAAACTGGCAATCACTTACTAAAGTGAAATTGGCCATCACTTACTAAAGTCAAACTGGCCATCACTTGCTAAACTCAAACTGGCCATCACTTAATAAGGTGAAATTTGCCATCACTTACTAAAGTCAAACTGGCCATCACTTACTAAAGTGAAATTGGCCATCACTTACTAAAGTCAAACTGGCCATCACTTACTAAAGTGAAATAGGCCATAACTTACTAAAGTCAAACTGGCCATCATCTACTAAAGTGAAATTGGCCATAACTTACTAAAGTCAAACTGGCCATCATCTACTAAAGTGAAATTGGCCATCACTTACTGAAGTGAAACTGGACATCACTTATGCTTGTAATGTCCATCTAATCCAAATCACAGCTGACATTGATATACCCATCCTTATACGCACAAAATACAAAGTCATTGATAGTGGGAATTGAGTGGCGCCTATCCCTTTCCATTGCGTAGTTTTTAATTTTATTAGTAGATTAGTAGATGCCTTGAAGTCCTCATAGTTACTATTTAGATTCTTTAATAAAATTCATTAAAACTTGTAGTAAATTTTAAAATGATTAATCTTTTGGCTGAGCTGAACTTTTTTTATGTTTCGAAACTTTTTGAATCAATTTTTAAAATTTTCGATGTTCACACGAATTTGAAAATAGAAATAAATATTTTTATCGGGCTCTGTGCCAATCACGAACACAGAATTTTCAAAATTTTAAATTCCAGCGCCGTGATTGGTGCAGAGTAAAAAAAAGTTAAAACGTGAATAATTAAAAAAAATGTCAAAACGTTAAATTTTCCGAGACCACAACCTAAACCCTTGTACCAAGGCCTATCCAATGACACCCCAAGTATGCTTTAATTCGAAAAACTGTAGGACGAGTTTGATTCGAAAGGATTGTAATGTTAACTAAATGGCGTATGCTGCCCTGTACTGCACGAAATAAGTATATAGATAGAACAAAGATGCTGGCCTGTACTGCACGAAATAAGTATATAGATGCTGGCCTGTACTGCACGAAATAAGTATATAGATTTTTAAAAATTTGGATTCCAATCCCGTGATTGGAGTAGAATGAAAAAAGTTCAAACGGGATTAATTCAAAAAAATGTTAAAACGTTAAATTTTTCAAAGCCACAACCTAGTCCTTTGGACCAAGGCCTATCTAATGACACCCCAATAATGGGTGTCTTCGTAAAACTGTAGGAGGAGTTTGCTGTACAACTTTGGTAGTGGGAATTAAACGATGGGTATAGAGCCCTATTATGCCAACACGGGAACACGCCTTATTTATACTCACACCCGAAATTTACAACGACGACATTAATGCACCATTTACTAAGACGAACTGAATAAAGCTATGAATACAATGAAAAATAACAAAGCCCCAGGACTCGACGAAATCTCAAATGAATTTTGGAAGCAATTCAGCTACATACCTGGCCGAGATGCCATCTTAGAGGTACTAAATACAGTGTGGGAAACCAGGAACACACTATCAGAATGGTACAGCAGCGAAACAGTTATTCTTTATAAGAAAGGAGATCCAATGGACCCATCTAATTTCAGACCCTTCGCACTCGCTAATACGATTGCCAAAATCTTAACTACTCTTATTAACAATCGACTTACTAAATGGGCAGAAACAAACTCGATTTTACCAGAAGCACAAGGCGGATTTCGAAAAAATAGGAGCTGCCAAGACCAAATTTTCATTCTCATGGGACTTATTCAGATTGCATTACAAAAACCGAAGGCCGACTTCACGCACTTTTCATCGACTTCCAGCGCGCCTTTCCCTACGTCCCCCACAACAAATTATGGGCAAAACTACATCATATTGGAGTATCTACTAAAGTTATTAACCGTATACAGGACATATACTTCCACGCATACACATGTATCCGACTTACCCATGGGCATACTGAAAACATTCCAATAACCACTGGACTATTACAGGGTGATCCACTATCACCATTACTATTTTCCCTCTAAATATGCGAAATCAAAAAAGTACTTATAGAAAGCGACATTGGAGGAGCAAAGATTAATAGCTACAGCATGATTCACATATTACTTTTTGCAGATGATATGGTTGTGCCCTGCACTACGGCCAGCGATCTTAAAAAGAAAATATTAATTTTAGACGACTACTTCCATAGCCTCGATTTGAATGTAAACCTTGGAAAGACCGAAATTATAGTCTTTCGTCACTCAAAATCTATATCAAGCAGATTAAAATTTGAATACTGGGACCAACAAATATCTATTGTTTAACAATATACATATCTGGGAGTCTTATTTACCTCCAATGGATTGTTTTATCAACATTAACTAATCGCAAAGAAAAAAGCAAACCAAGCCACAACACAAGCATGAAATATTTTATGCAGAGGGAGACACACATACACATTTCACGACATTTATACCCTTTTTGAATCCACCGTGAAAGCAACCGCATTCTACTGCGTAGCATTATGGGGCCTGAGATACGTCCCATCATTAGAAACAATTCAAAACAAATTCCACAAGCGCATTCTTACGCTTTGCAAATTCACACCAAACCACATTCTTCGAACAAAAATAGGACAGAATTCTTTAGAAATTAGCATTTGACGTCAATGCATTAATTTTATTTTTCACATCAAAGCTATGGATGAGTCTAGATATCCAAAAACAATCTACAATCAACTTCTCACACTCAAAAAAACAGATTATTCCAAACATAAATACAACTGGATTACACAAGCGGAAACGAGACTTTTAAAATATGGGATCAGCAATATCCTTGAACATCAACACGACTACATACAAGACCATTACCATACGTATTTGGAAAAAATTCGAGATCTAGAATTCCTAAATGACCAGGATCAAATTCAATACTCTTAAAATCATAACTATTAGGCCGAATAAAACATGAATTAAAGCCTCACACCAGCACCGTATTTACAATGGAATGTCCTAATTTGAATTAAACGTTTATTTCGCAATTACGACAACAAAAATTGTACTTTAGACACCAAGCTGAACTGTTTATAGTACCATCAGAGACGGAAGAAAAATTATGCAGCCTTTGTAAGGAAATTTAAATTGACAACATTCAACATATTCTCAGTGAATGCTCAGCTTTCAAACAAAAACAAATTCAGCTGTGCAACTCGGGATGGAACCCCAACACACTTGTCAACAATCTCACTTGAATAAATTGGGAGTAAATCCATGAACTCAGTACAGTCATTATCGAGCTGCTTATAGAAAGACAGAAAATACATTCGTCCCTACTGTCGAATTAAAATCCCTGCAAACCCAAGTTCTATACTTCTTTGAATTTTTAATCCTTTTAGCAACTCAATAACTACACAATGGTGACTACACAAATATATTTTCTATTTTCAATTTTACTGACAATTACGGTGGCAGCTCCGGAGTCGGGAAATCTACTTGGAACACTCTCAAGCATGGCATTGGATCAATTTGTAAAGATGGTAAGAGGAATTTGGAGAAAATCAAAAACGTAGGCAGACACTAATGGATTTGATTTCAGCCATATTTATCAGGACCAACTGCAATTTCAAACACTAAACGCCTACCTCAACAAACAAGAGGTGGACCTACTCCAGGACGAAATACACAGGGACAATTACATAATATACTTGGAGTTAATCGGAATCCACACCGACGCTGACCCTGAACCTCCTCGGCGAACTCATGCCAACAGAACAAGGCTTGCTGGTTCCCGCGGATAATTCGGAGCGTCGTTAAAACACAAAAAAACGGAAATATCACAAATAACATTATATATTTCTATATATTTTATTCAATTTTAAGCAAAATCAAAAATTCGTTTACTTCGATATTTTAATCATATATTTTATTACTTTACTTATTCTATTAAATTTGAAAAAAAATTCTAATATATACAACACACTGACCACACATTACTAGTTTTAAGTTAGCTGTAAGGGCACCCAGGCCCAGGGACCTCACAAACAAAAACATATCACACACTTTTAATTATACGGAACTCCTCGGTAAAGAAATTAACACTAACACAATTTGAGAAATAAAAGTACCAGTCCCATGGGCGTCAGCCCAAATGGGACTTAATATATATTAAAAAATATATATATAGAGCCCCATTATGCCAGAATTAAATAAGAGACTAGCAGTTTGCAACCCGATGGGTTGCGATTAAATATTGTAGTACACATTATTAACTTTTAGTTGTTGCATTAAACAAACATTACCTCAGGCTGGGTCGGGATAAGTTATGTATTGCCTCAGGGTTAGGCGGGGTAAGTTTTGAGCAGATGCTTGCCCGAAGTAAGCATTTATCTCGACTTTGTCATGATTTAGTTCTTCTAATGGGTGTGCTTAAAGTTATTTTCGTCCAGAGCGGCCTGGGTAATGATGGAGTCGCACAATGGTTTAACGTGCCACTCCGACCTATATCGCATCGTGCCACTTTGGCGTATACTAAGCCGTGCCACTCCGACAGTGTTTCCGCTATGCATATCACTATGTTCAACCATGCCAGTAAGTAAGTGAAGAATTAAAATGGTATATATTCAATTTACGCTGGAATTAAAATGAGCATTGTGAGCTAAACAACTGCTGAATCCTAATTAAAATACTAAAATGCTTTAATTCATAGTGATTTTTCACTGACTGCAGATGCATATATGTTTTGAATTAATAACTATTTTCATCTATACATATTTTAAGTATATATAATTTATTAATATTAACATTCATTTTAATAATTTTTGAAATTATAATACGTTCTTACTGTACCTGTATGGCGAATGCTATTGTAGTGTCAGTGGTTATTAAATATGTACGTTCTCTCTCACTGCAATCAGTTAAAAATATATGAAAGTATTTGAGTAGGTATTTTAATTTCGATTCAAGAAGCTACTTTAACATTTTAAGGATAATGCTTTTGAGAACTGGATTTTCTGAAAAGATTAATTTAGTTAGTTTATTGCATTAGTTCTCCGATTAGCTTAATTTTACAGTGACTATTTTAGCTCAAAAAACCATTATTTTTTTTATTTGCTATGCAGCTGAGATCTTAACCATGCCACTCCGACATATCTTAACCATGCTACTCCGACATATCTTAACCATGCCACTCCGACATACCTTAACTATGTTACTGCTGGGTATGCATTACTGTACCATGTATGTATGTATGAGTTTTGGAGATTTTCAACCTAAAGGGGTATATCTCACTTTACAATTTTTACTGTGTGATTTTGTACTGTACTACTTCGGGCAACACCAGACTGCAAGTAGGACCGTCTCCATGCGCCGTATATAGACTCGGTATGAGTAGCACCGCAAGAGATAGGCCCGAGTGGCAGGCAGAGTAAGAGATAGCCCGGAGTGGCACAGTAAGGCATGGGCCGGAAGGGCATAGTTAATATAGGCCGGAGTGGCATAGTTAGGATAGGTCAGAGTGACATGGTTAAGCATAGGGATGTACATAGCGGCAACACGGTCGGAGTGGCACGGCTTAGTATAGGCCGGAGTGGCACGATTAGGTTTAGGTATAGGGCGGAGTGGCACGATTAACCATTGTGCGGTCTCATCCTTACCAAGACCGGTAACGCTATATAGTGAAAGGCTGTGGTCGGAGGCCGGGATAAGAATTTACTGCAGTGTATAGGGCAATATCCGACTGCTCCCTTCCTTCTTTCTTTCTTAGTTAGTGGACTGTAGACACATTCTTCTTATTTCGGTTTCTGTGTGGTGAGTCGATCACGAGTGAACGGATTGGGTTTATAAGCCAATGTCTTTCACTGTACATGCGACTGCTGAGCCGTCCTCTGCGAATGAGAATTCTGAGTGACGCTCTGCCCTCCTGAATGTGTCTTTGGTGGGTCCGGTTGTATGTGTGCTACAGTTGTGTAGGCTTGCGCAGCTGCCCCTCCCACCCTTTGAAGGGTGACTTTGGTATGAGGAGTGTGCTTTTCGGTCGTCTGTATTGACCTCTCAATGGTGACTTTGCTCAAAATGGCGGAGGATTAATCTACAATTTGTCGAGATAAAATTTGCCAGATGTGGGCTTCCATTCCTGTCGTAGGAAATTGAGTAGATGTCTATCGTACTCTTTTTTTGTTTTTTTTGGGGCGAATTCAATGTTTTCCTTGATGCCCGGGTACATTTTTCTTGGGTCAAGTAATGGACAGTTCCAGTCTTCCATACGCTGTCTTGTGGCGCTGAGTGAGTATAATTCCATTGCGCGACGAGCTCTTTGTCCTTGCTTTCTTGGACCGTGGGCTCTGGTGATGGACCAGTCGTCGTCCAGGTTGACTGGTTTTCTGGTTCCCGGATATATCATATCCAATTCCGAATCAGTACTGCTTTCTGATGAATCTCTTGTTGAGCAAAAAATGTAACCCTCCTTCACTTGCTGAAGTTGAAGTGTATTGTCATATCGAATGCAATAAGGATTTGTCTTGCAATCGTGCCAAGTGGTTCTGTAGGAGTAGGGTCCACGTGTCGGCTGTAAGGGTAGGTGACTTTGACCTAGCATGAGACATCCTGTCTCCATATTCGGTACAAGTAAAGTCTGTATGTATTCACAGTCGTTTCAGAGGAAATGTCTCTTCAGGCTGTCAATCTTGTAATTTTCTAAGTTGGCCTGAGTTTTAACCATGAATGCATGAGGTAGGCTGAGAGGTACTACCGTTGAAGGCTTTATAACTTCCAGTTGAGTTTCTGCCTCTTGATCTGTGCCAAAGAATGGGCTTATTGTTTCTATGGCCTTATCTGTTGTTGCCTCTTGGATTGTGCCTTTAATAAGGCTTATAGGTTCTGAGGGCTTATCTTCATTGAGTGTGGCCTCTTTATTGTTGTTCCTAGTAATTGGGTTCTCAATTTCTATTTCAATTTCTGTGCTTTGGGCGTCCAACGCTTGAGTGTGACTGATATGCACTGGAATAATGGAGCGCGGTCTGCCTTCTTCATTCTATCTGATAGTTTCCCGTGCGTAGGGAAGTTTATTGATGAGATAGCAATGCGTAGTAGGATTGTTCTTGATAATCGTATCCAGTTCTGACTTGTCTATTTTGGTCTGGTTGCCTATGCTGAGGGGTTTTTCAGTGCAGGTAGTTTTGTTTTGCCTGGCTTTAGGGTTGACTTTCTTTTTTCTGTTCAAGAAATTCTCTCCTCAATTTTGTATCTGCTGGATAGCATTGTGGCGTTAATGCGCAATCATGATAAGCAAAATTGACTGGTAATGTTTCCAGAATTTTCTTAAGTGTACATGGAGCTTCTGTAACCATGTAGCAGTCCGTCATAGGGAAAAAAATTACTGCATTGTAAAGCTTTTCAGTTGGAGTAGCTAATATTGCGACATTCCCGGAATTTTCTTCAATTCCTTTTTTCTGTCTCATTTCGAGGGCTGTGCATGGTTAAATCATATGTGCATGTCCTCCTGCTGCTTGAATTCTGATAGCTTGTGTCGGGGTGAAGCCGGCATCGCGACGGAGTTTTGGATGTGACTGTATCTGTAGTCCAACATCAAATCTGCGTAAGAAATAACAATTCTTGCTCTGTTGTCTCCAGTTGTATTATTCTGACTCCCCCCTGGCTGTGAAGGCGAGTTTTGTGGAGGAGAATTATTCTGTGGTAAATTCTGTCCTCCGTTCCCGCTTGTGGCGGCTGACTGTGCGCCTTGGGTATGTTGACCTGTGTTAGCTGCTTGATATGCGAGAGCTGTTCTTCCTCTTCCAGCCATTTTACCTCGTCTTCTCCCTCGCATTATGGAAGAATGGTAGTAGGCCCTTTCTGATGGAACTTCAGTGGCCTTAGGGTCGCCACGTGCGTTTTTTTGGCAATTCGATTCTTTGTGAAATCTGTGTCTACACCAGTTGCAACGTCCCTGGAATTCGTATTCTCTGGGTTGTCTCCTTCGGTTAATACCTGGAGCAGGGAAGTGTATTTTGTTCTCGGCTTGAGATTGCTGTGCACTCTTGTGTGCATTTCTTCGGGTCAGGATTTGTCATCGGACTGATCCATTCTGTGTCCATTTTCGTTGAGCTTGGAATGCGTTTTCAGTTAGAATAGCTCCGACTTTAACTATTTTTGGTAGTATTATTGTCATGATGCTTCAGACTTTTCTGAATGACTGAGATAAGCTTCTTATCATTCTCATCGTTGACGTACCAGGTATCCAGGAAATGGACATACCTATTAGTCTCCTTTAAATGATGGACAATTAAACTGACCAACATATTTTCGGGTATTTTCAGGCCCGTCGTCTCTTCTAGCTTGACGTTGACATTCAGTAATTCGGTTGCATAGTCTGACCCTGTTGTGGTGACTTTTAGTGCGAACATCTTCACCATTAAATCTGCTCTGAGTTCTGTATCTGGGACTCCATATAGTAAATCCAGTTGCTTTATCATTGCAAGGGATGATTTGCATGCATTAATGCGGGGTTCAATGATTTTGTCCACTGCTGCGGTTATTGTTGCTCGACAGCAGGCATCCCCAGCTTTCCAGCTATTAGCTTGTTGAGTCTCTGTCAACCTATTCTAGAGTGATGCCGTAATTGGCGTAATCTCCTCCGTTCCGAGAACTATTTCTCATAGTCCCAGTTGTTTCAGTTTCATCTGGATTTTCGACCTCTATGTCACATAGGCGTTGTATGGGGTCAGTTTTTCAAAAGTAATTTTCGGTGTCTGGTAATGTGCCGCGGACACTCTCGACGGTTCTTCTCTAATATTGACTTGTTCGTCCTGTCGTCGATTGATATTTCGATTCTGATCGTTCTGATCATGAGTATCACCCGGATTTAGATCTTCGGGTTTTTGATTTGTATTGTAAGGACGGGGTCCTGGATTTGTAGTTACTGGCGGCACGGTGCAGTTGCTACCAGACATGGGTTTTATGTCTTGGGGAAAATTCAGTAATCCGTATGCGTCTAGGATTCTGTCTTGAAATTTCTGAATTTGCTCAGTAAAATGTAGTTTGTAAAAACAGTAGGCTCTGTCAAATATATTGGTGATATTGACACCGTTTCTAAACTTAGGTTTATTTTCACCAGTCCGAGTATTTAGAACTCTCTGGGTAATTTCTTCACCACGATAGCGTGGAATTGCTTCGGTTGCTTTGAGTGTTAGTAATTGCTCGTAATGAGCGACTCATTCTTCACAACCTTCTAGGATCTCGAAACTGTCAAATAATTCTGCGAGATTTGGTTTCTAATCGTCTGACATCAACTTCAATGAGTGTGATGTAGAAGGTTCGGCGGTATTGCCTCTTCTTTGTGTGTAGACTCTCTTTAAATAAGAGGTACGGCGAAGTGGCTTCGTCTTGTCTATGATTCGGATAAAATTCGGCGATTTTGCCTCTTCAATTCAGTTGAGTTGTAGGAAGTTCGGCAGTATTGCCTTTTCGTTTCAGGTAAGTACGCTGAGGTTCGGCGGTATTGCCTCTTCTCTTTGGGTACGAAGTGGGAAGTTCGGCGGTATTGCCTTTTCGCTAAGGTTTGGTAGGAGTGCCTCTTCTCTGGAGAATTTCGGCAGGAGTACCTGTTCTCTTTGTATGTAGGTGGTTTGGCGGTATTGCCTCTTCACTCGATAATTTCGGCCTTTGTTTGCCTGTTATCTTCTGTTGATAAGAAGTTCGGCGGTATTGCCTCTTTTTTTGGAAAAGTATTACTGCGGACAGTTCGGTGGTATTGCCCCTTCACTTGAGCAAGTAATTCGGGAAGTTCGGCTCAGTAGCCTCTTCGCTTTGTGTACGTAGCTGGAGGTTCGGCGGTATTGTCTCTTCTCGTGGAATACGGTTTAGGTGAGGTTCGGCGTTAGTGCCTCTTCTCTTCGGTTACGGATTTGACTTCAATTCTACCTGCGGCCATACTCTGATATGTCTAGGTGCCTATAATCCTTAAGAGTAGACGGACTGTCTATCTTTGTCAAATTTTCTTTTCCAAAAAGTCAACGTTTTTAGCGTTGGTTTTCAGTTTTATTATTTCGACAGGTAGATGCAAACAGTAACAGCACTGTTAATACTGGAATGTTTGAGCTGTTTAGCAAAGGAATTTACTCAATATGTTGAGATTTCTAAAGATTTCAGACTAAACTTTAACAACTCTGACAATCTTTTTAGCACTGTGAAAACTGATAATTAAAGCCGGCCGGTCTCCAATTATTCTACTTCTACCTGATTAACTACAGTGTAAAAGCTTCGAATATAAACTCACGAAGAGCTGGTATTGCTACTTCGTGCCGTGCTAATAATGGGCTTGACCTACGGGGTCAATAGTGACCACTTGTCCCAGCCGTGCTAATAACGTGTTAAAACAGTTATAGTCGCAGTGCCATTAAAAAGTATGAAAAATAAAATGGCCCATTAGTCGAAGAACTAAAGACGAGATAAATTTTAATTGCTACTCGGATGATTTCTCTAAGACAACTGTTAATTTATTTAATACTGGTTCTTTAAGTTTACCTTTAACAACACAAATTGTATAAACTAAATATTATAATTGTTGATCGAATGATGTCAATTTCAACATTCCAGAGTATGTGTAAAATCGTTATTATCTTCTGTAAAAGAATATTAATCCAATAATATTTCCCAATAATTATGAGCTCATGCTGAGCTTTGTATGTTAATACATGATAATTTCAGAATTACAAATAATTCTTATTATAAAGCAATGTAAAATAAAAATAAATTTGAGGTTGCCCTAATTTAACCGCAGTTCTTACAGGGTGCCCGACCTTGAATTCACTTCTTGCACTGTGCCATCACACAGGTTTTGTCTTTCCAACATTAGTCGGGCCTACTTGTATGGCGAACTTCATTTCACATTGACGTTTGGAGCTGCCGAGTCCTTCACTGCCTTGTGGACAAGGACAACCCAGTGGGAAAACTTGCCACTGCCGCTGGTCTCGATTCAAGACCTGAAGCGAGCATTTGCTTAAACAGCAGATTTATAGACACCAGTGCAGTAAGCACTGAGCTACGCGGGCTCGCACTATAAAGCAATGTGCATCATTGCATTGTAGTAATGAGTGCATCCTGTGAAACAGAAGGATGTGGAGGCCACTCACTTCATAATGAGCTGAGTGGCACAAACAAGTTACGACATATTAGGATTCAAGATCCTTAATATGCTTACGGAATGAAAGATGACATTGCAGTGGAATGCATGGTTGCACATTAATCCTATTATAACCAATAAGTAAATTAACTAGAAAGTATCAGCATACTTCTCTCTGGTGAAGGTAACATATTAAATTTCCAATGTAATAATTACTGCAAGAGAATGGTTGGTCTATATTATTCACGACAGTATGAGATCACCATTATTGCTCAATATCCTGTTCTATTGAAGATAAAGTGCGCATTACAATTTATGTAGAAAAGTTATAATTTATATAATCTTTTCCTAAAATATGAATACATATTTTAACACTGATAGTACTTAGTTGTCTCGACTAACTACTTGGCATACAGTAGAACTTAAGTTCTGCTACCTTTGAAAATAAGTTGCAGGTTGTTGTAAGCTATTTACGCCTTCCTATTGGAAGCCGGGTCCTGTTGTAGACTGTACCATAGTGCACTCTTGGACCACCAAGCTTACATTTAAGCCTAAAGCCACAACCTTTGTTGTCACTATCATTCTCTGGCCTACGCGCCAATAGGTTATCTTAAAGTGTGTACTATTGCCGCTAGATCGGGCTTGCGCTCACCTTGAGGTTTTGAAAGCTAATCTTTATTTATTTAATATTAAGTGTATTTGCGTTCTTTATTGATTTTCAAATATTTAAATACACTATCAGAAATGAAATTTCTTTGATTAATTTAGATGGCGCCAGTAGTCCTCAATTATAGTTTGCAATACCTTTGGCTTAATTTATACTTGTGTAATTTATGAGTAAAAGACGTTGAATTAATTAATCAATAAATGACAGCGTCAACCTTGTTATATTATAGCATAAACCATATCGCTCTTCACAAACACTGTCTAACGTTATTGCATAGGTTTGTGTAAAATTACTCAAATTATCCATTATTTAACCTTACTTAATTAATAATATTAGAATTTTTAGGTTATTCTGGTCCAAAATAGAATATAGCCAAGCGAGAATCAACCATTATACTTTGCTTAAAGTTTCGGTATTGCATTATTTTACCAGAGATAAAGCGTACCATTACAAAGCTCAGCCGGGATCTACCCTAGATCTCAATTAATTTAGGAAAGCCAAACTTTTTTTTGTTTTAAGTAACTTAACGTCTTTTATTTACTTTTAGTGTGAACAATAATGAGACTTGCTAATAACTACACTGAGCGAGAATCAACCTATATACTTTGCCTAAAGTTTCAGTATTGCATTATTTTACCAGAGATAAAGCGTACCGATACAGTGGATAGGGAAGGGACGCCCATTCATAGCCATCAAATAGATGCACGTAAGTGCATTAGTATTCCAATTTCGAGGTCACTTGGAAATTGTTGAACTTTCTCATAAGTTCATATAATCTGTATAATCCAAAGGTCCCACTTTTGATTTCCACCCTCTAAAAATCCTACTTCTTACTTTTAAAAAACTGTCAACCCTACATTTTACCCTACCCTCTTTTTTAAATACGAGGCCCTCTTTATTACCCTCTTTTTCCTACATTCTCCTAACTTACCTAACCCTCTTTTTTGAATACTTTACCCTCTTTATTTGCCCTACATATCGTACATTCTCTCAAATTTTCATACTTAACAACTATTTATACCTAAAAACAAATTATAAATAATTCAAAAATGAAACCTCAGGCATTAACGCTTTATAAAACTCTTAATAAAGTGCTTGCTTGCAAATATAAAATATAGAAAAATTTAATGTAGAAAATTATTCGAAATATTTCGAAGAATATTCTAATTTAATCCGTCAAAACCCTACATTTTTCCCCCTCTTTATTTTGAGTTCCGGTACCCTACAACCCCTCTTTTTTTCTTGTAAAAAATGTTACCCTCTATTTTTCTTACCCTACGTTTTTGAATTCAACCCAAAAACCTAACTTGTTACCCTCTTTGTGTACCCTCTTTGTTTGGAGGGTGGGACCTTTGGTATAATCTATGTGCTACCTAGGTAGGTACATATATAAGTCTCATTTTCTGCTCCCGTTTCCAGTTTATTTATGGTTCTATTACAGGGAGCTACATACATGAAATTGAGCGAAGTGGAGTAAGATTTTGCTGCGCTGCAAGGCTTTATATGAGTAGTGGTATTTAACAGAGAAGGGGAGCAAAAAATTAGACAGGATGCATTCTAATAGACTTGTTTTGATAATAAGGGAACTCGATCCTTTGCGACCATTAAATAATAATTTTTTGTATTATAATTAATCAGGAGGTGATATTTCTTACACTTACTATAAGATTTCGAGCAGCATGGGGAGGGATTGACCACAGCTATTCCCACTACAACCATAACAACAGCAACAGCCCACCTACGCAGTACTACACACCTTTATCCTAATTAATGAACGAATAATCTAAAAATTTATTGTAATTAATTTAGATATATTACATTTACGTTATTTTTTACAGCAGTTTTACAAATTTTAATCTCCCCCAATTCCGGCCTTAAAATTCAAAATTCAAATTTTTTTAAAAGCTAAGGTTGAGCTCAAGGTGATGGCGATATAGGCGGACGACGCGTCGTACTATAGTATCTATACACTGGTATCAACTTGCCGCGTTAAAAACAAGTCAAAAGAATTAGCGGGCATGACACCGTCGTTGAACTTCTGAATTTAAAATTTAATCCGGGCAAGACCAGGTCCGAGTTGAACTTGGGATAGAAGCAAGTCAAATGACCCACCGTTGACAGTTTACATTAACCGCTATAAGAGTAAGAGTATATACGTTACTCATCAGGATGTATTCGTCGCAACCGGTAGGGTTGGCAAGCTGTTAGTCTCTATATTGATATTAAAGCTCGTATAATGGAGGGATGCAGACCACACTTATTTGCCACTGAAAAAGACTGTCATAGCGCTTAAATAATGCAGTAAAAGTACAATGTAAAATTTATTACTCATGTTACTCGTAAAATGGCACTCGTACGTTGTTTAAGTTTAAATACATAGAAGAACATGGAATGAATTACCTGTTAGTATTTATAAATAAACCAATCTAAAGAACTTTTAATTTGAGTTAATCAAATGGCTTATTATCGTAATAATATTTATGTATAATTTTAATAAATTTTTATATATAGACAACTTTATTCAAAAATAAACTTGACACTGTCCTCCAATGAGGATAGCCGTAAGACTCAGTATACGGAACATACTTTTGTTATACATAATGTGATTTACGGTTGTTTAAACTTTAAATATAAAAAATTAAGTAGTCTAAGTCTTAGATATATATTATAAGTGTAATTATTCGCTGTGTGAAAAATGACAATAAAGTAATTACCTACTTACTTTACATGGATGGTGAAAGTGAAAGCAGGTGTTGCAGCTTACCTTGGAGAAAATTCATTACTTTCTAGTATTTTGAAGAATTCTTGGAATGAGGAGCAATGGAATGCGACGTTAGCTTGAGCCCGTAGAACTGCCTCAGAGCAATTTTTCGTAAGCTTCTCACATCGCATCGCCCGATTGATGCAATGCTTCACATAAACACGCCACCTGAGTAGTCACATCCACATTTTACAATCCTTTTAGTTTGTTATCATTAATTCGATCCAATATCCCATGCGTTTATATACGCATATTTTAAAATTTAGGTCTGTAGGAATTCCATTAATAAGTTACAAAATTATAGTAAAATATTTATCAAAATACAAAAGCTGCTATAAAATAGCTGGTTATTATTATTATTCAGGGTTTTTATTATGTTTCGTTCATTGAAAACCAATTATTACACTAAGTACATACACAAAATTGACACAAATGAATGCTTAATCATCCTCGAAAACAGTACATGTAATAGATAGAGAAATTTTGCTTAATATCTACTTAGCATAATACCGTAACTAAACAGCACATAATTTTCTTAAAGAAAAACATAGAAGCCCTCGCGACATATATCAAGCGCCGAGGAAACAGAAGTTACCAGTGGAATCTTTTGATTCTTGACTGTGTTACTAGTATTTGATATCCTATAATTTTGAATTTAAATCAAAACAATATTCGTTAAATGTAGAGCCAAATTTGTGTTTTGGTGAAAAAAAAAACATTAATAAGGAAAAAAAGTAGTAAGAATTCCGTGTATATTAATATAAAAAACACCTTTTTTGGTGCTGAGCTTTAGCTGAATCTTATAATATGGTTTTGGTGTCCGTCTGTCTGTCTGTGTACCTCTGTCCGTCTGTAGCAACTTCGCTACAGGAAAGCTGCATCTTATAATATGGTTTTGGTGTCCGTCTGTCTGTCCGTGTACCTCTGTCCGCCTGTAGCAACTTCGCTACAGGTCGCAATTCTCAATCACTCATTTTACTTTTAATTGCTAGCAAATGCGAGGGAAATGTGCTGTATGGTTTTTGGTGATTTTCGTAATCATAGTTTGTCAACTATGAGCCGTTAAATGGACCAACTTTTTAAGCTTTTACTTAAACGGCCGTAAAAACCATGAATTGGTATATGCAAAGTACATATATAATTTTTAAACCCGCCAGGAAGTTCGCATGTGATATACATAGCAAGCATAGGTGTTTACTGAGGGATGATCCACAAGTTATGTCATCCAAATTATCAACCTTTAAAGACCCTACCCTAACGTCATAATCTATGTGAGCGGCACAGACCCACTACCATTACCATCGGCATTATTTACGGACGATCTCTTACTGCATTTAGTTCAACACAAAACACTTGTCAACTGTCGGGGGAAATTTGAAAATTGTAAATTGTGATTGACATGATGGATTGTGGCAGTCAACAGCTTAATAAATACATTGACAGTCCACGAGTTCACTATCACAATTGTGATTAACATGTTAGTTGCTGGTGGTCAATAACATCCACAAGTCCACCATCAGAGTGGTTTGATTTTAATTGCTGCATTTAGTTCCACACAATACACTTGTCACCTAACGAGGGAAAATTGAAAATTGTGAATTGTGATTTACATGATAGTTTGTGGCAGTCAACAGCTTAATAAAATTTACTTCTGTGTAATAGTTATTGACATTGACAGTTCACGAGTCCACCATCAAAATTGTGACTAACATGTTTATCTTTATCTTGAACAGCACGTAGAATTCATCACTCGAACTAGAGGAACCCAAGAAAGTGCCTTAGATCTTATTATTTCTAAGAGCCAACTTATTACGGACATTGAATCATTGCGCCCGCTAGCAAATAGTGACCATGTAGTAATCAAGTGTAGTGTTCAACTAATGCCAGAGTGTCCTACAAGTAGTAGTAAACTCAATTTTAACAAAGGCAACTATGAGGGTATGTGCAAGGAGTTGGGCCGGGTTAATTGGGAGCAAGAATTTTTAGGAATATTAAGTGTAAACTCTAAGTGGGAGCTTTTCAAATCAAAAATGCATTTGTGTGTTGAAACATATATTCCGTATTCTACTCAAGAGTCAGCTCATTTAATTCGGGCAAAACTACAAAAAATAATGCACAAAAACAAGTGTGCCTATTTTAGATACATTAAATCCTCTCAAAACTACAAAACTTGGCTAGCATACAAAATAATCCGAAACCGTGAAGCCAGCCTTAGACTGCAAAATAGAATTTCGTTGGAAAGAAAATTATGTGAGAGTGCAAAACAGAATCCTAAAGCCTTTTATAGGTATTGCAGTGTAAAGAAGAATCGCATTCCAATACCAATGCTAATTAAACACAATGGAGAAATTACTAAATCTTATGCAGAAACAGCTGATCTATTAGCTGAGGAATGTGAAAGGGTTTTTGTGCGTGAAAGTGATGTTTCGAGTGACAGTAGTGATGACGCTTACGTTCATTTCCCTGAAGAATTATCCAGTCCAGAGCAATTTCAAATTAATTCTATTGATGTTTATGAAAAGCTGAAACACATTAACCCCCGAACCAGATGGTATTCATCCAAGAGTATTGAAAGAATGTGCTTCTGTTTTGTGTGTTTCACTTTCAATGATATTTTAAGACTCCATTGACCAGTCGCAGCTTCCTCTAGATTGGAAAAGTACTAATGTGACCTGCATCCATAAAGGCGGATCTAAGAGTGACCAAAAAAATTACCGACCCATAAGTTTAACGTCTATCTGTTGCAAGCTTTTAGAACAGTTTGTTCGAGCAAAACGTTTTGCAAAATGCAAATTTGCAACCCATCAACACGGATTTCTTCCAAGAAAGTCGTGTTTCACCAATCTGTTGGAGTTTTTTGAAGATGTTACTAGACTTGTGGATGAGGGAAGTACAGAAGACTGTGCTTATATCGATTTTTCTAAGGCGTTCGATAAGATCCCTCATAACCAGTTGCTGGAAAAGTTAAAAGAACGTCATCGCCTGGATCCATATCTCATTAAATGGCTAGACTGTTTCTTAACTGATAGATCATACCAAGTGGTAGTAAACGGTGAAGTTTCAAAGAAGAAAAAAGTCATCAGTGGAGTCCCACAGGGAACTGTTCTAGGGCCTATTCTGTTCCTTCTTTACGTTGATGAGATGGGTGAAGTTATTCACAGCTCTCTCAAGCAGTACGCAGATTACTCTAAAATCTATAGAGCTAGGAAAACATATAGTGACTTCCACGCACTCCAAAACGACATCGATAATTTAGTAATATGGTGTAATCAAAATCGCATGGAAATAAATATTGGAAAAACCCATCTTGTTCACTTCAGTGCAAAGAAAAGCGAAAATCCTACATACTCCTGCAACAATGCTGAGTTGCAAAGCTCAACTTGCGAAAGAGATTCGGGGGTTTATATTGACAGCGAGTTAAAGTCATCTCAACACTGTCAACAGGCTATAAGAAAAGCCAAATCAATGTGCTTACAAATTAAAAGAACCTTTAAAAATTTAGACAAGTACGGACTTTGTACGCTTATTGTAACATTTATTCGCCCCTTGCTCGAATACTGCAACAGTATTTGGTGCCCAATTTTAAAAAGTGACAGTGAGGAGATCGAAAAAGTTCAGAAGCTAGCCACTCGGCTTCTACAATCGCTCAAGAATTTGCCTTATGAGGCGAGATTGAAGAAACTTAGAATTCTTTCACTTGAGGACAGAAGGAAACGAGGAGACTTGATTGAGACATTCAAGTTAATTAACAACAAATATGATATTGACCCCTCTGCTTTTTTCGACATCGACATGGAGAGCCGACATGCTCCGTTTTTAAAAAAGAAACCTGTGATTACCAACTCCAGACACCATTTCTTTACCCAACGGGTAGTTACAGAATGGAATAATCTTCCAAGTGATGTGAAAAATGACAAATCAGATTTATATACAGTGAATTCGTTTAAAAATAAGTTAGATAAGTATAAAGGGTGGTGCTTTGGCAAAATTTCCGAGTGAATCAAGCTTCAAAGTGTTTAAACAGTGACAACCGGGCTCAACAAGAGACTTGTCTCAAATCCTTTAGGATTCTTCCCGGGAAAAATTTTATTATTTATTATTATTATAGTTGCTGGTGGTCAACAACAACAGAGAAGTTAGAAGTTGATTGTAGTGACCGTCTACGAGTCCACTATCAGAGTGGTTTGATTTTAATTGTTGAAAACAAATAAAAATCGAACTGCTGCATTTTAATAGTTGATAGTGACCGGTCAACCAACCCAATGCATTGTAAATTGTTAATAACGAAGTAGTTAGTGTGTGTATGCCAACTGCCTAGTCACTAGTTAACTGTGATTAACGGGCGGCGTAATTGAGGTCGTTAGTGGTGGTTGTGAGGAGAGCGAAATCGGACAAAATAATACGGTGGATTGTTTGAATTTCGATTCGAGCAATATAATAGTTCAAAACCTGTAAATAATTCCTCATCTCGACAATGCATCATTTTTATTGATAAGGTGGATACTGAAAATAACGACAACGACAAGAGTAAATGGAATTAGTCCTAAAGATAATAAAAATATAAATTTAAAAGCAAAACAACAAGTTGATGTTGACTCAACCGAAACCGGTAGTGGTGATACTGGTACCGATTTCGAGCTCTGTGATAGTAGTACTGGAGATGATGCGGACGAAGTCGCTCTGCTCAAATTACTGAATGTCAAAGTTCAAATTCCATTCCCTTTCTACTGTGCTTCATTTACATTGCGGAATAAAGAAATTTCAAGTTTATTTTCTCAAATGGATGAGCTTCGCCGAAAACTGACTGGTTTACAAGACTGACTGTATTGAGTTGGATTTTAAGGATAGTTTTGAACGCACTATCAACTATCAACTATGGATACCTACAGCAGCTATTCTGGTTGTGTTTATCACGTCATAGAAAATAGAACAAAATGAGAAATTCCTAGCGATATCCCTCAAATGTGCAAGGTTCAAAACCAAATCTCAAAAACGGTTCTTTATCCTTAACTTTTACTAACCCAAATAAAAAGCTTACGTCAATACCTATCGACTCACATTACCCACTAACCCCCACGTCCCGTTTCTCAGTCGGTATATGCCAATAACTTATACATTATTAGATGGGCTGAAATATTAAAAAATTATATCTCAAAAACGGTTCTTTATCCTTGACTTTTCTTAACACATCCAAGTAGCTGATGCCAATACCTATTCAATGACACCACCCACTTACCCCCAGGCCCTGTTCCTCTGTCGGTATATGCCAATAACTTATAAAAAAACGGGACGTGGGGGTAAGTGGGTGGTGTCGTTGGATAGGTATTGACATCAGCTACTTGGATGTGTTAAGAAAAGTCAAGGATAAAGAACCGTTTTTGAGATATAATTTTTTAATATTTCAGCCCATCTAATAATGTATAAGTTATTGGCATATACCGACTGAGAAACGGGACGTGGGGGTCAGTGGGTGATGTGAGTCGATAGGTATTGACGTAAGCTTTTTATTTTGGTTAAGAAAAGTTAAGGATAAAGAACCGGTTTTGAGATTTGGTTTTGAAAAATTTTCGTGGATCGTAACGAATTCCTACGATATCACATCGCTAAGAGTAAGTCACTTTGCATTAACTCGTGATTGATTACAGTAGGGGTAGGGTTTCTGATTGTGGCGAGTGTCCCAATCGTGGCCACCGGCTTTTATATCTGATACAAGTCGGGAACTGCAAAAGCGGGCCGAAGACCGAAGATATGACCCACAAGCTGCCCGAAGAGCCAAAGGCAGATCTGCAACCTACCCGAAGAAGAAATCTGCAAGTGAGCCGAGGACCGAAGAACCGATGCAAGTCAGCCGAGGACCGAAGACTGCAACCTACCCGAAGACCCAGGAAGTGCCATGATTGTTGGCCAAGACCCGGCGTCCTTCTGCAACCTGGCCGAAGAACTTTGGCACAACCTACCCGAAGACCTTCATCTGAAACTGCAACCCACCCGAAGACAACATTTTTTGAAATGGCGTAGTTATTTGTTGACGCAAAAAACACGTATGCTTTTATTAAAAAATTAAGAAAATCCTACATCCAACTGCAATGCAGTAAATTTTTAAGGGTTTTTACAATGTTGGCTTCAGAGAAACCAGTTAAAATTGAAAGAATTTTTTAAAATAATTAGTGTAGAGATGATTTTAGGGAATGTAAACTCTACTCCTTGTTTAACCATTCAGATCCTATTACCCCACAGTACAAGATCTAGATCTGGTGTATAAAAATCAATTTTGCTCGTGGACGTTATCCCTCTAGGACATTTTCCACCCCGACATTCTTCCTACAGTACATTATCCTCCCATGACATCTTCCTCCCGAATCTCACGAAGCTTATTTTCCTCCCAGCATCAAAAATAATTTAACAAAATAAAAGAGTATTCCTTTATAGAAAATTTGTTTTTATACATTTTCTCTATAATATGCAATTAATCTTAAGCTGAAGAACAATGTTTACACGCATTTCCCTAAGCAAAATTTAAGTTCAAAACCATATACTCATAAGATGTAAATGATTATTTTAATCGTTTCTATATCTTTCATTTCATATTCCAATTTTTTATTTAAACATCAAAAGAATTCAGTATATGTACTGAAACTTTTATATTAGTAACAGAAATAATTAATAATGCAGTTTATTTCTGCGTGTGTTTCACTCCAAGTTTCAACATTCAACTCAAAAATTGCATAGTAAAATTGCAAGTCGTCAGTCTGTGTAACAACATACGAATACTAAAATAGAATGAAAATTATTTGTTCAACAGATCATGGTCAGGCTACGGTGACGAATTAGGCTGGGCCGCTGCATGGCTTTTCCGAGCTACTAGTGAGTACTGGTGACCAAGGTTACATGAATGACGTTCGTGTTTTTTGGAATGAATTCGGTCTTGGGGAACGACGTGCGGAATTCGGATGGGATGATAAAAAAGCAGGTCTTCAGGTAATTCAGTACGATTGTTTTCAGTAAAAATTTTTGATTAAAATTGTGCAGCTTTGATTTCAATATTTACACTAGTACTATAACATTAAAAAATAAAGTAACTTTTGAATGTTATTGTTACAATTTTTTTTATACATCAGATTCTCCTAACAAAAATCACCAATGACCAAGAGTACAAAAATGCGGCTCAATCTTTTTGGGATAACATCGTCTACAGCGTCCCACGCTCCCCCTAAGGTCTTGCCTACATTTCTCCGTGGGGCACCCTCCGTAACGTGAGCAACTGTGCCTTTGTCTGTCTTCAAGCTGCTGATCTTGGAATTAACACGGATGCATACAGGAATTTTGCAAGACATCAAATTAACTACATTTTGGGTGACAGTGGACGCAGTTACGTGGTTAGTTATGGCAACAATCCACCCACCAAGCCACATCACAGGGGAAGGTATATTGGTTGTTGGAAACTTTAGGGATGTCTGATGCTATGGATTTTGTCTATTCTGGTTGTTTACTGACGACCATAATTGTTACTGAAAACTGATGAATTTTATTAATAAATTGATACTAAAATTGAACAAAAGCTGAAGTAACTGAAAATCCACTGGTTTAGTGGACTGAACAGAACAATACTTTAGAAGCGAATGAGAATTCTGACCCGACGGTCATGAATTTGAGAACCCTACAAATCTGTGAAATTATGTGAAAATACTGAAAAATACGACTATTCTTGTTAATTTTACTAATTTATGAATAAATCGCTTTCTCATTTAATTTTGTATATTTTTAGCCGAAGCCAAAAATATATTTTGAACACGAACAACGAACACCTTTTTTCTATTACGGCGCGTGCCGTAACAAATGGTCCTTCGAACCGAAGTCTACATTTAAAATTTTCTGGGACAAGTCATTGGATTTAAAAATGGTCCTTCGACACCTACTTTGAACCAACCTGGGCCTTACACACCCACTTTATTGGTTTTTTCCTTCTGTTGATGGTGGGGAGAATAATTCCCACAAGTGATCAACCAGAAAAAAAAATCACGAACAAGCTCTCAGAAGAAGAACCCATCGGGTAGCTGATTCGTTGGAAGTCTTCTGGAGCAATAGAACACCTATTTTGAACAAACCTAGGGATTTACAACCCTATTTTTAGGACTTGTGGCTACGTGCCAAATGGTCCTTCGAACCTACTTTGAACCAACCTGGGCCTTACACACCCATTTTATTGGTTTTTCCTTCTGTTGATGGTGGGGAGAAGAATTCCTTCAAGGGATCAACGAGAAGAAAAAACCACGAACAAGCTCTCAGAAGAACCCATCGGCTAATTCGTTGGAAGTCTTCTGGAGCAATTGGAGTGGGATTTTTGGTCTTTGCTTCGGTTGACGGCGGGAAGAAGAATCCTATATATTTTGTCAATCCGAAGCAAAGTCATCTGAACAAACAAATCTACATTTTAAAAGATTCCGGGAGAAATCATTTAGATTTAGAAATTCAGTTGAGGTTTTCTGGAATTTCGAACAAACAAAGAGTTAGTTAGGTAGCTAACTAAGCTGAACACAACCGAATTGAACTGAATTGAATTAAACAAAAAAGAATTTTTAATTTTCACTGAAAATGAACTTCACTGGCTCAAATTTTGAGCGCTAAACCGAACTGAACTTAACCAAATTGAGCTCATTTGAACTGAACTCATCTGAGCTGAACTCATCTGAGCTGAACTCATCTGAACTGAACTCATCTGACCTGAACTCAACTTAATAGAACTCAACTAAAACGAATTCAACTTAGCTGAACTCAACTGAACCGAACTCAACTGAACCGAACTCAACTGAACCGAACTCAACTGAACCGAACTCAACTGAACCGAACTCAACTGAACCGAACTCAGCTGAATCGAACTCAGCTGAATCGAACTCAACTGATCTGAACTGAACTGAACCAAATCGAACTGATCTGAATTAAACCGAGTCGAACTCGTCGAATTGAACTGATCCAAGCCGAGTCAAACTGAACTGAACTGAAACTAAATCGTACTGAACTGAATAAACAAAATTATTAAAAGATTCTGGACTTGGAACTGAATTTTCTGGACGACGTCTTTCTAGAAATCTTTTTCATACCGGTGTACGTTTGCCTCTGGGCAATATAGACTGAAGGGGCATACACGGTTTGAATTTTCTGCTTTCGGCGTCAACCAAAATTATTTCTGGACAGAATTTTGCCGCGAAAAATTAAATTTTCAATTCTGGCTCTGGGCTGCTGTCACTTCCCGACCCGATTTTATTTTGGCTTTGAAAGTACTTTGTGTGCACATTATGGATCCTCCGGTGCCCAAAGTGCGTCAGAGTCGGCGCTTGAACCCTGGGTCTGCGCCAGTACGTTCTATTGTGCTTTCTGGACTGGATATGGAGTCTCCTGAAGGAGTGCTTGCTTGGTCACGTTCGCAGTTTGTGGACGATGGCAGTGGAAAGAGCATGAATGAATGTAGACGTAGGGAGGAAAATGGCGATGAACTAGCTCAAATGGGATTCCCAAAGGAATTTTCAGCTGGGGCACGAAGCGGATTTTCCAAGTTTTTGGCTGACGGGGGGAGAAAGACGCTGGCTCTCGATGTTGCCAAATGTACCACGTCACCGAAAACAGAATTTTCTCCAAAATCATCTCGTTTCAGCACAAACTTAGGGTCAGCGAAGTTGGGTAAATCAAGTATTGATAAAATTGAACTAAAAATACAATGTCTTGAACAATTAATTGAACTTGCAAAAAAGAACATACAATATGCTGAACAAAGGATTATCATCTGTTTTGAACGTTATAATGAACAAAGAACATATCTACTTGTAAAAATTGAACAGATTGAAAAGTCAACTAATTATGCGAATAGTTTCTATTTCCAATCAAGCCAAAACAGTGTTGCAACATTGAAGCACAAAATAGTTTTGCTTGATAGAAAATTTGGAGAGGATCAGGACGAGCTAGAAGCTAAATATGATGACTGCCAGAGGGCAGTGGCGCTTCTGCAAGAGAAGCTGAACAATCAGCGACACCTGGCGGAACAATTAAATCAGCAAAAGGCAGAACATGCCAGGCGAGAACTTGCTCATGCTGAATATGAACAAATAGATGACCTTCATCAAGAACTACGGAACATGACGCGAAAGATGGCGCTGCATGGTGGGATGTCTGAAACGGAGTGGTATACGAACCTGAACATTTATAATGAGATAAGTACTGCTCCAACGATTTCTTACGGTGTTTGCATCCGCTTAGATTATTTGGCTGTTTTGCATTCAATGATCAAATGTTCTGAATGCCAAATTCTTGATGAGTACATGCCTTTGTATGATATTGCTCGAAAATTAGTTGCATTAATTCAAGAACGTGAATTATATGAAGAACAGTCTGAACAAGAACATAAAATGATTGATGAATTAGAACTGGAGATGAAGTGCGCAGAACATAAATTAGAAAAACTTGCACTTTACGACCAAATGGCGCTGAAGCCTGAACTAGAACAAAGTCTTGATTCAAGTATCATTGAACACCGAGGTGCTTTTGATGCTGATATCTATAATGGTGACAGTGTTGAATGTCAGATGGCGTCAGTAGCCGAACTGCTGCAAGATGGCGCGAATTTCAAAATTATAACTGAAATTAATTTTCAAATTGAAGACGGTAATTTATTTCTGCCTAATAATGTTGACAGTGGGTCAGTGACTTCGTTGGACGGTGGGGAGAAAACGCTGCCAGCTGAAGGCAATCAACGATGGTCAAATCGAAGCACTGACCAAGAACAAGCTAGTTTAGCACAAGGTTCTAGTGCAGAAATTTTGAAAGAACAAAATGTGAATCTTTTAGACCACCAGATGTCGCTTACAACGACAGTGTCTACAACCAACTGGACTGACGAACAGACAAGCTATGAAGATGATTCTGAGAAGTCTCCAAGTCTTGCTGTTCAAATGACGAACAATGGAATTTATGAAATTGATAATGAGGAGAAACAAAGAGTGACCTTCGACCTGTCATCAAACTGTGATGTCATTTGGAACATCAATGAACATTTGAAACTGTGTCTTAATCATTTTGATGTTTTCTCTGATTGTAGGAATTTTGATTTTGAGTACAGTAAGAGTATTGGGGCAATATGGAACTTTTCCGAATTTTGGAACAAATGGATGAGTAATTCCTTGCTTGGGTGCTTAATACGAACTCGCATGATGGCTAATCCTATATGCACTTGGACTTTTACCCGAATGGTACACGATCCTGGAATTTTAATGAACGAACTTGCATCCGAATTTTAACCGAACTTTGACCCGATCCTACGAATGTTACAAAATATTGCAAAGCAGGACTAGACGTCATATCATCAGGACATCCGTGGGGAGTATGTTGGAAACTTTAGGGATGTCTGATGCTATGGATTTTGTCTATTCTGGTTGTTTACTGACGACCATAATTGTTACTGAAAACTGATGAATTTTATTAATAAATTGATACTAAAATTGAACAAAAGCTGAAGTAACTGAAAATCCACTGGTTTAGTGGACTGAACAGAACAATACTTTAGAAGCGAATGAGAATTCTGACCCGACGGTCATGAATTTGAGAACCCTACAAATCTGTGAAATTATGTGAAAATACTGAAAAATACGACTATTCTTGTTAATTTTACTAATTTATAAATAAATCGCTTTCTCATTAATTTTTGTATATTTTTGGCCGAAGCCAAAAATATATTTTGAACACGAACAACGAACACCTTTTTTCTATTACGGCGCGTGCCGTAACATTGGTAATTCATATTATAAAGCCGTATTATATTTCGATAAATATTTTATTGAGCTATTAACAGAAGATATTATCGTAATTTCATTTTAATAAAAGTTTTTAGATGCTGAGCTTTAGCAGCATCTAATGAAATGGTTTTGTCCGTCCGTCTGTGTATCTGTCCGTCTGTCCCCCTTTTCTTGGGTTCACGCTACAGATCGCAGTTTTGAAGTAACAATAGTCTGACTACTTCTAAATAATCATAAATGCGATTTAGATGTGCTGTATAGTTTTTGGGAATGATCTATGCAGTAGGTATTTTGCAATTAGCAGTTAAATGGACCAACTCTCAAATTTTTTTACGTTCAAAATCACACACGTATAAAAACCGAGTTTGTGTCGACCGTGAAAGCTAGTCACATTAAATGCTACGTAAATACATACGTAGGTACTATAATTTTTGAAATATAGGTACATTTTTGTTCAAACCCTTCCGGGTAAATCTATGGGCATCCATACAAACTACAGGTCGTACATGTAAGTATGGTTGGCTACGCAAATATATATGAACGGACGTCGGGATGGTCTGTAAATGATGTGACATAAATAACAACCCATTTTGTACCCCCCCCCCCAACACAATACCAACTAAAACAGCATAATCTACAGATGGCATTACACATGAACGATTCCTTGTGAGGGATCGTCCGTTGAAGACGTCTTTCAAAAATATCATAATTTAAGGTACCCCCTTTCCTTTTAATTATTTAACCATTTTCAGATTCTGAGCACATAATGACGTCCTTTAGTGTTATAGATATCATAGTTAGGGATCGTCCATAATGACGTCCTTCAAATACCATAGCTTCTAGTATCCGCAGTTCCAACTTTAAATTTGTTTCCATCCTATTTTGACTATATGTTACGGACTTTTCTACATGTGTTATAGATATTCAGGGATCGTCCATAATGACGTCCTTCAAATACCATAGTTTTTAGTATCCCCAGTCACAACTTTAAAGTTTTCATCCTATTTCAACTACATTTCTCGGACTTATCTGTATGTTATAGATATTCAGGGATCTTCCATAATGACGTCCTTCGAATACCATAGTTTCTAGTATCCACAGAAACCAACTTTAAATTTGTTTCTATCCTATTTTAACTACATGTCACGGACTTATCTTTATGTGTTATAGATATTAAGGAATTGTCCATAATGACGTTATTTATATATTATGGTTTTTGGGCCCCCCATTTTTAACTCCAAAGTTTTTTCCACCCTTTTTCTTAACTGCTTGCCACGTATATTCGTATATGGCTTATTGATATTATAGGAGGCTCCATAAACGACGTTATCCTGCAATTCTCAAAAATATTCTAGCGTTTTGTAACTACATGCCACGTACTTCTATATATGGCTTATTGATGGTAGGGAAGCCTCCATTAATGACGTCATTTGTGAATGATGCAATTTATAAAAAATTTTCAGCTATACTAAACTACATGCTACGCTCATTTGTATGTCTAATTGATTGTAGGGGAGCTTGCATAAATCTTATATTATCTTTAAGCGTAACATAAATTGCCTTGCGCCTTTGTTGAAGCTCAGCATCTACTTCGGACCCACCCCCGGTCGACAAATCCGGCGCGAAGCGCCGGATTTTTTATATGTCCAACTGTGCTGCAGTAGTGAAATAAATCAGTTTTGTTACCCCAGACTGAAGTCAACTGAGTGAGGGATTTCGGGCACCCTTACTGCCCTCCAAATATCACTATAACTAACAGCACAGTTTGACATCTACAACATTTAAGGGTTATCAAAAATGTTCACTAGTATGCCCATTGGTGAGTGTAGGTTTCGTGCACTGGAGTAGGTATGAATTGTGGTAGAGTAAGGTGTATTGGTTACTATTTATATAAATTAACTTTCAAATTAGGTATCTATGATTGGAATTACAATTTATAAGAATGCACTGCACTGACGGAGACGGTTGTCGTAAGTTGTAGGTGTCGGATGGATTTGGTTGAAGGTATTCAATTGTAGACGTAGGTGACTGCTGGCGGCTGTAATTTGAGGCTGAGATTGAGAGTCTGAAAGTCCAATTTTGATTTGAATTTTGGAGTCGCGCTACGCCATGCGCAGAGGGTCCCCTTTACCATTACCATGCTGGTAGAGGACGAGAAGAATGGTTTTAAGAGTAATTTTAACTATATTTCATATTTCTAGAATGGATGATTGTGACTTAAATTTAGTAAAATTTAAACTTGAAGTAATGCTAGTACAGACAGAAAAACACAGGGATTACAACGGTATACTGTAAAGTATCTAATTATAGTTAAATTGCACTTAATTTTAAGAAATTATCAGAGCTTAAAAGTAACACGTCCCACAATTAGGGCACACTAGAGAACATTGATAAATTGATTGGTTAAATAGAATTGATAATTGTTTAATTGGTGGGTTCGTTTGATTTTGACTATTGTGTATTTTATAGCTACACATAAGAGAGAGTAAATGAACAAAACTGTTTTTCGTATATAATTATATTCTTCTGGCATTAGTTTCCCTATATCAGTCTGGCACTTTGAATCAATTTTGACCGGGTGACGGTCAAATTGGAACGACCAGGATTTTTCAAAACGACCATTTTTGACTGTGAGACGGTCAAAATTAAACGTTTAACATTCAATCTTGATGGTTTTATAGTTTCCAATCTAATTGCATGCAGATGATTTAGCATACAACCCCCCATTATCGCAGTTCTGACAGAAGGGGGTGGTACAGCAGTTAAATGTGCCAAATTTTATGCTCTTTCTGCTCAGAAAGTTATTTTACTTGTCAGGTCGCTCGAAACACCGCGCGCACGATTTAGGCGTTCATCATTTTTTATCGTAACACGATCATTTTTGAACGACTAGAAACCATGCCTATTACTTCAGCATAGGACACGGTCAAAAATGAACGTCACACATTCAAATTTGAATTCCTCTGCAGTCGATCGAATTTGACCGTCACCCGGTCAAAATTGACTCAAAGTGCCAGACTGTATATGTTTGTTTGTTTGTGAGCTTTATTTAAGTGTCAAAATTATACAGTCCAAACTTTATTTAGTTTGTACTGAATTCCAATAACAGACAGTAATCGGTTATATGTGAACCACTTTTCTTTTGAGCTTCCCCCACTAATATTTTTAAGAAAACAAGTACCGTAAAGCTTCTAATAGCTCCCGTGGGTCTCTAATATTTTCCGGAGTCTTTAGCATTGAATCAAATGGAGAGGTTTTTGTCTTTTTTACTCTGATTTCTAATAAATCCTGGGTCTGATGCAAAGTTTGCAATGACTCCCTCCAGGAGTTATTAGAAGCTTTACCGTGTTTACGTAGAAAAAGGATATGCACGCTAATGATAGTACTATTCTGACCAAACCAAAAGTTTCTTTACAGGGGAACGTATTGTCATCAGCTTATAAGTAATTAATTGAAAAGTGTATTTACGCAGGGGAAAAATGTCATAGCTCAAGATTTTAAATTGTGAATACCTCATTATAATCGTATAGTAGTAGTAGTATGGATTTATTGCATTTTTAGGCCATAGGCCCATACACAAATCAAAATTATAAATTTTTTAACAAAATTGTTTGATTGTTACAATAATGGATAGGTTAATTAATTGATTGAACACTAATAATGTTTACGGTGACAGTTAGCCATCTAGTTCAGATGTTTAAGTCGTTTTCTTTCTTCATGTAACTTGCCGATTTAACATCCCATAAATAACTTTCATTTGTCGGTTATAATAACAGAAATTGTTTCTCTTCATTAATCATTAAAATGTATTTAAATCAAATATACGTACTTAATCACATTAGCTATAACCAATCGAACTTAATATTATCATTGAAGTGTACACTCCACTAGTGGGTACATACAGCTTCCCCGTTGAATACTTAAATATTATTTTGACCTTCTCTCATCAAAAGTTGAACTCCGTGAACTAACTTGAGCGAAGCTTCATGTCATTTTTAAGCTGGTTCAACCAAGATTACATCCCCACTCGATTAGTTGAGATCCCTTGCTTCTGTACTGCTTTCCGTCCACCGCAATGCCAAATCTTCCGATGAACTGTACTACTGCCGTTGGTTGCCGATGCTTAAACTGCCAGAACATTTCTGTTGTATGTCTGTACATTGCTTGCTCTGCTTTAATAAGGTAAGGGTAAATGCAAACTTCCCTTGAAGTGTGTTTTAACTCGGATTTTTTCTTCATAATTAGCGAGACTTGACTACTGTCTTTTAGCTTCACGAATAACAAGGGGGGTTTGCCTGGAGTTTACACACTGGCTCTCCTAGCCTCCTCAATCTCTTTTTTACTAATGCAGATTCCAAGTTTATAAATTAGGAGGTCCTGGGTGTCTTCTAGAGCTGACTTGTTTACTTTCAGGCCCAAAATCACAAATTCTTTACTTCGGTTTGCTTTTTCTATCCCTACTAATCTACTCTGCAGACCCGCTAGCTGGTTTTTGGCTCCCAAACACTGAGATCTTTCCACTTCCACACGGGATTCTAGTGCAGAAATTTTATAGTTTAAGTGAGCAACCTTAATGTTAATTGAGTCTTCCAGTTTATCAGCGAGTTCTTTAATTTTTTCTCCATATTGTAGGTCAGTGTTGTTTTCTATTAATCCCACTAGCTGGTCCTTAAGATAAAAGATTTCTGCCTCCACTTTGTCACTCCGCGTTTTCATTTTTTCAACATCTTCGTTTAAAGTGGTTACCTTGTTGTTGACACTGTTTTCTAGGCTTTCCATTTTCTCTGAAATTTTGTTCTCCAATTTTTAAATCATCATGTTGACCGTGTGTAGTATTCCGTTAGCGGCGATTGAAGATATTTTCTGTGACATCATCTGTATTTGCTGATTCACCATAGACGAGATCTGGTCCGTTAGTTGGGGTGTTAACTTGTTTTTTTCTTTCGACATCTTCAATACCTATCAAAATATATTGTTTGCTAGTATCTTAAGACCTACTAGTAGGAGAAAATATGGTAATAGTGCCTTTCGGCCTACGTATTAATTAGATGGAACTTAGCTCTTTGTATTTCAGTTCAGTCCAGTTTAATCCGGTGAAAATTGAGTGCAGGAGATGAGTTTCTTCAGTTTTGTCTCTGCCTCCGTTTCTTATTATGTGCACCGTGTAGGATGGGATAGCGTTTAGCGTGGTGGAAACAAATACACTCCCAAAAATAGTCTAGACTATTACAACTTTAATATCTTCGATCTATTTCTATTGTAACAAGATTAGTTAAGCACAGTGTGATTGTTAAAACAACTAAAAATATAATTTTAACTATAAAAATCGACAAGTTAAATAAAAAAATTTCAACTTTTCCTAGAGTGATCTAGGCCGTTATGTTCCTCCCTTATAATCGTATAATAAAAGTGAGAAAATAAATTCAACCGCTGCGCTACAGATAACGTGAACAACAAGTTTCTAAATCTGAACGTCACTAAGTTGGTCATGAAAGATTGCAGAATAAAAGTAGTCTTAATTGAGAAAAAGGAAACTAGTTGTTTTAAGTTAAGAAATAAAGTAAGATTAATTTTCGAAATAAAGTAAGATTAATTTTCGAAAAAAAGTAAGATATATAGGTAGGGTGTAGGATTTTTCCTACCTGGACTTTTCCTACTCAGACTTTTCCTACCCATATGATTTCTACACAGAATTTTCCTACCCGGACTTTTCCTTCCCATGACCAAACCTAGGACTTTTCCTGCCCATGTAAAAAATAAGAAACTACACATCCCGCAAAAATATGCCCACAACTTCTTTATTTTATTATAGCCTTGAGTTAATTTACATAAGTTTTAAATAAGACGTGCTATTAAAATAACCTTTTCTACTTTGGGTAGGAAAAGTATAACGGAGAGGTCAGGGCGGGTTATATTTCAAAAGTGAACGAGATATTTTTTTTCGTGTGCGCCATACCTCAATTAGTAAGAATCCAAGGTTTTAGTTAATTACATGCATATTGTATCCCGTAATACCCGGGTAAATCTCAAACGGGGTTTATTTTTTAAAACAGTGTGTGGCTAAAATATAAAAATTCTGCATATCTTATAATTTTTAATTAGTTATCTACCATACCCTTGATTTTTTTGAACTCGAAATTCGTAAAGAATCGTGATTAACCCGATTTTACCCGTGTTATTTTGTTTTCGGTTAATTATTTTTTTCTCGGGTGGCCAAGCTAACTAGCATGTTTCATATCTCAAAAAATTGGGAAAAAAATAAGCTATATGTGAGATTTGGAATTTTGCCAGAGTTAGTTTGGCCAAAAAAGTTATAGGCAATTAAACTTTAATTATTTTTAATGGTAATGGCCTATGTTAAAAGATTGTGTTGCCAGTCGTACCCAGATAACTCGTATCCTTCCCAGTCGTACCCGCCCCAGTCGTACCCTGACCACTCGTACCCTGACGACTCGTACCCTAATTGCAGTCGTACCCTAACTATTCGTACCCTGGAAAGAATATCCTATGTATAGGATATATAGTAATATAATATAGTAACTCGGAACAAAATATACAAAATATTGTGCAACAAAAATGTGCCGGTTGTTGTCAGTGCACGTAAAATGTTGGTGGCGGTTGTTGGCAGTGCAGGAAAAATGTTGGTGCCGGTTGTTGGCAGTGCAATTAAATTATAGGTATGTACGCTGGTGATGTAATTTTAAGGGAAGTTAAAAGATATCTTGCCTATGCTTAAACTAGAAAACTGAAAAAGGCACAGAGATGAGGAATCTTGATAAGGATTGTTCTACTATCTACTAAAATTGGTCTACTATGGCTAGTCAAGATTGTAAGGAAATACAGTTAAAATTGTGACTTGGAACTCCTTTATGACAGTAGTTTCTTTCCGGGGTACGAATAGTTAGGGTACGAGTAGTCAGGGTACGACTGAGACCAGGGTACGAGTGGTCAGGGTACGACTGGGAAGGATACGAGTTATCCGGGTACGACTGGCAAGGATACCATGTTAAAATATCCTTGGCATTCCTTGAGGTCAGGCTTGCTACAGGTCGAGGGTTCAAATTTTGGTAGTGGCGACACCTTTTTTTGATTTTTTGCTATCTTACTTGATTTAACTACAAACTGATACAACAGATCGAATCAGCTTGAAAAACTCTATCTAAAGAGTTTATTTGTTTATTTGTTTGAATAATTTCGCTTGCGGCCTTGTATACTCCTTATTGGCTAAATAATGGTCTTAGGTTTGGTCGTGGAGGAAAAGTCCGTGTAGAAACTATATGGGTAGGAAAAGTACGGGTAGGAAAAGTCCGTTTACCGTATAGGTAAGAGAATTTTTTAACTACCATATGTATGAAGTAAAGTATTATTCCAGTGGCAAAAAAGTAAGGTATTTAAAGCTAGTGGAAAGTAATTTGAAAATCAAGTTGTTCTGGTATTGAAACTTCAGATCATTTCTTATACTAAAAAAACACTGAAATCAAGACCGAGTCCATTAGCATAATATAATAATAATTTATTCATTGGGTCGATTTAACCGAAGTTCATACAACCAGACTCAACCAGTCACTGTGGGTGAGGAAATAGTAGGCTACCGCGTTAGATGGTCTCGGTCTTTGTACCCTTTCACCTATCCCCGTCCCCTCCTCCACAGTAAAGGAGTCTCATTCCCTAGGCCCCTACAGTAAGTAGTGGTCACTAAAGAGCACCGAAGGAGATTCGGTTTCAATCAACCATCCAGTGACGTTTACCGTACAACACCGAGCCGTAAACGATTAGCAGTGGCCGAGGATTGAAGCCGGGTCTGAGACTGTAAATTTCGTTACAGTCTGCAGTCCTAACCACTCACCCAAGCACGCCTGCTTTATTAGCATAATATCCAAATTCATCATTCATAAGCTATACCATACATCAAAACAAAAGTTTAAATTCAATTTAATTGTAGTATTCATATATGGGTTAAATAATTACGACCGCATTTAGTCATTAGTGGCCAATCACATATAGGCACTATATTGAATCTATTCTCATGTGAGATTTTATCTAAATTACGAATAGTCGTAGACAAAGGTATACTTGTCGATGTTTTCCGATCTGGTGGACACTAATTTTGCAATAGTTTAATCGCGATTTACATAATAAGGGGATTTACAAATCACAGACCTGTTCTCGGTTGAAGATGGCCATTTTTCCGGTTCCGGTTCCGATAGAGTTGCCACAGTAATTGTTGTTGTGGGAGTTACTACTATTACCGCGTGTGAGGATTGTCCAACTGCTGCTAGCCTGAGGGGAACTGCTGCACTTGTTCTCATCCAACTACGTATCAGCCTCATACTTGACAGTGTAATTGACTTGGACATTATTTGATTGTGGTGGATTCCACTCACTGTACAGATGGGTTGAACTCGTTCCATACATGGATGCATTGCTGGCATTCGCATACCCCCCACCTCCGCCACTGCTATTGCGCTGATGACTCACCGGGAGACTGTGACCATGGTCCAGGAGGGAGGGGGAGGCGGTGGGATGATTGTTGAAGTTGTATGAACCATGTTGAGTGGACACTGCCGACGATCTATCCACCTCAAGACTCATTTTTCAATTCTGAGCTTCCCTCCGTATTTACAACGTTTGTGTTTGCACTTACGTTTGCCTCTAGCAGTCAGTATTTCTATTATTTTCTATTGCATATATATTTCACACATAGGAAAACTGGAATTTTTATAAAAATGTAATGATCACTTCACGCCAAATAACTCAACGGCTGCAGAAGAATTGGCAGTTATGATCGACGGATTGGCAGTTAAATGGGTTACAAAATAATTGGCAGTTAAATGGGTTACAAAATAATTGGCAGTTAAATGGGTTACAAAATAATTGGCAGTTAGGGTTTTGGATGAATTGGCAGTGGTATAATTGGCCGTTATATATTTATCAAAAAAGACACGAGTGAGTAGAAATTTTATGGAAATGAAAAATGTTTATTTTCATTGTGATTTTGAAAGGAAGTAAACAATTCTTTGAAACATAGGACGAAAACAATATCAAAAAATGGTAATCTTACTGTTTCACCAATGGTTGGCGAATAGCTTGCTTTGGTCTTCCACGTTTGGGTTTGTGATGATTGACCTTGACCATTTTTGCTGCTAAAGGAAATTCAATCAAGCCAAGCTTAACAGCCATACCGAATACATGTTTGCACACATGTTTTTTCAAAAATGATGGGCAGGTGCAGGTTGATTTTTTCCAATCAAGTCATTTTTTCCTCAAAAGTCACTATGTATGCCACAAAGAACAGTTTCTCAAAGTTTTCGAATGTGCGATACTTGCGTTGTAGTTGCCGTATTATGGTCTTATTAATCGGTAGTCGTGAAGGCTGAACGTATATGGTGTTGGAAATATACAAAATAATAATAACTGCCAATTCTACCAAACGGAAGATTTATATCATTTATTTGCCTAACTGCCAATTATTTTGTAAGCCACTTAACTGCCAATCCGTCGATTTTAACTGCCAATTCTATTTATGCCATAACTCAACAAGTGAAAGAACTCAAACGCCGTTGCCATTTAAACAAAAATAGTACAAAATGTAATGAATAAATTAGACGTTTACAAAAATACATTACATTATGGAATAGATACACTCATGGAGGTAGAAAAGTTAGCATTTTCTTGAGCGTACGCGGAGAATTAGTGGTGTTCGGAATGGAAAATATGGAAATTCGTTGTGCCGGTCGAGACACCGAGCCACATGTTGTTGTCACTAGTGTATGGAGTTGTGTGTGGTTGCTGAGAGGAAGTGTTTCCCATCGTGCCTATGGATCTGATCCGAGATCCGAGATGTTTGTTCGACCTCCTCTACTCCTTCCAACAACTGTGCACCCACCAAAGGACAAGAACCAACAAGTAAGTCTGGAATAAAGGGCTCATCATCTGCACTGTATATTTTCTGTATGACAATAACTACACCCGTTGAAAAAGTCTGAGAAACAACACCATGCAAGCTATATAAATGCAAGCTCAAAAAATGTACTGTAGTCACATAAACGTGGGCGGAATGTCTAAGGAAATCTGATGAAAAAAAAACACAATTTAAGACGTTGGGGTTGCCAACACAGATAATTAAAATTTGTGATACAATTTAAAGTTTTATATATTTACTTTAATTTATGTTCTTCAACGCTTCAATTCTGCTGCCGTGTTACGATCTGACACGGATGTTGTCCAGTGTTGAGTCTGAGTTGTGGAAGAATTGAAGCTGTTAAGAAAGTCTCTATTTGCATGGCTCTGAAATGTAGGGCGGGAGAGGAGAGGAAGATCGGGTTTTATTGGCGTGTTTATCCCGTCTTTCGCATGGGTAACGTCGCCTTGTATTATGTCTCATACTTTAATCTCCATCCATTGGGGTGGAGTTATGAAGGTCTATTAAGGACCTGGGGGCGGACTCAAACATTTTGCCTTCTTTACTAGTCCACTCTTTTACCTCATCCTCAGTCGTTTTCACAGCTCGCTTCACCATTCACCATTCCCACCGTTCTATTCTCTATTCCTTTTATTACCTATCTATGCGTACCTATAGCATATAGACATCAACCTACCTACCTATATCGGACTGTATTCTTAGCATCAGTCGCTCTTCTTCACATGTATTTCTTATATTTCATGACTTTGGTGGATAACTATGTGTAGTGCCTAATACATTCCACATGACTAATTCAAAATACTAACGGTAAGATGTTATCAATTATAAACTTTTATTTTATTTTTAAAATATCATCTTGGCGGGTGACATTCCCCCTCACGAAGACAACACAAGATGTATTTAGCTTACATTCATTACAAGCATGTAAACTTATATTAGAAACAAAATTAACTCGATAGACGTTTTACAACATTAAACAAAATTGGAAAATACTGATTCTATTCCAGGATCCAGTACAGGTTGGTCTGGCGGGTACTCAGTTGGTTGATTCCTTCTGGTTAAGCAACAGTCCAAGCGCATTCTGAAATGGATGGGTGACCTGTGCTTGGTAATCCTGCAAGGCTCGGTGGTATGTACGTTGCAGGTCCTAGAGAACAGATTTTCGGAGTCATTCTCTAGGCTTTCTAGAGTTCCCTTCTCTAGAAAAAGTAGTCAGAAATAATAAAATCATATACAAAAAAAAACAAGGGCTAAAGCCCTTGTTTTTTGCTTCGCAGGGTAGCAGTCGCATGAATTAGAAATAATTGTGTAGCCCCACGTGGATCACCAGGTTATTTTAATTACTCAACCAGGAAGCGAGGATCACGCAAGAAATATATTTTAACAGGTATTAATATTACTATTTTTTGTGTTGGATAGTATTCGTTATAAAATTAAGCCCTAACAGTATGCCTAGGCAGTTTGAATTTGGCGCCAAATGTTAATTGTCAAATTGTCAATTAAGAGCTTGTAAAATGGGTGGCAGGAACCGTGAAAGAGTAACCTGCGTGGATTATAATGCACGCGTTTTCAATATCTCAATAAAAAATAGGATTAGCTGAAAATGCCCTTAGGCGATTTTCAGTTTTTGAAAACTGGAAACATTAACCTTCAAAATTCAACCGGTCACTCAATGCTATGATAGACAAGTTATGCATCAAAAGGACGAAAAAATTGAGCAGAATCATATATGTCAAATGTGCTTGAATTTCAATTTTAAATTCCAAATTTAAAGTTAATTAAAAAAATTAAAGTTAATTAAAAAAATTAATTAATAAAATAGTTTTCAACTTTTGTTGAATCTGGTATTTTTAATTTAAATCGAGCTTCAAAATGACATATTGCATGTCAAATTCCGTTCAGAATTGCAAAAGCTTCCTAAATTATGTAGATAGGTAGGAACTATATACGTTAAATGCTGTAAGAAATAGTTAAATTTCAAATTATGTATCAGTTAATGCTTTAAAGGTTTGGTTGTTCTTCCTACACCTGCAATGTACGACTGAGAACTTTACAACGAATAAGAAAAAATATGACAGGAATTAAGTTTTGCATGCAAACGACAAAGAATATATAGGGATGGTCTGTAAATGATGTTATCCAAATTATCTCGATTTTTTTACCCACCCACCCACCCACCCACCATGTCATCACTTTAACCTTACGTGGACGACTGTATCCTTAACACTGTTTGCCAACAATACTCGACTAGACCCACACATCCCACTGATGACATCATTTATGGACAATCTCATAGGTCCAAGTGGAAAAAAAAACATTTTCTGATTCGCAAATATCTAAGACTTCAGTTGTCAATTTATTTCCTAGAAGAAATAAAAAATATAATTAAATATTCAGTTGAGCTACTAATGGAATTAAAATATTGATCCACGCTTCAATTACTTTTATATCTCTGTCATTGCCAAGTAACTAAACTGACGCTCTCGATATCATAAAAATAAGTTTGGTTAACAAAATTGTAGCTGAATTATATACGGGAAATCTTTTTCCAGAAATAAAATTGGAAGCTTCAATTTTGATTTTCGTTGGCTACATTGCTGTCGATTTAATTTTCGTGACATCATTGTACTATATACATAATATTCTAAATCGCCTGTAAAGAATCAAAATGACCCATATCCATTTTTAACTAAATCCAAAATGTGCTATCTACAAACAGTATATGAATATTGTGCATTCCTTAATGTATGTAAATAGAAAATTTTACCCTTTTCAAAAACGTTTAACTGGAACATTTCACACTTTTCAAAACATGTAAATAGAACATTTTATGATTTTCAAAAACATGTAAATAGAACATTTTATACTTTTCAAAAAAATGTAAATAGAACATTTTATACTTTTCAAAAACGTGCCGAAACGAAACGTTTTACGATTTCACGCTTTTCAAAAACTCCTAATTTACATTTTACGCATGTTTCGCATTTTGTTTTTATTAAGTAAATATAGCACATTTTGATTCCAGCTCAAATTGGATATGGGTCATTGTGGTTCTTCACAGTGTTCACAGAGGATATTTTAGTATTGTTTTTAGAGGTAAAATTACATATGCTACTAAATTGTGAATTGTTCATAAAATCAGAAGCTTGACTTGGGTTTGGCTTGGCTCCGTTTCGATGGCTCGATTGCTGGAGAAAGTTAGTGGAAGTAAAAAGTAGAGTTTCTGGAGAAAGGAAAAGGGTAAAAGCTGCTCCATAGCTCAAGTTTTGTCCTTTAGGGATTTAAAATCTGTTATTAGATTTCCGTTTCACGTTTCACTCCTTGTTTGTTACTTACTTATGGACTTACTGTTATTTGTGTTGGTGAGTGGAGTTAAAGATTGGCGTGTTTCAGACAGACACAAATGTTATAATGAGAGAGCCGGTAACTATGTAGCTGCATGAGTAATGCAGTCGATGCAGGATGCATGTATGATTGAGAAAGCATGGTCAACTTTATTTCGTCATTTGTATTATTTCATCATTCACAATGATGAAATAATGATCCACACACTGCTTATTTTAAATTTTGGCTCGAAAGTTCAATATTGTGGTTGAAGAGATTGGAACTACTGTAACGTACTATTATTTAAGTAGAATACGAATAAGAGAAATATAGAAATAGGAATTAATAATAAGAAATTTAATAAAACCAAAAACACAATTTTTAAATGTTTGAATTTCCCGCTAAAAGATTAAATATTGTGTAAACTCAAGATTTCCTATTGAGGTTATATCAATTAACGTTTATTAAATTTCGATGCTGACCCATACATTTAGTCGAAAATGCCTTTAGGTGATTTTAAGTTTTGTAGAAGTTTTTGAATTTGCCGCCAAATCTTAAAATCTAAATTTGAACCTGTTACTAAATGGAGTCACACATAAACGATATACCCATCAAACCGAAATAAATGAGCGAATCCAATTAACGTAGTGTGGCAGCTCAGATCATGATTAATTTTTAATTGTAATTAAAAAACTTAACTAATTTTTTGAAAAAGTTAGCCGATGTTAACGCATGATACATTATTTTAAAGCCCTTGAAAAATAAGGAAAACGGGTATGTTGTTTTTGGCCTCCGACGCATACAAACAATTTCAGGCGGAATTTTCAAAAAAAGTAGCGGTTTTTTTAAAAAAAATGGCAAACGTAGGTCGATAAACGCTTCCCTTTTGCGTTATTTGTAATCTACAGGTCATTAGCTTTCGAATGGTATATCACACGTTGAAATTGGGTAAGTATCTCAAAAGTGTGAAAAATCCGGTAAATTATGTAGATAGGTAGGAATAAAAGCCCTTGTTTAATGGCAGCCTTAACAGCAAAATTAGCATTTTGAATTTGCCGCCAAATTTTAGCTGACAATTTACAGGTTGTAAATTAAAGGGAAGAAGCCGTAAACGGGTTAGTTGTGACGATTTACGCACAGGTATTTTGATATTCTCAATAAATCCAAAAATTTAATATTGAATTTTTTGAATTTCCCGCGAAAACTTTAAATATTGTGTTAAATGAAGATTTCGACCGGTCACTCAGTAAACTTACGCAAACATGATATACCATTCGAACGGTAACGATTAGGCAAATCTAAATAACTTAGTGTGCACGCACGATAGTTAATTATTTTAAAATAATTTTGAAAAAACTTAATTGAAAATTTAAAAAATTTAACGGATTTTGTCGAGTGATATATCATTGAAAAGCTCTTAAAAAATAAGCAGACACCATTTTTTTTGTTTTGAGTTTGTGGCCCATACAACACGTTTTAGGTTAAATTGTAATATTAAAATGCCGTTGTCATGGAAACTGTTAGTAGAAATAGAGGCGCATTATGTCATTTGAATTCTCCTAAAAAATTTAACGGATTTTGTCGAGTGATATATCATTGAAAAGCTCTTAAAAAATAAGCAGACACCATTTTTTTTGTTTTGAGTTTGTGGCCCATACAACACGTTTTAGGTTAAATTGTAATATTAAAATGCCGTTGTCATGGAAACTGTTAGTAGAAATAGAGGCGCATTATGTCATTTGAATTCTCCTAGTGATTACCTTTCGAACGATATATGGCACGATGAAATTGGTCCAGTATTGCAAAATTTGCAAAATTCCGGTAAATTATGTAGATAGGTAGGAATAACGACTATAGTGAGTATGTAGTAATGTAGTAAAAAGGTGTCTTTCCCTGAAAATTAGTGAAAATTCGCTGTGTGGAAGTGACGTTAAAGCTATTTACTTTACTTTATGATCTTTCCTGTCAATTTATCGAAACTGATGGAAGAATGAAAAAAATCAGTAAGGATTTAATATAGAGGGATTCATACATGAAATGTTGAGTTTCAATACTAGAATTTAGAGTCAGGCTCAATGTCTTCGGCTACTACTTCTACTCTAAATGATATACCTATACATTAGTAATTAGTGATAGTGTATTATCGCTACAAGTTTTAGATCTTAGGAGCTCGTTTGTCGTCTATACCTTTACACAATTAAGGCTTCGGCTACAAATGAAATCCAGAAATGGAACGTTTAGGTATAAGACGTTATGCACTATACAACATTTTCTCTTAGGCCCATGCCTAAGCTTCAATTTAAAGAGAGAACGCAAATTTTTATTTACAACTGACGTTACAATAACGTTTGCCATTAAGACAGTAAGAACAACATACACGTACTTTTAGGTAAAGTAAAAAACTTTTGAATAATTGTGGAAACTGTTTTTCAGAATTCATAATTTTAAAAAACTTAGCTATTAAATAAGTTCATATTATATAAATGATTATGGGCAATTCGACAAGAGCCTCAGATAGTAGCAATCACAATTTAATTTATCAAGGTTGAACTTTTATAATGATTTTTAGATAGAAACATATAGACTTGAGCCAGAATGTTAAGTTAATACTAATTTATTATGTGCACGAAAGTCAAGATGCTCAAATACTAATACTGGACGAAATGTCACGCGTGAGAAACTATTGTTTTGAAACTCTTGGTCAGTAGTACAGATCAAAAATTCGAAGATGAAAATCCAAATAATTTTGAATTAGTTGTTTTTTCGGGGATTTGGAAGAAAAGAGCTTACAAAATTTCCCCCAAAACCTATTTATGTATTACAAGCAGTAAGGCACGTTGCCATGAAACGGGGTTGTTGTAAGGGCCGTCTCGGTCTGTGGAACAAAATTTTTTAAAAACTGCACAGTTCTACAGACTGAGACGGCCCTTACAACAACTCCGTTGCATGCCAACGGGAGTTACTGCTTGTTATCTTTCTGGGGGGCGCTGCACCCCCGGATCCCTCAGCTAACGTCACCTATTAATATGTAAACATACTTGCCTTCCTGGCTGTTACATTTTTATCCTCGCCCCTTTTATTATTAGGAAGCTTATTACTGCTTATCGAATAATAGCATCACGTTTAACATGATCCATTACAAAATTCCAGAGAAAAACTATTTCCTTTCCCCCAGCGTCCCCCTGGGAGAAGACACGGTCTAGTGAAAAGCATACTCTTAGTTGAGTAATATGCTTATAACTATTACCACCTATTAATATTCATATTTAACGAACATGTAAAAATCTGTAAAATGGTTGCCATATACGTGACTGTGAGATTGTGTTTTGGACGGCTCAATTTTGTTATTAATAATAATTTGTAGATTACCAGCAACAAAATATTTTTTTTGTTACTTAACTTTAATTAAATTGTTTTTTCAACTTCTGAATAATTGTGGAATAATTATTATTGTCAATGGACAGAGCAGTGCTTTACTGTAGCCACTAAAAATTATGTTTAGGTGTCGTAAAACCTCAGAATTCCTCACAGGGGACATCAAACAATTAATGCATAGGACGGATTATTTCAAATCGCTGAGTAAAAAAACAGGCAGTGCAGAAGGATAGAGTGAATATACGGCCATACTTAACTTACTTTCTAATATTATAAAGCAGTCCAAAATTAGTCACGACAGAAGTAAACTTAATAACGTGCCTAGTTCGTCCAGCCTATGAGACACTGTGAACTCACTGACTGATAAAAATAAATGCACGAGACAAATTACTGAACTAAGGCTAGAAAGCAAGGTTATATGCGATCAAAGTTAAATTAATCAAAATTTGGATAACGCGTTTGTCGTACATAGTGTGCCTTCTAACGACCTAGATGAGTTTTATAATGCAATTGCCACTAATGTCAATGATGGCATTCCATTTACTACAACAGAAGTCATTCGTGCATTTGGAAAAATTAAGCCTAAAAACTTAGGCTATATTCAAGATCAGAGCTACATTGTAATTAGTAACTGTATTAATACATTAGCTGTCCCACTAGCGATTATGTACACTCAATTTCTCTTGCTGCTTTTCCATCTGCATTCAAACACGCAACCGTAATTCCAGTATAAAAAGGAAAGGGGAGCAAATCAGACCCTAACTTGTACAGACCAATATCCAAACTGTTATTACTGAATAAATTGTTTGAAAAGATGCTTCAGCAAAGAATGTTTCATAAAGTTCAGGTGGCGGGTTTGCTGAATGCTAATCAATATGGGTTCTGACCTGGACGCTGCTGCCAGACGGCAGTACTACAGTTCACAAAAGATGTCTATAATTCTATTAATTCTCGTAGCGTTTGCTGCATAGCATTATTTATCGATCTAACCAAGGCTTTTGACTCTGTCTACCACTCTATTGTTAATAAATTAAATTAAGAGATAAATTTGCCATCAATGGGCACACTATAAAGTTAATAGCTGATTATTTGAGAAATAGAAAATTTTGTATTTAAAACAGTGGCTATGTTTCTGGTGACTACGATCTGCTGAGTGGTGTAGCGCAGGGATCTATTCTTGGACCGTTACTATTTATTCTTTTTATTAACGATATATTTTATGCGTTTGACTCTAAATTCCAATATGCTGATGATTTAGTTATCTACTGTGCTGACACGTGTCTTTTTAAACTCCAGAGCACAATGCAAGAAGCACTAAACAGTGTCAATAATTGGTTTTCTAACTTTAAGTTAAAAATAAACGCAAGTAAAACTAAATTTATACTTCATAAATCGCATGATAAAGTCTCAAGTGACACAGTAAGTCTAGCTTTAAGTACTCAGGCATTATTATTGATTTCCATTTAAATTTTAATGAACACAGTATCTGTGTTGAGAAAGGAGTCTACTGCTATCTGCGTAATACATAATATTAGAAAATACCTAACGTTTAAGGTTTGCTGCACTATAGTCAATGCCTATGTGTTATCTATAATTGACTACTGCTCGTCTATATGGGCTGTTCAGTCTGAAAAGTACTACCTAACGACGCAAAATATATTTACTAGGAGCATTGTTATATTCTCTTAAATTCCATTGTGGACAAAAAAGCCTCATAAAAATAAGGTAAAAATTGATAAATCAATTGTTTTGGAGCAGGCTAATATGCTCTCTCAGAGAACGTATAAATGATGTTATGTTAATTTTTGTTTAACACTTTAATATTTGTATCAAATATTAAATATTTAAATGAAATGTTTCAAGTTAAAAAGATTGTAAGACTAAAAAGGTCAGGTGATGATATTTTGCTCGAGTATATATCTCGTAGCCCGTCTGCAGCATTTAAAAAATCTTTCATGGATAAAGCTGTAGATACCTGGAACAAGCTCTCATCACATCTACGTAATACTGACATTTCTCTAGCTGAGTTTAAGATAGAATTAAGTTCTTATTTTATATTGAGTAGAAAATGTAGATGCGTAACTATGTACATATACACCTCCTTACATCATAGTTTCAAATTTTGTTGATTCAGTTTGTAACCATATATTGGGTAATTGGATATGTTTTAAAAATACTGGACTTGATATTATGTAACTGAATACTGTGTCTGTTATTGGAATTCAGTACAAACTAAATAAAGTTTGAACTCTATAATTTTGAAACTTGAATGAAGCTCACAAACAAAACAAACAAAAAGATGTGGAAGCAAAAAGGATAGTGAGTGGAAAGTGGGGCCTGTTGCCATAAACTTATAGTCAAAACCATACTTAAACAAGGCCATTCACGATTTCAGTTTTTTTGGGCTTCAAAAAGCAAGAAGATCCACTGAGCTTTTATATTATTAAGATAATTTTTCCGGGATCCTTTCATTCAAGTTTTCAAATTCAGTAATAAATAATATAGTATGACCACAGTTTGCAACAGAAAATATCAATTAAACAAGGACAGATCTAGGGTTATTACTGTATAGCTTATCTTACTACAAATTATTAACTATAAAAGGAGGGCGCAGTAGGACGCAAAAACAAGTAACGACTAGAAATGAATGATATATCTGGGATATGTAAGTATACGGATAATAAAAATACAGAAACACCAGGTTTTTAGCATTTAAGGACACCCGATTTTCAGTTTTTGTTGTATTAGGCATCATAAACAAGATGTACATATTATAAGACTGTGAGTGCGTTGTGCATCGAATTGATAATTGTCATTTAAATCTGGATCTCCTAACGAATAGCATGTCTGTACTTGTCGCTTCCCATTTTGTATACTAGGTTGAGTGAAAGTGAATAAATACTAATTCTGTATTTAGTAAATACTAAAACCCTTCATTAATTGATTAAGCATTATTACACATGGTGGCAGCGTACTGGATACTGGATACGAACCTGTGATTAATTTAATAATTATTATTCATAATTTGTGATTTAAGGCAGTTCCTAAAATTTTAAAGTGGAGTTGTGAAAACTTAGAAATCGACTATAATATTTTCGTACTTCGCATTGACATTTGGCTTTAGGAAAGGCAATTCTCGTCACATACATTTTGAAGTTCATATTTGTGAAATAAAATATTTTTTTTTATATTTTTAGTAACCGTTGCAAATGCGTGCTGTGATTATTAAAGTTCAATTAATTATGGCTTTACCAAGTTACTGCACCAAAGCCGTTGAGCTTCTCAACTCTGTCCGCATGGCCCAGAAGGAAACGAAGATTTGAGCGCTTTCTTACTTACGTCTTGACAAGAAAGACGAGGAGGAGCAGATAAACGTCTTAATATATCACATAGGAGATCTAGCGGATGTTTTTAAAAGTCTTTTTAGCTCGACACGACTAACGCTAAGCTTTTAAAGAAAGTTAGGAATGGGTTTTACTCGCACTGAGTAGTGAAAACAGAACATTATTTATGAACGTGCTATGTTCAACTCCCGTTTCCAGCCGGGAGGAAAAACAATAGAATTCTTCATCACGGAGCTGCACGTTTTAAGTTAGTCATGCAACTACACCAATCCATTGATTGATTCATTGATTGATTGATTGATTGCTCCTTATTGTGCCTGAAGGCATTATACCCATCACAGAAAGGTTACAAAGTATTTTTTTGAATTTACATAATTTGATATAATTAATATAATAAAAAGTTTATTCTTAGGTTATTTACCTGATATTATTATTTAACACAGAATTAAAATTAGTGATTTGACAAGTTTTGAGTACACGAATTTTCAATTGTTTTCTAAGGTTATGACTTTATATTAATTTCGAGGAGATCATCGTATGTGAACTAGTATGTCCTTTAATCGTGCAAAGTAATTTGTTGTTGATTGTTAAATACATAGAAACTCCGAGAAGTTGCTGTAGCTGTTGATGTTGCTGCAGTATTATTTTGTAATATTATTTTTTATTTTTCGGTCTAAACATTTTGTTTCTTTGTTGAATGTTTGGAGATATACTTTTATAAAAGCGCCTTCCCAAAGTCCATTTTCCTCTGTTTTGATTTTAGTTTATGATTTTAATTTATTTTAAGGGAACGATCGGAGGTAAATTAGTATGTTTTTAAGCTATTAAAGTAATCGTTTGTTAAATCCATGGATATTTTAAGAGGTTGCGGTAGTTTTTGATGTTGCAATATTATTTTGTAATATTTTTTTTCTTTTCCGGTCAGATTATTTTGCGTTATAGTTAAATTTTGGGAAATATTCTTCTACAAAAGCGCTTTCCCGATGTCCAACCCCACATTTTTTTCAAAACTTCTCAGAAAGATTCAATCTTTCTGTTTGGAACTGGCATCACAAAATTGGTTATCAATTCGTAACACTAGACCAAGTTAAAATTCTCTTTAGTACCGTTTTTAAACGAGACGACATCAAGTCGTCAATTTATCAACAACCAAGAGCTTTTTGTCACGACCTAGATCAGTTTTAGTGCATCTAAATTGTATGTCTTCGATCCTCCCTATAATTTTAATTCTTCGAGTTGAAAACTCAATCCGATTGTGGTATTCAATCCGTGGGCACCCTCACGTAACTGTATAGCAAACTGATTATTGTATTGAATACGTGTGCAGATATTTTGGTCTCAGGAAAAACCCACAATCACTAATCGCCGTCCATATCCCACAATTGAGCCTGACAAACTTCTCCGATCAATTGAAACGAGCCGTTTGGAGTTCGTACTTTATCTGTGGTTCTCAATACCTGACCTTTGAACAGGTTAGACAACTCATCAACATCTTCATCTAAATCTAACAGAATTTTCAGAGCAAGACAAGTGTATGTCGTTTATATTACCAATCATTCTGGTACATCGAATTGAAAATTCGATTCGATACTGGTACTCAGTCGTAAGCTTTCAATCATTAACTATTGAACAGGTAGATCACCTCATTGAATTTGTTTCAGAATATTTAGGCCTCCGCTTATCTGCAACTGCTCCTATAGTATCATTTATCCCTCACCTGAACCTCTTAAACTTCTAAGGTACGTTGAGACATTCAGTGTTGAGTTGGTTCTACATATTTGAGTTTCAATACCTTAGTGGTTTGCAAGTTAGTCAACTGTTAGCAGTCATCTCTATCTACGATCAAGGTAGTGTGGATTACGTAGCATCAACCGCAACTCAGAGCATTTGAAATACTAGCCTATGTCAAACCTGAGCCGATTCAAAGCAATCTAACGAGTTGATAATAGCATTTGGAAGTAATATAAACTAATAGGTCATCAATTAATCAATAACCAACAGGTACAGGATCTCGTCGTTTTTGTCACTAATAAATAAGACATTCCACAAGGTCTTGATACCCTGTTTAACGACAAAATCTCCCACTTAAATCTGATAAACTTTAACGGAAAAATTAAATTAGCAATGTTGGATTAGTACTTCGAAATTGGGCAGCACCACTTGTCGGGGGATCAAGTCAAAATTCTCATTAGCGTTGTCCTCTGTCAAGAGGAATTAAATTCCTTAAATTTACAATCCCTAGCCAAATGGTTATTTAACGGATGTCCTTCATAGAACGAAAACTCTTAGTCAACCGTATTGAAATTTCTGTGAGATATTGGTACTCTGTTATTGGATACTAATACCTTCCTGAACCAGAAGTCGATTTTCTTTTAGATTTCATACTTAATCAATTAGGTATTCGCGAACTCGACCAGCCCACCCAAACCGAAATACCCCATCCTAACCACGAGAACTTTTTCGGAGAATTTAAGGATTCCGTGTTCATGTGGTATTACAGTTACAGCCGTGATTATTTAACTTAATCAAATACAAGAATTCTTCACGATCGTTACCACATTTGATACTTACGGTGGATTCAATCTTCAGTGAACCAAATCCTATTTGATTGAGAAAGCGAATTTCGTTTATTAACCCTACCGAATTGTAGGTATGTATGTATGTATGAATGTATGTATGAGAGAGTATAGGGACTTGAAGACTTTACATCCATCGTTCCACTCTTTTTAATTTACGATTAGATTTAAAGCTCCCGCGATAGAGTTATGAAACTAAATCACATTGGAGTTCTCATCATTTTTCTTAGTTACTATTGTTATTGCTAGTCGCGTGTGGCACTGCGGACCGGTGTTGAGAGGATAGATTAAACTGTATTTCTGCAACGACATTATTCCGGCAGAGCCGCGAATTACCGTGGAACCACATCGCAATAGCTGAGGGGTCTCAATCCTCCTCTAAAGCGAATTCAGCGTAGCAGCACACCGGCCGACTCCTGAACTATTAGAGAGAGCAGACGAGAGCGGTGAGCTGGAAGAGCAAGTAGTAAACAGTTGGTGTGGGTATAGGTATATACAAAGTGTACGTGCCACGTGGCTACAGAATATCCGTATTAAGGCATATATATCTCCGTCTCTTGCACAAGGCCACGAATAAACATGCATACCACCAGTCCACTTATACCATCTCCCTACCCCAAACTGAATCTTCCTCACTTCAACCAGACCCAACTCAACTCAAATGCAATCCAAGTTTGGGGCCGACTCCTCTGACTCCACAGTACAAAGCTTAGAACACTGAACTGCCAAGCCAGGGTTAACCCTACGAAATTAGTATCCCGTATAGAAAATTCTATCAAGTATTGGTATTCTCTCAAAAGTAACCAACTACTTACCGAATCCTAATTAAATTTTTTTCTCGAATTTGTGTTCAACCATTGATCATTACGAGTAAATTCTACCTCTCGAATCGCAAGTACAATACCGCATCTGACCGAGGAAAACGTTTTCCTCAAATATAAGGAAGCAGTATTCACTTGGTTTGTTCGTCACAATCCTCCAACCTTGAGATGATGCGAAATTTCAAAATTCTTTTGAATAACTCCGAAGGTGAACAAATCCGATGAATTGGATTAAACATCCAAAATTCGCACCTCGATTTATTAACTCAATACTCCGGTGGCATCGAAACGGTCGGTATAGGTACCTAACAAAGCAACAACTTGAAGGAAATATAACCTTTGTTTTCACTTTTGTAAGAGAGCTTCGTAACTGGAATTCAACATTCAACCCCCTTCATAAAGTATCATTAGGCGTAAAATTAGTAGTCCTATCTCTTTCAATCCCATAGGTCTTCGACCTTAACACCGTCAACACATTTGATAGATGCCCCACCAAAATTAATTTCAGCCAAAAACAATAATCAATTCAGTAGTTGCAGAGTTTGCGCGTTTAGGAAACAAACAGTTTCTTAAACCACAACTACAACAATCTTTGTAGAAAGCATCCAGACAAGCTCGGGACACAAACAGTGACTTAAGCCTCACCACAAACAGTAGGTCATATAAACAATAAAATAAAAGAAGTTAAAATTTTTATGAGGTTAATAAAACAAAATTGGTGCTTGAGTTAATTTTGACTAGAAATTCTTGCCAATAATTCCAAGAGATTAGTACCACGTTTTCGTGATCGACGCCATTATTTAGTTTTTAGAAGGAGGTCACGAAACCACTACTATCAATCACCTGTTCATGCTGATCATCATCTACATAGCCACATTTGATGCTGTCAACAGGTTCCTCGCCGAATTGGAGATACAGGAATTAAACAAATCATTGGCATTCCTTTGATTTTGGGAGTAACTTAAGGAGATCTTTGCGCCCATTAACTCACCACCGAGCCACCAAAGATTTGCTAAGGTATTCCTGCATCCCCACGGGGAAGTAAAATTAATGTTTATACAATATTACAAATACATAAGAATTAAAATTAATCCCTAAGCCTTTGAAAAGTGACTTTTCCACTAATTTAAATTTTAATCTTGAGAACAGGTGGAGGTCCGCGTAAAGCTTTAAGCCGTCTCCGGCCTCCTCACTAGCCAGCGAGTTCTCCAGAGTTTCACCCACCTAAATCCAAACAGTTCTCTTGAGCAAAAAAGCGAATTAGAGAAAGCTCGCTTTTCAAGTGCTTTCCTACTTTCACTCCGAGAAAACAGCCCAAAGCGGACGGATATATCCATACAAATCTAACACGCACGAACTGATTCTCTCCAAAAATAATCCAAACCTTCATTAAAGTTTAGAAGGTTGCAGACCAAATGTCCAATTGCAAAGTAGCTAGTTAAAATTAATTCAATTTAGTTTAGCTTAGAAAGTAAAAGAGTGTCAAAGAAGTTAAAAGAGTTCAATAACATTTTTTAAACCAATAAATAAATTCCACATTATAGTCAGCTAGCATATTTGTAAACATTTTTGTAATAAGTAAGTTGATACATGGTATGACTAGAGTGTCTATCATCTTTTTAGGAAAGAACCAAGAGGAAAATAGAAACGAGGAGAAAGCTTACATTCACCAATTTTCACTACTAATTAGGCAGTAAAAATAAAAAGTTTAGTTATGAGTTAAAGTTAATAGGAACTCAAAAAAGTTAGTAAGGTAAATATTCTAAACAAACATTTGAAGTTTGTAAATTAAAAGTTAACCCCTCCCATACATTTTTCCTATTTGAATTTAAAATGAGTAAAGAAGGAAAGGACGATGTCCCCATAGTAGATCTCAATGTGACTGGTACCGAAGGTGACTCCGGCGGCGCTTCTGATATCGATGATACTGTCGTCGAAAAGAATCCCGGTCCAGTAGGCCCACAACAGTCCAGAGAAGGAAAGAAAAGGGTGTCACTCCCTCTTCTTCCACCAGACCCAGTCGGAACCTCACAGAACAATCGGAAAGTTCTTCAAATTTTATTTCGCATTTGGCTACCAAACCAAAAAAGAAGAAGAAAAAAGAAATCAGGTTACGACAACCAAAGTGGTTAAGAGTTATCTTCGTACTGCCCAGTCACGAAGATAACGGCTTCGAACTAACCGACGAAGGTCAACAATGTTTTGAGGTCGATGAAGAGGTCATCGATCTGATTTAAAAAGAAATATTGACCTTCACAGTGAGTCCATTACTCATTACGTGCTGGAAGCCATAGGCCCACACTAAAATTATTTAGAATTTATCTCCACACGAATTCCCCTTCCTTCCAATCCAAAAACCGTGCTTATGCGGGATGGAATAATTATTACAAGGGGATATTTCATTGAGATTGATAGCACCAAGGTAATGATTGACCCCACCATTCGTGTACCCCAAGCACAAGAAAATACATCTCGCATACAACCATATTATTATAAGAGTTTGGATGGCGAGTGTTCCGCATCAAGACCCATGGTCTCACTGGTCCCCAAGTGAAACCCCCACATCCAACCACATCCAGCACCCAACCCACACAGTTTTCAATGATCACGTCTAGCAAGGAAGTTCAATTATACATTGACTCCGCTATCGCCACTCAAAAAGCGGAGGCTCCCAACACAGTGACTACTAATAGCCGCCGCCAGATCAATAGTTACCTATAGAAGTGGTATTCCGACAGGTTAGTTCCTCAGGAACAAATCGTTTATATGTTGGCGGCGAAGATGACTGATTTTATTGAGGGGTCATCGCCGTGGCCAAAAACACCAATTCAACGTTGGAAACATGAATTGATATCTACTTTCCTTGAAGTAAATACGTTGAAATACTCTCTTATTATATAGGTTGAGTAAAGTGTCAGTAGTGAGTAAATGAGTGAGTAGACATTTATGATGTGTGTAATAATAGTCTGGAAGCGCTGTGTAATTTTAGAGTAATTTTACTAGAACATGTTATCTAGTCAAATTGTAATAAAGAAGTGTTAATGTTATATTCTGAGTGCGATATAATATATTATTTGCCAATATTCTGTGTGATAAAATTTGGAAAGGACAATAGGAATATATTATTAGGTGTGTCGGTAGGATAAGGATTGAATTTATGAGTAAGAAAAGTAAATTCAATATTCTTAGAAACTAAGGAGTGGAGGAAGTAAATTTATCATTATAGAATTGAGGTCACTTCGTGTCCACGTCGGATAGGAATTATATAATAGATTTGTTTTCCAATATTATAGAAATGATGTCACTCGGCTCCATGTCTACGTATGTCCACGTCGGCTAGGAGCAGTGAATAATAGAAACGTTTTCTACTGATTCCTTCTTGTGTCAGAGGATAATTGTCATAAGGAAAATGTGGTATTAAATTAAATCTAAAGTTTGTTTTACATTATACAGTGTATTGAATAGTGAGATAATAAAGTATTATTCTGCTGTCGAATGCGGTAGACATATATCGCAATGCAGTATAGGTATATCGTCGTTCAAAACAGCTGTGTAAGCCTACATAAACTTAAATCATGGACCATTGGCTTCTGCAGAACCCTCTTGAACAGTGGCAACTTATCAGTTCCAACTAAGAAAACGATCCAGCAATAACACTCAGGAATTGTATAGGCCCATTACACTTTTACTAGTGAAAAGCAGCCGCAGTAATCCTTCCTACTCACAGTCGACAACGGGAGGTGGACAGTTGCGTTAACTTCCTGCACCTGCTCCGACTCCCACCGTCACGCAGCAGCAGCTTCGAGCTGCATTAGCGTCTGTGGACTTAGGAGGAATACAGGTTCCCAAGCAGAAGAGTCACAGACCTTTTCACTTTTAACAACCTCCTTACATAGGGCCGCAGCAGGCCTCGACGAACCCGATTCATGTGGGAAACTTGATCTCGGTTCATCCTGAACAACCAACAATTAGGAACCAAGTTTCTAAATCGAATCGATATACGGTTCAAACCTCATCATCATTGCTAGAGGCATTACTGCCCGTTCCTCCGGGAGCAGCGATGAAGGTTCGTTTAACACATGCTCCAACGCAGGGTTTTCTACTCACTAACAGAAATAGAGCCAAAGAATCCTCTACCAACCCCTCCGTTCCGCTCCGCTATGGAGGAAGGTATTGTCAGGTAGAAGTGGACACTCTTGACGAAGAGCCTTTCTTTGATCCTCTATGTTATATTCCAAATGTCAACTTCGACCATGTTTATCCACAAATAAGTTTTTAACCTCGAGCGGAGGCCAAAGCGCCTCCGCCTAATACTTGTCGGTGGATCCCATTCCACCTCAACAATACTGATAATGACAGGCGTGCACCTCCGTCCCGAACATCCCGTTCCACTCACGATAGGGCAACCTCACGTGGTAGTCGAAACACCGAACCAGAACAGCCTTCCCGGCCAACTCCTCGTCGTACTACTGGTTCCAGGGCCAGAGAGCCCTCACCACCGGAAGATCGATATTCTCGGTCCCGCAAAAGTCGCTCCTCCCCTCCACGACAATTGAGTTGTAGGAGCAGGAGTAACCAGGCAAATCCCCCTGCCGAATTAAGATCCAAATCCTTCTGACAAAGATCTTTTACCTCCCCTACGAGAACGCCGTAGCGACTAAAGTGCCGCCAGGTCAAGTATGACTCGTTCTTATAGAGGTATGTCTTCAGCCGGTTACGACCACTACCAGCAAACGAAGTGCATTGATGTCATGCCACCACAATGGAGAGACGTTATCTAGCAAATAGGTGAGAGATTCAATTCCTACGTCCGTCTGTGCAAGCACCCTCCTTCTGTAGTCAAGACCAGATTAGACAGATTAGAAGTCTTTATCCGACCAATGTGTTGATAAATATGAAGACATAACAGAAACCTCGGAAAAGAAATTTGACCAAAATTGTGTTTCAGAGCGGGCAGCCGCCAACCTAGGCAAAACGAAATAAGCCTAACCAAAGTGCTAGCAATTTCATTGCTGTCCGAGGTGCATGCTTGGATCTCCTTGATTCCAGAACGGACTCGAACGAAAATTATTAAGACTAATGGAAGGACTGCCCGACTCTGTAAAACCATTAGTAAAAAGCTGTATAAATAAGGATTCTCTTCGCATTGTTTTGCAACGCCACATAACCCAAGCTCAAGAAGCGCAACGCAGTTAGCCCAGTACAGAATAACTCGGTCGTGGGGTCCCTTCCCAAATTATATACGAAAGGGCTCGAAGTCCATATCTTACAACCCTATCAACGTAAACCTACCGATGTCTTCCACCGAAACTATTATGTGGGCTGGGACAGTTTGGAGTAGCAAACCGCTGACACATCCATGTACACCGCAGCCCAAAGAAAAGTCGCTAAGAACGACAAAGGTCGCATGAACTGCACAAGATGCCGCAGCGATAACCACGAAGCGAAGAAATGCCTAACGCTCTTGCAAGAGGAAGGTATTCCTGTACCTCTTCCGAAACCACGGGCACTGCAAAACAAAGCGGGAGGAAACACCTCTTCAGGAGCCAAACAAAACAACAATACTCCGAAGGTATAGACAACGGTAGATCCTACTATGGTGCAGCTACTTTAAGGACTTGCTCAGTCCGTACAACAACTTCACATGCAACAGGCCGCGCCGATTTAATACGCTCCGGCGCCGGTGACTTATGTCACGGCTCCACAACAGCCGGCACAAATGGCCCCAGTGTATAAGCAACCTCATTTTGCACCCCCTTTGAAGAAGTTTGATATAAATAATCCAGAGCATACTAACTTTCACCCGCAGGTGAGTGAGGTGCCCTCCGAGATTTAAGCGCCACCGGAGCATCCTCAGGATCCTCCAACGGTCAACCTCCACCTGCTACTGAAGGTACTTTCACGTCATGCAACTACTCGACCGCACAACATTCTTTAAACTCGAAAGGGGAGGCATATATACATCCAACCCCCCCCCCCCCCAGTCGCATCTAACTGACTTTGCGTTTGAAGTGGAACCGATGGACTATGTCCTCAACCACTTCGTACAACTTATACCTTTCCAAACCTTACACCCAACACCATTCTTACTACCTGCCACTGCAAATTCCATACAAATTTTACCTTATAATTCAGCTCCTAGCTCTCCTGTCAGTGACAGTTCCGACGCAGACTCCGTATTCGATTTTTAATTTTAAAATAGTAATGATATCATCACAAACGATGACATCTTTAAGATCCCCGATAAGGGATCCTTTTAATATGTACGAACATTCACCTAAGTAGAGATGGTGATTCGACGTCGATTTGGAGTAAAAAATAAACATAAGTGTGATGTTGACGTTGAAGCTCTCATTGACATGGGAGCAACCAATAGTACCATTAGCCCTTGTACCCTCATTAGGTTAGAACTTCTTAATAAAGTAAAACCATGTGCGCCTATTTGAGCCATCCTATCCATTAACGATGGCAAGGCCCACATCATAAAGAAGTTCGCGTTTCTCATATTTTACATAGAAGAGTTCAAAAAGTTGATAAAGTGGGGTTACTATGTCATTGAGAAGGCAAATGACCATTTTGTCTTCGGCATAGACCTTCTTCGGGAGAACCATGCTTACGTAATGTCCCACGAGGGAATCTTAACCTTCATTCCTTACGACGATGAAGAAAAATACTCACCTCCACCTTAGTCTAAAACTATTGGCCACAAATTCAATCCACCTTCTTAAAACTAAAATTAGGAAGTTAAAAGTTACAGATAAAAAAACTCGTACCGATAGCATATACCCGGAGTCCAATGTGAATTCTGATCTTCAATTCGCTTTCAATCCTTTAATTGATGACCTTTTTTATAATTTAGTGACTAAAACGGAAATAAATCGTATGGAGGTGGATGGCACGGACACTGAGCCAGTGGTCCACATTATCCGACGCTTATATGATTCCGACAGCTCCACCAAAGATGACATACAAACGATTTTAACATCTAGCATGTCATCTCGAGCGAAAAAACTCCTACTAAATTTAAAATTGAGACCATGTACAGTAACACCCATCTCCATTAAGGCATACCGTCCCAATCCCATCAACATGTATGTGGAAGATAGGTGGTTTAATGGGGATATCCTATTAGAACAACATAATGCTCTATTTCAAAAATATGGTCTTCATGTAGTGGAGACCTCCTTACGAATAAAAAACGGTCATGGCATCTGCCACTTCATTAATTCTGACCCTGATAATTTTATTTTCCCAATCCAGAATTCACATAACTACCTACCTATTTCATCTGACAACAATCATCTTTGATCAGTTCGGTTGCAAACCGAATTTTAAGTTTTCAACCTCTCCAAAGATAGATCCTGTACCCTTCCAAGTCGAGAGGAGTCAACGGCTGACCAATGAGGAATTTTAACAGTTTAAGTTCCACAAGAAGTTCGAACCTGTTGAAAAAGATCAACTACGAAACTTATATTGCAAATTTTCAGGTGGAAGCCAGAAGATTTTCACGAAACTGTAAGAAACCCACTTACCGGCCAAGTTTTAGAAGCTGCTATCAAAATGTTAGATACATCTCCAATGATCCATAACCTCACGGTTATGTCTTAAAACTTACAGGAAGTAGTCCAACGCGAAACCGAGGCAGGTTTGGCAAGGAAAAGCATTGAGCCCTGCGAGAGTTCTACTGTATCACGTATGTTAGGAGTGAAGAAATGAGCCACCGATTGGCGCCCGGTAATCGATTATTGGGACATCAATAAACGGGTAAAACCTATAGCAGCCCCCATACGAAATTTAATTAGTTTATTGCTAAAATGTTTTGGTTGTAGGTACTTCTGTAGCGTTGATATGGCCAACTTATATCAAAACATTAGATTTCATAAAGCTTGTCGAAATTTTCTTGCCTATATTATCCATATGGGAGTATTAAGGTTTCTCATACTTCCGTATGGATATTTCAATTCTGGCACTAGTTTCCTACAAGTGATAAATAAAATTTGGTATCCACTTCTTTGTGATTTTCTAGCCTCTTACGTCGATGACACTTTAAAACTTTGGAGGCTCCAGCTTTAGCCAGATGCTTGACAGGCTGGAACAGATCATTCACACTTGCTTAAAAGCTAACATTATATTGAAACCAGCAAAGTGTTTCATTGGGTTTCCTTTCATTAGTTTACTTAGATTTATTTTATTTTGACTTAGTAACTGGGTTAGCGCCGATGGTATAGGAATAGATAGTGAGAGAGTCAAGGTCATAGCTGAGTATCCATATTCTAAAAACACTACCGAGATTAGGAGGTTCATAGGCATTTTCAACTTTTTCCGCCTCATGATAAATGGGTATTCTCACGTGGCTCGGTCTCTTTTTTAAATTCTCATGAAAAACGCTGTTTAACTTCGACGATTCTTGTCGACACGCCATCAACACCCTCAAGAAACTCATCACTGACGCTCCTCTGCTAGCCTTTCCGGTTCCACATAGCCAACTTTAACTATGGTCGGACGCGAGTAAGTACTGTATTGGCTCCTGTCTAATCCAAAACATAGACGGATTCAGACGGCCTCTTGTCTTTAACTCACATCAACTCACTGGTCCGCAGTTAAAATGTTCCACTCCTGAGAAGGAGTGCTACGCTATCATCCATGGGCTCGCCAAGCAACACTGCTTAGTTTTGGGTCGAACAATCTATGTCTACACTGACCATTCTGCGTTGACATCTATTTTAAAGACGTCCGAAGTCAATTTAAGACTTATTCGGTGGAGCTTAAAATTAAGCTTATACTAAAACAAGATCTTCCACGTCAAAGGCAAGAACAATGAAATCGCTGATGGACTGAGCAGACCACCAAGAGATATCCTTACTCAAGCTTGGAAAGATCCGGAACCTGAAACCACCGTCTACGTACGTAGTATTCGGGATACAGAGATAGTTCATCCGAACCTCGCTACTCTTGACTTAGATCACGAAATATTCGCAAGTCAAGGGCGTGATCCCAGATGTCTTAAAATCATGGAGTCATTAGAAAAAGATAGGGCTAACAACTTCGAAGGCGAAAACAAATTTCAAAAAGATTATCAGCTCAATAAAGAAGGGACCTTGCAACGAATCAATTATGACCCTAGAGGTCTGATGTGGCTAACTGTACTTCCATATCCCTTATCGGAGGAAGCAGCCCAGGACTTTCATCGCAAATCTCATTTAGGTAACGAGAAGACTTTTCAAATCATGAAGCACAAATTTTGGTTTTTTAATATGCATCGCATCATTTTAAATGTATGCAGATCCTGCGAAGCTTGCTAGAGGTACGCAAAGGTCAACCGTAAGAACAAGAGACCACTGCATGTGATGATAACACCTTAAGTTCCATTTCACTGTTTTCAGTGGACCATATGGGTCCCCTAAAAAACCTTTTAGACGGCATAAGTACATATTAGCTATCATAAAGCAATGCACTAGGTATTTTTGGTTATTTCCTTGCAAGTCCACCAGTTGGAAAAAATTTGCGAGACCCTTTATTCCATTTGTCAAAGAGCAGCACCCGCGTAGCATTGTCTCCGACAATGGCGGGGCCTTTGTAGCCACCGAATACCTCGAATTCTGTTTGGAACACAACATCACACGCATTACTAAGGCCCCTTACCATTCATCCTCCAAACGCGTATTCTGAAACCAAATCAAAATTCATTATGAAATACACTTGCCCTTATAAAGTTTATAGTTTTAATAAAAATATACATTCTTACTTTCTCTGTGACCACACAGATGATATTAATACTTTCATACCGGAGCGCTCCGTTTGGCCCACGGCCACAATTTCCGTAAATATGTTTCTGACCAACCCATACCTGCTCCGGAGGAATCTGCAGTTATCTCAGATTGGATTAATGACCCACGGTCTGTTCCGGCAAGAGACGTTTTTCTTGCAAAGCCCCATTTGGATCCTACAGACGATCCACCCGATTTAAAATGAATACCTATTGTGGACGTTCTCCCGAGGGAGGATTATACCCACTCTGCTAAACCTCCCGTACGGCAAAATTACATATCCCTTCCACAACATGGACCACTGTCGGCACACGACGACAATAGCTTATCTTATCAACCACATCAGAGTATTAAGAGCACAGACGGTTCTCATTCCTCTTGGAATGTCCGTGCCCAACCCCCAGTTAAATGTAAACCTGATACAACCCTTCCTCAACCTGAAGCCTCGCATCCAGCCTTAATTAACCAGTCGGCGTTTTGTTTAACGCCTGGGGGTGATGTCAGGAATGGTCTTATTTTGACCCCTTAAAATCCCAAAGACTGGATACATCGGGTCTAAACTTCGGACCAATCCTCAACATCATCTACAGGTATTTTAACAAAGTTGAAAAATATAGTTCAACAAGAGAGCCAAAGTCGGAGTGATGCTTCGAGCTCAACTGGTTTATTAAAAATTCCCGGTGCCAAAAATGACATAAGCTCATCAGAAAGCTCAAGCACTAGAAGCACACCTATCAATAAAAAGAGTGTAGAGAGCAGACGTCAAGACCCTGCAAGCTCGACTTAAAATGATGGACAGGAAACTTAAGTCCTTAAGGGTGTCAGAAGCAGCCACAATTTTCTTGCAAGCTCAACCCAACAGGACGTCCCCACACAAAGGACCACCGAAAGTAATTTTAAGGACCCTTTTCCCACTGAAACATCTTTCCCCACTCGCATGGAGGGCATTTGCACCGCCGCCAGTGAAAAGAGAGACCTCAGTCCCCAAAATTCTTTGAGGAACGAACCACTTGGAACGCCTCAAAATTCGCTCATTCAACCAACCAAATTAAAATTAAACTATTTATTCAATAAAAAAACAGTTCAAGATATTAGAGAAAAATTTAAACGCATGAAAAACAATAACCTAATTGATAGTCAGTTAATCTCATGAAGTGTAGAGAGCAGTCAACTTTTGCCTACAAGCTTGACTCAAGGGAATGTTTCAAATCGCATACAACGTGTAGAACAAAATAATTTGAGCTCGACCGCAGACGGAAACACCCCTTTTCCCTCAAAATTTAGTAATTCAAAATTAAAATTGCAACCAAACCCATCTTAGCCTTGGTGAAGAGATTCTGAGCCTCGTAGCTCAGACTCAGAACATCTCAAATTAATCTAGTCTCAGGGAGAATCAAAAACAGTTTCCCAGGTGTCCCAAATATTCTTGGCCTGAGGAAACTCAAAATATTCCACTTCCACTACAGAGCGCCAAAGATTCTTGCACTCGTGGAAGCGCGAATTGAAGTTCTCCTTCTCACAGTGAACCCTCGAATTCGCAGGTTAGGGAAGAAAGAATTCAGTCTCCTAGGAGCAACTAAACTCCTAAATCGATTTTTCCCCGCTCTTTACCGAACCAAGATATAAATTTAAACATAAATCTTTCTCAGAATGATTGTCCCTATAATAGTCCAAATCAATCCAAATACAGGGATTCTTACTCCAAAAGCTCCCCACCTACCAGAGCTGGCAGAGAAAGAACTCCTTGGCCTCCCAAAAACCATGTTTTACAATATGGTAAAACCCAAAATCAAACTCTGACCAGAAGAAACATCATAGGGACGGAAGAACGAGATCCGCTCCCAGTAGGGAGCGTCAGTCAAACTTTGGTCTAGCCCGTACTCCGAAAAAGAAAAGACATTAGAGTGAAACTGGCGGATCTCACACATTCCGTAAAAAGGAACTTTTGGCATATCTTTAGAGATTGCCTCCTTTTTAAGCCTCCTAAGAAAAAGAGGGTCCGACGTTGCAGTCACTGCGGTGGTGGGCACCGTTATAAATTCTGTTGGTTTAAAAATGGACTTCCTAAGCAGAGATCAATTCAGAAAATATAAGGCAAAACAAAATTAATTTCCCCATCGAATTCCCTCAGAATTCGATTTCCTAATTCTAAATCAAAATCAAAAGTGAACTACAAAAAGTGTACCAAAACTTAACTATATACGAACGCAAGAAACGGTTCAACTTCCAAACTTGCGTTTGTGCTGAAAAAATTTGTGATTCGAGCAGAAAGGAAAGACAAAAATATAAAGCGGACACTCTAATCATTCCTGACTTTCCTTTTAACTCTTTTCTTAAAATAGATGTGGTCATCTTTCTCTTCTGAAAGTGACAGCGAGTGGCCGAAATCACCATTAAGTCCTCCGAGGTCCGCCCTCCCGCAGTATAGGATTGATGATAAATTGATAGCAATATTATGTGAGACAGTGGCTACCATGCAGAAGAAAGTAGCAAAAGTGAAAGGTGATCGAGGTCCACACAGGATTCGGCGCTAAACCCGGATTCCCTTAAAGAACAGGCGAAAAGAATGATGCTAAAGCTGATTACCAGAATAGCCCTAAAGGAGATAGAGGAATACAATCGGGCCACTGCCCAGGAAAACTTGATGATAAAACTCTATCAAAAATCCATCCAGATTCGGACCAGGAGGAGGGAGCTCAACCAAGGAGCGGAAATCGAAAACAAAATCAGCCACAAGAACCTTAAAATGGTCCAGCGGCGATTCTTCCTCTAATCCTCCAATCCCAAGTGAGAATCCGAATTTCGAATACGTCTATGGACCGCTTTCGAAGTTATCATATGAAGAGTCCCGGGCCCGTGAAAGTAAGTTGAGCTGACAACGGTACAAGCCAGGATGGGTAGCCCTGAAGCGGGGAAGGCCCCCTTTCGGTTGGCAGAGAGTTCTTAGGTCGCGAACGGGAATTTCCATTGGTGCAGCGGGACTTTTAAGATCATCAATCCCTGCTCCACCTTCGCCACCCCCAATCCCGATTAGTGCTCCAGGAGTATCAGAAGCTCAACCTCGAGGTGCATTGGGCCCAACGAGAATGCATATCTTCTCGAATCCAAGCCCTCGCCTGCCGCATCCCGGATCAATGGCGCCTCCACCAATGCCGCAACCTTTAGTGTGCGGAGGAAACCCGAAAATAATTGGTCAGCGCTTTGAACTTCCTTTGGCGAGAGATCGCCCTCCAACCAGTAAAGCTGAGCCAAACGCCTCCACTAAGGGAAGTCAACAGCAAATGGGGATTCACAAATCGGCGGACGACCCTTCGATCCTCAAAGATGGCCCGTAAAGTCTCACTTCACTCAGCCTCGCATTACTGTTCCGATGACTGACGCAGACCGAAAATGGCACGACGGAAATTGTGAAAGGGGTCAGCAACAGACGAGTTTACCCACGGATAAATATAGAAAGATTCACCCTCTCGCCCATCCTCCCTCATCTAGCCTGGTGAGTATCCAGGGCGCAGCCCGAAATCAAGCCAACACAACGGGAACAAATGGGGGAAACCCAACGCATTCTACCAGTTCACGAGCTCCAACTCCATCTACGATTGCATCAACTACACTAGGCAGTCAACCATATCCAGCTCTACAACCGATCTTACCACAGTTGAACCGTGAGCCGACTCCAATATTGGTTCCAAGGATCCCAGAGACCAACACTGAACCAGGCGCCCCAACGTCAGTGATCACAGCAAAAGGAGTTCGAGATATGGCTGTGGCACAGCTGAATCAAGTGTTTTTGCAAGATCGGTTCCAGCAGGTCGTCAGTGATCCGCGAAGCCGTTTTTCGTACGTCATTACTTTCGAATCTGGCCCGAGGTTTAAACTATACCTTTCCCTAATGGAGACCAACAATTATGGCCGTACTACGACTCCCTACTCATTTCGAAATCTGATAACAATGTATGTGAATAATTTGAACGCACGCTTAAGGTTTCCGCAGGGCTATGATGGCAAACCCCGACATCTTACCAGTGACCTCATTGGTCACTTACGTACCGGCAGTCATACCTCCCGCCCAGCAACTCCTCAGGATCCTTAATCCTCAGAGATCCGATTCCGTTGCAGATCCCAACAACCTGCTCCGAGCAGCTCCTCGGAATTTTACCACTGTACAATTGGTCAGAATGCGGATCTAATCACAGTCAGACGGCACCATGGCGCTCCAGAAACAGATAGTTCTACCAAATGTAGTCGTTTCTAGAAGACCTCCAGCCGAAACATCGAGTTCAACCAACAACAACTCCTGCACGAGTCTCGACTCCACAGCCAACCCAAGAGCATCCAGCAGAAGCACCGTCAGCACCAGCCTTTATCATTCCCGAGGATCCTGGAAGTCCCAGAAAAACCCAATGTAATTTCCAAAGGAATTCCATTTCCCTATAAAAATCAATTAACTTCAATAAAACTTGTGAATAAATAAATTAGTCCAGTGAAATTAATCCATTACTAGTGAATCCCGTTAAAAATAAAAATTTAATAAAAAAAATATGAATTAACTTCCTTAACAAAATTAAAATTCTAAAGATATAGTTTCTACGTTAAAAATTTCCTTTAGGTGAACCTCGTCAGAATAAAGGGCGAGAAGTCACCGAATTTTTACGTTACCATGATTTTAACAAATACAATTTATTTTTTTGTTAGTTGTTGTTTTCTACGTTATGATTGGTATTGATGTCCAGAATAGTAACGTCGCTATGCATAAGAAAGTAGGACCTAGGAGGTTATTAAGGCATTCTCGTAAAATTCGTTTGGTTAATTTTTGTACTTGATTCTCTTTACATTCTTTCATCTCAACTAAACCCCATCCCCTGGTGGAGCGTGTTTAGTTGGAATATGCAATTATTTGATGCTAGATGAAAACAAAAGTTTTTAATGAACTACAAAATTGTTCAGGTGCAGAGTTTAAAAATTTATTTAGATAAAAGAATAGAAAGACCAAATCCGAAATCAAAATTATAAACGTAAAAAGGTTTGAATTTAATTGTGTTTCGTGCCTTCTATTCTCTTCTCGTTTCAGCCACTCCTTCGTGAGGACACAAAGCCTACAAAGGGATGATGAGAAGGGAATAGAAAGCACGACTCATCTTTTCACAGATCTTCAAATTTAACTTACGACATCAGCTATCTGACAAAAAAAGAAAAAGACCCACGGAAAGAGATAACAGAAGAAGAATCAACTCGCCGCCCTTCAACCCAGCAACTATGAGCCAGTGGAACTCAAAAGAATGCTGCCCCGGAGCGAAATATACAGCTAAACGACGGCAAGGAAAAAGGATAAGGAAGGAGTCATCACCAGTTCCACAACTGAGCTCTCGGAGGAAGGTCACACAATCTCATCCTAAAAGAGACTACGACCAACACTTCTTAAAAATTAAATTTCAATTTTCCTCTTGAATTTTCTAAAAACTCCGTGGAAGTGAAGGGAAAGTATGGAGACACCGAAGGGAATCCAAAGATTGCAAGAGGATTGCCCCCATGGCCCCATGGCGCTTGTTAGTGTCAAAGAACATCTGAAAAGAACAAAAAGAAACATTGTTGTGATAGTTTATATATTTTTATGTTCCTTTTTTTGTGTTCTCCGTATTTGCTCTTGCCACGTACGAGTTTCTGTTAGGTTTATTAAATTAAAATTAAGCGAGGTCGATGGACCATAAAATAAGATTCGTAAATTCAAAATTAATGTGTGAACTTACCTGGATAAAATCTGGACCCGGATTCGGAACTCTTTTCGTACTGCTCCGGCGGTACGCATAAGCCCGTAAACCATAAAAATATTATATTGTGTAAACTATTAGATGAAACCTAAAAAGAAAATCAAAATCGAATTAATAATTAATTAGTAACCCTTTTGCCCGCAGCCATCAGCTGAAAGAGGAAAACTTATCCTTTTTGATTTGAATTATATTCTCATTTAATTTTCAATTCAATATAAATTTATCCGTAAACTTAACTCTTCGTTCGTTGTGTTACTCATTTATGATTGGCAAATAAAATTGATTCTCATCCTCAGCATCTTGAACCTAAAAATAGGAAAATCAAATTTATAGAAATAAAATTAAGTAAATTACAATCAGCATCATCATTAGTCGACAGGTTAAAGTTCATCGAACTCCCCGTACGTAATTTAGGGACTTGAGTCAATACGTTATAGAAATAAAATCCCAAAAATATGATTAAAATTAAAGGGAAGCAGAAGAAGCGAACCCGTGACCTGAACTGTAACTCGTGGGTTAGTCTTCCCTTCGCTCGTTGGCGGCAGAGCTTTGCACAGGATGTATCTCTTGTCACCATGCACCGTCCATCGTCGACCAAACTCCCCAAATAATATAATTGGCAAAAATAAACTAAACTAAATTATAAATTATGCTAAAATCAAAATAAAATGTAAAAGTTAACTCACCTGATTATTTAATTTTAAAATTCAGGACCGTCAGTGGCACAAAGCGATGTGGCGCGGCGTCATGTGTGCCCGTTACAGGAAATGCTCTTGTTGGCGGGCACATCTTGTCGTCACGTCCCCATCCCCTCCAGTGCGGCCGTGGTCGGGGATTCAACGTCCTCTACCTCGGCTCTGCCGTGTCCTCCTGGAATGATTAACGAAATAAATCAACCAAAACTTCCAGCATCAGCCATTGGCAAATTAAAATAAGCCAAATTTCCGAGGCTGACCGGATTTCCAGGGGGCGACGATGGCACTGTCGGCCGTGAACTTGGTCCGTTAGCCTCGTACGGTCGACGGATACCTGCCATTTCCCTGACGTCCGGGAGCTCGTGGTGGCGAAAATAGGAAATGGATTCTGTTTCTAAATCCCAGTTCCCTCCACCAAACTACTTGCCACTATGGAATTGAAGAATAAAATTTAACTTCAAATACTAAATTAAATGAAATATTTACATAAAATTGAAGGTAAACATCAGAATACTTACCGTATATGTAGCCCTCACGAGATTCTTAGCTGTAATCTTCAGTCGAGCCTCCCCCCCCCTAATGGAGTCACTAGCCCTACTAGTGTAGTGGATCACCCTCAAATCAACAACATTTCTACTATCTGACATTCACTAAATTATGAACTTCAAAAATCTTTCTTTTATAAGATTAGAAATTCACATTATTTCTGCAGATTTCGGATTTTCAGGTGGTCCGAGGCTCGAGGTAAGGTAAACTCACACATGGCTTCCTCCGCCGACCCAGAGGTCAGCTGAGATTGTCATGTGCGTTTTATACATATTGCATACCTTATAGTTAGTTTCTTTTAATTATTAAATTTTTAAAGGAACAATTAAGAAGCCCACACGCGTCATATACAAGCGCAGTGGATTAAAGATTTTAAAAATTAGTTTTTGTCTTTGCTAATAAGTAAGTATCGATGGTATTGTTGAGGTACGGTACTTTTATGTGTGACATTTAATTAACCTATGGTAGTTATTATTTCTATTGGGCCTACTATTACAACGTTCATATCGCTTTATTCATATGCGTAACGGCTTGTTTTAACTAATTTATTCCCAAATCTAATAAGCAATTTTTTGTACCTTGATTCAATTTTGTATGTCTTAATTTCCAATATCGCTTTACCATAATTGAATAATTACGGTCACTCACATACTTATTTTAAATTATTCCTAGGCATCGTGTTTCAATTTTACAAATTTTGGAGAGTGCAATTTTATTTAAACTTTGGCTTATTGACTGTGACGCATATTCTTGATTACTGCTTATATACGTTTCATATATTAAAGCTAGTTTTTTCTCATTGAACCCACATGATTGTAATTTACGCAGTATGAATACCTTCCTTGAAGCTTTCTCGAGTACCTTACTTATGTGCTCATTCCACAGTTTATCATTTATAATTACTCCTAACAATTTTGTGCACTTTACAACAGGTAATATTGTTCTATTTAGTGATAGGCTTATTTGGTTATACGTTTTATTCCAAGCCTTATTAATAACCATAACATTGCATTTATTGGGAATAAATTTATTCTTAACTCATCAGTCCACTTATTAATATCACTTAAATACTCTTGGACTTTTGGAGTTTTACCATAATCTATTGCCTCTGCCAGCGTATATATAATAATGACTACGCTAATCATGGTGAAATGCATCAACACTTAGGCGTCCTTAGATTACTATATTTGCTTTATTTTCCTAAAACATTAACCTTAACACTTATGTGTATATAGTTGTCTATACCAATAGTTTCATTTTGGGACTGGGGGGAAAATGTCCGGGGTTACTGCATGGGGGAAAATGTCCGGAGGAAAAATGTCCGTATACCAACTATGGACGTGTATTTTGCATGGATGCTGAGGTACTTACGATTACTGTCCCCTCGAAATGTAAATTTCATATTGTTGCTGTCTGGATCCAAAAATATGAGGTAAAAATTATTTTGCTAAAGGTGAAAAATAAAGATTTAGGTTTTAATATTCTATTTATTTCGGCTTCCACTTGCCATTAATCGGAAAATTCCAGTTTTTATTTCGACTTTTATTTTAGTATTTTCTATGTTTACAGGTACATACGTCAACAAAATTTTATTTTCAGTTGAAAGAAGCGAAACAATAAAAATGGCATAAAGGCAATGGGCAGTAGTAAAAAGACTATACGCAGTAAGCTGGCAGTTACTTAAGAAAACACGTTTGGCAGTAGAGGCTAATATTGTATTAAAATTGTATAAAATAACCCTTTTTTTAGCGACAATTGGCAGTAGTAAAAATATTTTTTCTAATCACATATTTGCACAAGTTAAGCATTAAATTCCAGGTCAACTGTAAGAAGTCCTTTGAATCATTGAAACAAGTAGAGACATTTATTGCAGATAAATGAAAAAAAAGATATTCAAACACGACAAACATTAGAGATTTTTCGGTGACTACATCAGTATACTATTATTTTTGTATGAAAAGGGTAGTAAATCAAAGGTACAATTATTGGTATTTCCTGAATCTGTATTACATGACCTGAAGTCATTGGCAATACATCGTACAATGAATTGGAAGTAATGGACAAGGCTACAGATGCGACCGCCTACGGTGGATTTTCCAGTGGTAAATAACAGAAGTTTCCTACGTTTAGCCATGAAGGGTGTCATGTCATCAACCATTCCATCGTAGATCAGACAAAAATATAGATCATTTTCAAATTTCGAGAAGCTCTACTTTAGTTTCGGCAAATATTGCTACCTTTGATCACTCCGAATGGAAAAGATCGACCTGCTTGTGTTCTCCCTTTCTAAAAAGATAAATTTGCAAACATATTTTTGGACTGGCGGCAAAACGAAACTTTGTTGAAATTCCTCTTGAAGCTAAAGCTGCTTGAATCAACTTCCAACGACTGAAAAGAGGAATACCCACGAATGCCAGTCGAAACAGTCTCAGTAGACAGCAGAACCATAATAATTTCACTATTTTTTAATTTTAATTAATAAAAACAATTTATTTATTGAACCGAATTTTAAATTTTACCAATTTTGTAACTCCATCATTTAAAAAATTAAAACTTTTTTTGGTAAAAATAAAACTGCCAATACGTACCACTTTGTGTCTACTGCCAATTGATTCAAACCCATCTACTGCCAATAGCCTAATGGGTTATAACTTGCCAATTGTCACCCCGCTTACTGCCGATAGACCTGCAGCCAATAAAAATCAATTGTATTATAATTTGATAAAAGGCGTACGCAAGTATGGTGATCCTCCAGCCTTGATCGTCCGCTAATCAGCCAATACAGCATCATCTGTCTGTGGCTAGTAGTTAAAAATGTTTACGCCGTACTGAAGGGATTGAGATCGGATAAATATAATTGATCGCAGTATGAAAAAAGTTGACGAAAGAGTAGGATGCTCAGACATGCTTTTTTTCTACGTCGAAAGTGCTTTGTGTTTATTACTACTATGCCTATACTGTAAAGTCCGACTAAAAGGGAATTGGGGGGACCTACATTTTTAGTCCCGTTTAGCCGAATTCCCGTTTAACGGTATAAGGGAATTCCCTATAAACCGAAAGTTAGTTACCATTTCAAAATCTATTTTATTTAGTCAATTAAACAAGGGGCTGCGCCCCTTGTTTAAGGGTAACCTTAACAGTAATATGGGGCAGTAGTATATAGTATATGCTTTTGTATTTGTTTTTCTTCTAGGATTAATTTATAATATTCTTTATTTGTGCATATTTACATAATTTAGTACGCTTTTAAAATAATAGACCGATTTTATTTCTGCCTATTTACATAATCTGAAAACCTTTAGAAATACTCGACCGACCGATTTTCACGAAAACATAAAATTTTGAAGTCCTTGAGCCAACTTTAGCATATTTTCATATCCCCCCCCCCACCCACCCACCTACTGCGTCACTTCCTTAAACATAACATCAAAAACGGCAATGTGTATGATAGGGTGTTATTTATTTTCACATGACCCACCTTCAATGTGATTAGCACTATTTGTGTTGAATCCCTTAAAACCAGCCGTATGAAATGAAGCAGTTTGAATTTCCCGCTAACGTGTTGTCGAAATGTAAAATTTGATTTTTAGACCGGTTACTCACAGAATTTGCATACAAATGATACATCACTAAAACCGTAATGAGTAGCAGAATCTAATTATGTTCGTGTTCATAGGTGATAATTTAACAGTTTTAAAATTATTTTGAAAAAACCGTTTTTTTTTCGAAAACTCGCTATAAAAAGTGTTGTATGGGCTAGAAGGGTAAATAAAAAAAGTCATTGTTTTCATTTTTCAAGGGCTTTAAAATGAGCTATCACTCGACCAATTCGGTCAAGTATTTCAAAAATGTTATAAATTATGCAAATAGGTAGAAAAAAATGTCAAGGGCAAGAGATGTACACTGTTGTTTAATTATAATTATAATTATTGCGATTCAATGAAAAAGTCAGTTATAGCAGTTTGTCTCTTTTTGATTTCATTCTGACCAGTAGCCGCGGAAGGTCAATTTTCCAGGGGGGGACAAGCCTATGTTAAGCTTAGGTACATAATAAAGTATGTACCCATTTGTTAACATTAGGAATTTAAAATTTCAGGGGGGTGGACAATGCGCCCGTGTCCCCCCCAGTTCCGCGGTCCCTGATTCTGACACACACAAAGACTAATGTTATGAAGATTCGAAAAAATGTTTTTCTTAGCATTGATCTGCGCTAAAAAGAAACGATGAAGTTTCTGTATCATTTCCGTAGCTTCAGATACACTTGGAACTGGCAGGAATTATTTTTCCTCTGCTGTAGTATCTTCGTCAGATTCCTCATCTGATTTGTTACATTGAGTAATAAATGCAACTGACTATTGTGGCTGTGATTTTGTTAACTTCGTGATTAATTCTACTGATTACACTAGAACTAATACCGGTTTCTTTAATAATGTCTGTTTTCGTATGGGTCTTTCACTTTTGTAATATTTCATATTTTTGTTCAGTGTCTAACGTGTTTCTTTTCCGCTTAGTCAACATTGTAAAACAGGTATGGTATTCTTCCCCACTTTAATGAGCGGGTAGGAGGCCATACTTGAGTTTACCTTACCTCCTCAATTTTGCATTTCCAAAATCTACCGAAGATTGGGGGATTATTTTCCCCTTTTTAATTTTTATTAAATTTTATTATTGTAAGGGTGCGTGTAGATGTTGATGATGGTTGTCAGATGGTAAAATTAGGGTTATTTACGGGGGTGATCCACCACTCTAGTTAAGGACTAGAGGCCCATGGGAGGGGGAGAGAGGCTCAGCTGAAGGCTCCAGCCAAGAATCTCCAGAATAGCTACAGACGGTAAGGATGCTTATTTTATTTATTTTAATTTTATTGAATAATTTATTTATGCGTAGAATTTAGAGTTTATTTTTGTATGCTGGAAATCTAAGGGCAAGTAGCTCGGTTGCTGAAGTCAAGTCTTTGGAAATATCATCCATTTTCCTTGCTTTGCCACTCGGGCTTCCGACTCCCTGAGGGACTACGGAAACCGATCGACCGTACACGGCAAACGAAGCATGTACACGGTCGACGGTTCCAGGTCCCACCGGAGGAAATTCGGTCTGCCCAGAAAATTTTGCTAAAGTTATTTTATTTTTATTGCCAATGAGGATGTAAATGAGGAGTGAAGACTTATTAATTTTGCTTCTTATTTCAGGAGGACAAGTCAGCGTAAAGGTTGAGAACCTGGAAAACAGAAGTCATTTTCCGGTTGCTCCCAGCTCCAACGCCGCTGGACAAGAGGGACAAGAGACAAGTACTGGTCCTTGATTTGCTGAGCGTTTCAAATGGCAAGGACCATCAATGCCAAGTCTTACCGTTCAGCAGCAGCGACTCGTCCTGAATTTTGTATTTTAACAAGGTAAGTAGTTTATTTTCATTTAGGTTAATATATTTTTATTCATTTTACAGGAGGATCGTTGGGGATGTGGTAGAAGTGCAGTGACCAGCAACCACATCCAGCCCAAAAAGGACGGAGAGGTGCAGTCAAGTGTGTCCGAGAAACAGAGGAAGACATGCTACGGACACACACCGCACCATAACCATCAGTCCAGGCCGACCAACGACCCTGAATTTTGAATGATCAATTAGATGAATATTTAATTTTGCTTTTATTTTAATTATTTTTAGGTTAGATTTTAGTTGAGTTTATTTTTGCCAATTCATTAGTTGGGGAGGTTGGGTACACGATGGCAAAGCCATGTTGCAGAGAGATACTGTCCGTGTATCTGCTCCACCGTACACACTAACTTGGAGGACAAACCCGCAAAAGTTAGCTTGAGCTCCGGGTTCGCCTCTACCTGTCTAGCATCAATTTTGAAGTTATTTTCATATATTTTTCCTAGTTTTTATGTATGAACCGGAGTTCCTAAATTACGTTCAGCGAGTTCGGAGAACTACGGCTGACGACTAATAAAATTACCAATTATTATGTTTCAATTTATGTTACTTATATTTAATTTCTTATTCATAGATTCAGATGCGGAAAATGAGAATCATCAGAAGATTTGCCAATTGAAATGAGAACACGAAACGAACGGAGAGAAGAAGGTAAGTTTAAGAATGAATATTTTATATTAATGATCGAAAACGAAAGAAAAATGTAAATTCAATTTTAAAAGCAATATTTCCCCAAACGACCTAAGCTCAGGGGCAACAACTGAATATATAATGAATAATTTATGTTTTGTTTTCTTTTTAGATTCATCCAACAAATGATTTACAATGTAATAATTTATAAATGATACGCTCACTAATGCCGCGGGTGCGGCATCTAATATTATCCAATATTAGGTCCTTGGCAATTTCAGATAAGTCACAATTTACAATTTAGAATTTATGTTTTATACTATTTGGTCCATTTGACCATTGGATAATTAATTTATAATAGGCTAAGGATAAATTCGTAGAGAGGAATGGCAAACACAGAAAACACGAGGAACAAGAAAGTAAAAATATAAAAGGTATTACTACAATTTTTCTTGTTCTTAATTTTAGATTTCTGATGACACTAACAGGAGCCATGTGGGCAATTGCCTTCCAATCGTCTTATTCCTTTCAGTGTTTCTATGTTTTTCGATTCCTTTCTATTCATTTTTTCAGTATATTCGCAGAAAGGAAAATGAAGATGAGGAAAAATGAAGATTCAGGAGGATTAGTCTCAGAACTCCTGTCTCCTTCGAATCGTGATTGTGTCTGCCTTGACTTGCTCGCCTCTGATCCTTCCTGGCTGAGTCTCTTGTCGCCTCCGGGATGCATCTTTTAATTCCTTTTGTGGCTCATAGACGCTGCATTGTAAAGGGCTGCGAGTTGTATTTTATTTTGTTGTCTCCTTCCATGTATCTTCCTCACTCTCTGTCAGATGGCCGATGCTGTCTAGAGAATCTGTGGAGGATCCGTGGGAGGAAGTGTTGTGAACTCTATTCTGTTCTTAATTGTCAATAATAACTGAAGACTGAATAAGAAATAACAAAAAGAAAAAAAGCTATGCGACCTATAAATAGACAACCTACTTACTTAAATGAACAATAATGTAAATGTTGAGATAAAATCAGTCTTGTGGTCAAGTACACAGTAAAAACTAAAGTAGTATTCCAGAGAGAGGTAGTATTTATTTACAACTCTGCTCCGTTTTTTACAATTTCCCTTATAAATGACCTAAAAAGGCCTCAAAAGCGTAGAAAAAAAGTCCCTTAAATCCGAATTTCCCTTATATCGGTTCCCTTAAATCCGGATAGTTTTTCACATTGGAAGCATAGCTGGCCAACCAAATATTTAAAATTCGTCTCCTGCAGCCGTTTTCCCTTAAATCAGAATCCATTATAGTCGGATTTGACTGTATTTATGTATATAATTTATTACTATTTTGAAATACTCGACCGATTTCAATGAGTGATACATTACTTGAAAGCCTTTCGAAAGAGAAAAAAAACTTGTTTATTTTCACTTTTAGCATATACAACGCATTTAGGGGGAGTCTAATTTTTTTTCTCAAAATGTTTCAATAATCATCGGGTAATCTGTAAACCTGAACATAAAATACATTCTACTAATCATTACCTTTAGAATGTGCGTCATTTATGTACATTTGCAGTGAGTAGGGAGTACTTCGTGGTCTCGTGGTTAACGGCTCACAAGAGATACGGAAGGCAATGAGTGAAAAATATATGTTTACATATATATCATTGTAAGCCAGAACGAAATGCGGTCGTTCTCGTCTTTTTGATCGGTCTTTTTTTCGACGAAAAAAAGGCGCATATGAGCCCTCCAAGAAAAATAAAACGGACTCCTCGAGTTTTGGAGCTGTGTGGAGCTGTGTGGAGCCCATGCCTTCGACTATGAAATTTCCACTCCGCCTGCTTTCTGGGCCGACCCCCGACTACAGGAGCATCTTTTTTCGTCCACTGTACGCTGTACGCTGTGGAGTACTGTGGACTACCGTGGAGTACCTAAGTACCTTAACTACCTGAACTACCTGTGAAAGAGGAACGTGGAAGTACAATTTAGTATTTAGTACAAGGGACAAGGTAGTTAGGTACCTCTATTCTAATGTACGCGTCAAAAATATATACCTTGACTCGTCAATGATAAAAACTTTTTACCACCCCCTTCTGCCTCAAGCGTTTCTAGGGACCAAGGCGCATTGGAGCTGTGTGGAGCTGTGTGGAGCTGTGCGTTGGAGCTGCCTTCGTCAATTTCCAATTCTGGAGCCCATGCCTTCGAGTGTTTAGGAGAACGGCGCTTCGGTACTAGATCGGTCAGCCTTCGTTCTCTGCTGTTTGGCTGACAGTGATATATATACAAGCCTTTCTAACACGAGTACTCACGGTGGACCATCTAGCTATGTCTTCCCCAGTGCTGGCATGGGAGTGGAGGGAGGGTGGCGGTGGAGGGGTGCATGGCTGGTGGTCGGCGTGTGGGTGAGTAGTGGTAGTTCTATGTGATTCGCAAGTCATGGGTTGACGCTGCTCCATAGTACTATCTCTCTCTCCCCGCTGTCGGCTGCTTGCCTTGTTTCCCGTTCACTCCCTATCCTCTTCCCATTCCCATTGCCTAAGCACGGGATCAGAAGCATGTCTCATTGGAATGGTTTGCCATAATTAGAATGGTAAGCAGGAGTGACTATCATTCTCGCAGATGTCGTTGGCGCTTCATCTGCGTGAGTGGAACTACACAGAATGAACGCCAAAAGAGTGAACATGGAGAAGTCCAATTTAATCCACTGCTGTAAAGAGGTCGACATGTAACACGTCACCATCCATAGTTAAGCTTAGCAATTAAGCATAGTATTAGAAATTACTGACAGCAGTCTCACATGAGCACATCTAGGAAGCTAACCATCGCGAGGACTCTTCCTTCTAATAGCCTTGCCGCATAGCAATTTAGTTAGGTAAACTACGGAGGTAGCATAGTACCCAAGCCGCACAGCAGACATAAGTAGGTAACCTCCACAAAAAGCCTAGCTAGGTGCTATGCGGAGAGCCGTACCTAAGCCTAAGTGGGCGTCGTTTTCTCTAACTCCTTACCTATGTAAAATGCGTTAGGCAAGACCTAAATTCCACGTAAGTAGGTGAGACGAGCTGTGCGGGTCTTACCTAACTTAAGGTCCTGCTTTTAACACACTTTATTTTTCCCTTCCCTAACCAAGGATATCTTTGACACTTTCATTTATTGGCTCTAAGCAAACATGAACCCAGGAGTTTAATTAACCAATCACGTTCGCTCTTCTTAATTTAAGTAAGGCTGTGCGGGGTATCTCTTCGTTTAGGTTACCTACAAGCATGTTTTGGGCACTTTTGGGTGCTTCAAAATATGCTTGAAGATGTTATTTAATTTAATGTCATAAGAAAGATGTCTCAGTTGGATTCCTTCTGTCAAGCGAGACTCATGTCCACTCTATTAGCACTCAATCGAGCATCAAAATCAACCGCTTCCACTTTCCTTCTTCGTTCTCGCTAGTGCACTGAAATTGTTAAATATTGTTAATTAATATTGTTATTGTTTTACTTCCAAGTCAGTCCAAGTGTATCGTTTTCAATACGTTTTGACTTCACAATAAATCACAATAACAATAAAAATTTACAATTTCGTTGCACTAGTTCTCGCATCCTACATATGTGCTGAAATGCGATGCAGTGGATTATTATATGTAATACAATTACCTACGCACAATCACCGTCAATACTCATTATGTCTTCTCATGGAGCTTAAGTTTATTTCGCGTCTTTTTATTTTAAGCCTCCAGGCTTTGAGAATTGTTGATGATGTAATATTCCTCCCTGCTTCTGTTTCTCCTGCTATCGCATTACACATGCAGGACCATTGGTGGTAAGGGGGGGACTATATGCTGTTAATTATCGCGTAACAAATTAGCGGTAGAGGGTTTGGGGCCATAGGCTGTTAATAATAAATGTGTCCTATTTGCTGTTAATTTTATTATTTATTTTGAAAAAAAACTTAAAAACTTCTTTCATGATGTTGATCTAACATTACAAAATTTTAAAATTGAATATGAAACTAAACTTAATGGATTGTAATAAACCATTAGGACTTCCTCTTCCTTGTTGGGATAAATTCCTGACAGCTTCTTTTTGCAAATATGATAGCCCTATCTTAGTTTTTTCCGGTAAGTTACCATGATCCATTACTTCCAATTATTCAAAGTACGATGCACTCCCATCGACTTCGGGATGCATTAATTGTACCTTTGCTGCACAACTCTTTCCGTGACTATAACTATTACGACATACAATATTCACACATATTAGTCATACAGGTAGTTACAGGTAGTAACATGTATTCGTATATAAGTTGAAGTATTGTAAGTGTAACTTCGTAAGATTAAGAAAGAATTATATTTTACATTTCATTCGTCTGAGAATGAGAGATGCATGAGTAATAATATAATTGATGAGTTTAGCTCGTGTCGCATTAGATAAACAAGAATGTGCTGAAGCGTGCTCAGCCGAGCTATGCATAAACATACTACATGCGTTGTATGTACGACGGAGGATGTTTACGTCTTATCGCTGTGTCTGCGATACGAGACGAGAATTCAAGTTGAAGTTCTATTTACAATATCAATGTCAATAGACGTAAACAGTAGCGGTATTATTCTTATTCAATTACTGCGACCAAACTCTTTATTCCTTTGATTCTTTATAAGAATTAAACAAATGTGGAAATCAAGAAATTCTCTAATAAGATTAATCATTAGGACAATTCGTAAAGTACTAAAATAATTAAATTAATGTGTCTGGGTAAAACCTTTAGTTTAAGGATGTAAAAATCATAAGAGATGTTTTACTTAAAATTATAAAATTGACAACTGTAAGAATGCGGTAGTCTTTGTCTGAGACAAAACACCAATTCATAAATTATCAATTATCTTTTTCAACCGAGTTTAATTCAGTGAGAATTAGAGTGAATAAAATTAATCGTGAATCTGAGATTGAATCAAGACAAAGTCTTCTGAAAGAGTCCAGAATCCTTTTCATTTACCCTCTTTGCATTCCTAGTTATCTGCGGTGTCCTCCAAGTACAGTTTTCCCCATTAAAGCGTATTCACCAGTTTCTTTAAATCTCGTTCATACCACTGAGTTAATTGGGCCCCCACACCTTACGTGGGCGTTTTCACCTCAATCCGACAGGTCTACTGGTTGCCTTACTTTTCCCGAGTATTTTATACAAAGTTAAAGTTCAAAACCTTAACACGTTTTCAGCACTTGCTCTAACGAGGTTTTTAAAAGTAAAATTAAAATTTTGAAATTTTTGAATTTGATAGAAACGTGGTATATAAAAGTATTTACTGTATCAGTTTAAAAGTCAAGTTTATTTTTTCGTTAAAAGTAAATTGTTTTTTAGCAGTATATATACGCTCGCAACTAGTACCGTTGAAATTGATATTTTGTTACATATCGAATTTCAAATTACCATAGATTGGTAATTTTTCCCCCTACGACACCATATAAAGCAAATTGAGGAAGACGACTTATGATTACGATTCACCAGACTCCACTACTGAGGCAATTCCAGAGTGTAGAGCATTCCCACCAATTAAATAGACTTGAATTGATTGGGTGAAGTGAGAATTAGGCAAAGGTAGAAGTTGAGGCAATTCCAGCTACTTTTGTTCCTGAATTTTCAATTTTTTAAGACTTTAAGCATCCTACGTCGTTAAGGCAATTCCAGCTAGTAGTAGTTAGCCCATAAAGCACAAGTGTAGAACCTACGTTGTTGAAGAAGTTTCCAGCACGTTGTAGTTTCGTTAGCACCGTCAAAGTACACAAATATCTCACTACTAGTAACTGAATAGGGAGTGATAGATAGTACCGAGTAACAACCAACAACAAAATGAATCCTGATACAGAAGAAGTTTCCATGTCAGAACTTTTACCGAAGACCGAAGTCTCTTTTGAACAGAAACCAGAGGTTCCCGTGAAGCCCGTTTCCAAGACCAAGAAGGAAGACCATTCGCCCATCTTGCAGATTTTCACTGGCCAGATCAAGAGGCAGAAAACCCATTAAACACAAAAGGTGAGGATCTGGCCTGGCCCAGCTTAGCTGGAATTGTCTGGCCAAGGCAAGGTTTTGACGTCCGGGGATGCAATGGCCTAAGGTTCACTTGAAAACTACGGCGCAGCTGGGGCCTAGCCAAGGCCCTAGTAACTATATGCGGGTCTGACCCTGGTATGGGCCAGGTCTGGGCAAAGTGAGTGAGCTAGAAATGCTGCCGGAGTTGTGCCCCTGCTACAACTGACTACAGCTACTGAATATTATTTCATAATATAGCATCCATCAAATACGGTCATCAATTACATAAGTGCCATCATCCAATTATTCTATTCATTGATCACGTTTTATAAACTACACTTTTACAAAATTAAGTCACATTGATATGCAAGCTACAGCTAACATCGTATTATACACAAAACAAAAAAGTTACTTCAAGTTGTAATCTATTTGGACGCAGAATTTTTATGTAGTACTCGACATGTTAGAAGTTTAGAAAATATTACTGAGGTGCTAAATCACGGTTTAACTTTAATGACCACAAGAAATAACAATAAGGACAATATCTCAACTCGACTTTAAAACCCCAAGTCTAATAAGAATGTAAATAAATTCTACACAGAGGCAACAATTCGCAATTTATTGTTAGTCATCTCTGCTTGAGCTGATGCTAATATTACACACTAAAGGTTACATTGTGGGATCTCTTCGTTAACAACTTCCAGCTCCAACAACAATAACGTAGTAAACTAAACACAACTTTAAACCTACAATTATTATTATTATAAATAATTCACAATACTAACACTTTTAAACTACTCAAGTCCGAGTTTAGGAATTATAGGATTAAATAAACTCGAATTCCGAACTAAAGAACTAGTGATAAAACACTTCACTTTGACTTGCTCTATCCCGCTTCACGTCGAAACTGAAGTTGTGTGCTGCACTGAGCTGAAATACAGAAAGCAGCGTGCCTTGACCGTGTGATGTGACTAATTTAACGGCTGCAATGGGAAAACCACGGGAAGACGGAATTTTCCCTGACCGCGTGCTAGTCCAGACTTTCCAGTGTTAACCCCGCTCTGGGACAAACCTTTACAACTGACCTTTCCCCTGGTTCAGCTTTGCTAGACCTCCCTATGTTAACTCCGCGCTGGGGCAGATACGTACGACCGATTTTTCCCTGATTTCACTTTGCCAGACTTCGCAATGTTAACCCCGCTCTGAGGCAAGCCTATTTAACCCACATTTCTATGAGTCCAGCTTCGCCAGACCTCCCTATGTTTAACCTAACAAGGGCCAAACTTTGGTGTTTGATGGGAAGCAAGAAAGGAGTCTCCACCAGATCCAAAGGCCCACCACCGAAGGAGAGAGAGGAAGCTGAGAAGGAGAAGTCAGCGGATACCGTCGACGAAGTGATCGAGGCCGCCCGTATACATCAGGACAAACAGGTAGCACTACTTAAAGAGCATTATCATAAACGAGAAGCTAAGTATCAAGAAAGCATAGACGCATTGAGGGAAAGTTTAGCTCTGCGTTCCAATACCGTTGCTCTACAACTGGAGAACGAAGAGTTAGTAGCTCGACTAACCGAAGCAGAACGCACCATCGCAATCCACCAGCAGAAGGAAGCTGAGATGTTGAACGCCATGGTGTACAACCGCCCCGTCATCGACTTTCCACCACTGAAAAGATCCACTGAATATACGGCCTGGGTGGAGGACATGAAGATGTCCCTCCAAATGCAGCAATTGGGAGTCATACTTGACGGAACGTGGGTACGGCCCGTACCCGCCAACCCAGCAGCAGTCACAGCTGATAAGCTGTTAGCGATCAAGAATTGGGATGCCGCGAACTCCTGCACCCGCCTAACAATACTAGGGGGATTGCATACAGACATTGCTACAAGAGTTCGCTCATTCTAAAAGGCCAAAGATCTCTTCGATGAGCTGAAAAAGATGTACGCCACCAAGAAGGAAGAAGATGTACACGTTCTACAGGGTAAATTCTTCGCGCTTAAAATGAAGGCGGGAGAACGATACAAGTATATGGTCAACTTGATGTCCATTAACAACCACCTAACCCAGGCGGTTGAACCCATGGAAGAGAGCACCGTACTGGGAGTAACCCTTGAGAAGCTTGCTGATTTCGAGGAATACATCGGTTTCCTCCAAACCTGGAGAGTAGCCCACGTGAAGACATCGACTTCTCTATTGGAACTACTAAAGGCGACAGATGAAGACCGTGAAAAAGCCATCGAAAGAACGTCCTACAAACCGCCCCAAGTTTTCTTGGCTAAAGAGAACTCGCGAGGAACTGGAGAACGCGGACGAGGAAGATCCCGAAAACGCCGCCAGGACACCGGACGTAGACGATTCGATCGAGATGACGATAAAGAGGAAGAAGAAGTACGTCATCGTCGGAGTCACAAAGAGAACTCCCCACCGCCGGAGGTGCCAAGACACCCCAATAAGGCGAAGAAATTTGAAGGTACGTGTGATCATTGTAAAATTTGGGGTCACATGAAACGTGATTGTTACTATTACCTGGAGAGCCTACCACCCCCAGACAGCACACGCCACAGGTCCCGGTCCAACTCAAGTCAAAGAGGACGCGGAAGAGGAAGTAGGAGACATTCCCAAACAAGGCGTGGAAGCTCCAACAATGAAAGAGACACTCGGGACAGTGACGACCGCCGAGACAACGCCCCAAGAAGCCGCGACGAGAGAAGGGAGGATTCGCCCTACCGCACTCGACCCCGATCAGAGGACCGCGAGGACAGACAGGAGGGAAGCTAGAAGTCCACCCTCTCGGCAAACCTGGCCGCTCTAGATGACAGCCTGGAGGTAGCACAATTCGCTACGCCCAACAATGCCCAGTAGAAGACCAGCGTGCACCTAGGCACCGCCCACCGGAGGACCACGAGTAAAGACAGCAAAGACCCACCACACCGCACAACTCGAGAACATAATTACGCCAACATGGCAAGGATTGACTCACCCTCAACAGACTCGTCATCCGACTGGGAGTTCAACTCACAAAAAGAGGAGGGACAAGATGAGCGATCGGGTTACGACTCTGACCCACAATCAGATGAAGAAGAGGAACATCATACAGCCTACCTACTCAAACCGAATGAGGTAGAAGAACAAGTACCGATTGGATGGATATCGGAGTCGGACTCCGACTCGGAACCAGCGGAGCAACAGATATTACCAACGTTGCCACCAGGCATGGTGAGGCAGAGGATTACGAGGGCAGAATGGAATAGAGTACTGGCCATAAGAGCGGAAAGGGCTCGTCAAGCAGCTGCTACCATCAACCCCTATACTCCATTAGTATCATCATCCTCTTCCACCCAAAAACCAAAACAACGGATAGATGCCACAACACCAGGAGAATCGGACTCCTCGGATACGGGTATTGATTTCGAAGATCTATCTAATTATGTGGCATGTATGACTGGTGATCAACAAAGCAGGAACTATCAAATAGCGGTAATCAAAGGTCTCATTGAAGTCGAGGGACCCACCACTACCAGTATTAATAAATTCCCACAAATCAAAGATGCTAGGAATAATCCGGAGATTTCTGGTAACAGTACTTCTCCCCAGGCTAGACTGGAGACTGTCCCTGAGAAGGAAGGAAACAAGCAGACCCACACTCAATGAACTTCAGCGAATACATCGCTCAAGAATTCTACACTAGCCCATACAAAAGCTATATTGAAGCCAACTACTGGTCCTACTTTTGATCAACATGGCAGAATAAAAGTATCCAAGGCATTAGTGAAATACTGGAAACAGAAAGCTGAGCAACTACAGAAGCTACTGGGTCCTGAGGAACGAGAATGGGAGAAGAAAAACATCCACCAACAAGAGAGCATGGAATGCTTTCTATCATTATACGGGCAATTATTAGATGCAGTATTATCCTGGGCTGAATCTCACAAACAAGTGAAAAGATGGAATCGGGAATCTCGGGTAAAAAATACCCTCAAATGGACCTTTTTGTACACAGACTCAGATGACTCTACAGACACAGTCTAGGCCGACGTGCGGAACGTGATGCTTAGAATGGAGCAATGAAGACCCGAAGCCAGGGAACTGAGATACCGACCGAGAATCTTAGCGAGAGATACGGAAGATGCTCTAGACCTAGCCTCAAAATTGGAAACACTAAATTTGGAATTGCTGGAAGAAGTCAAAGAAAAACTTAAACGCCAGGCCCGGACGTTTTTACTGAGTCAACTGGAATTCCATGATCGCCAGCAATACGCCAATATACTCAAGAAAAACATCCAGAACTATGGAATCATATCTGGATCTCAGCAAACGTGGCTAACCATGCCAGTACACTGGAGAAGACCATTGGACGACTGGGACGATATGGAATTCTCAGAATATGTTACCACTCTATATGATTCTAAGGAGGAAGAGGCGGACGACATTTACGAAAGGAAACGCGACTGTGCTCAGCATATCATCCTAAGAAATACAACAGCGGAGGAAAGAAGGGACATAGGCATTCAACTGGATCAGAACATTCTAGACTGTGGATTGGAAAACGGAGCCTACCTTACCTGGACAAAACTACCCTCCCATTTGAAAAACAATGATCAGCTGAAAGAACTCAACGAGACTTGGGAAATGGTATACCCAAAGAACCATGCTTATCGGGCTTTCATGGTAAGACCCGTAAAAGAATCAGAAAGAGAGTCTAAAGAAATGGACGAGTGGGAATGTGAAGCTAAACATCACCAAACTAAGAAGGATATCCACGCTCAGATCGTACGGATTCAAGGCGAGGATCAGCTGGATGACCTAGAGGACGCAAGCTCCTACGTACATCGTCAAGAGATGGTAAGCAGATTCCAGCAGGAGCAGCGTGCTTATAAGTACATACGGTCCCAACTAAGATCCAATCAAGAGGTGAGCATAGCGGAACAACTATTTGCCATTAACCTGCACAAGTATAAAGGAAGGTATGGTATGGCAAAAGCGATCCTTAGTACGTGTGAAGAATTACCGCAGTACTATAAGAAATGGATGAACGCCGGAAAAAGACCAGCCGAGGACCTACATCCACCTAAAAGAAGGAAGATGGATGACCAACCAAAGGCTATTCTATAGAAACCATACCTGGATAAGGAATTGAAAATTTCTCCTCAGCCAGCACCTGAAGAAAAGGAACCTAAGAAGGAAACCGAGTACTAGGTTTATATGGTCAACGTTCAACTAGATGGAGGAAACCCCCTGGATATATACAATAAGATCAAGGCTAATCAACACTTGGATAAGTACATCCAGATTAATCAAGCCTCGAGAATAGTAGAGCTACAGAGGAAGTTTAACAAATTGGGTTGCGTAATCCCAAAAACTCCAATGAGCACTACGTTCGATCCTAAAAGGGATCCAGGGAAATTCGCCCCGGATCCTTCACTACCGTTGTACTGACTACGTTGTACTACTCGTTGTTTTCAAAGTTTTAATGAACAACATGAGGCAGCACTGAGAGTATTACGATTCCTGGTAGGAACCAAGAATTACTCCATCAGGTACCACAGGAGGCTAGATAAAATCGTTGTGATGGAAGGAGAATCTGATGCGGGTTTCTGTAATAGGGAAAATGCTAAATCGGTAATGGGAGGAGTTGTGACTCTGAACAACTCGGCCATTATTTGGACTTCTAAACAAGAGATTTTAAATGCCCAATCGACTTGTACAGCAGAGGTATATGGTATTAACCATATGGCAAAGATACTGGTATGGTTCCACAATCTGTTGTGTGACTTGGAAATCAGGAAATGGTCAGATCCAATAAATCAGTATACCGACTCGCTCTCGTGACTTTAGCTAATCTGCTCTACATCCACACACCATGAGAAAACCAAACATATTCAAACTAGGATCTTCTGGGTGAAAGATCTGGTAGAAACAAGGCAGCTGGTTCTGCACCATAGAAGGACGTCTGACCTGTCAGCAGACATATTCACCAAAGTCCTGTCGAAACGGGACCTGACCAGTCTATCTGAAAAATGGGTATGGTAGAAGACAGGGGTACGAAAGGCGAGAACAAGTTTGTTTTCTAGCAAAGGCCGTGGAGCAAGATTTTCTGGCAGTCAAGAAAAGGAATAAGGACCAAAGGATACAGTATCATTCCTTCATGGTACAACTGGCTGAAGACCAACCCACCGGTATAGCTGTCTACAACGACGTCCCACGGAAGAAGAAAAGGAACACAAAGAATGGGACGGATTCAAAATTCCAGGACACGAAAGATTTATTTAATCTAAATAATTTGTTTGAAATCTATGATGAACCCATTACTAGATTGTGCAATCCTTTTAGAGTACATAAGACTGAGCCAACCAAAGAACTGGAAGTTGTTCTTCAAGAAGCAGACTCAACGGTTCTTTTGGAAGAAACAGAGAAAATTCTATTTTCATTCCCAGCCGTTCGTCAACGTAAGGAGGGTCTGCATTTGGAGCCGAAAAAATCGGAAAAACTGAAATCCTACTTGGAAGCGCTGACCGGAAAGGAGGGAGCAGTGACTATCACCTCTACTACCAAGGAAGGACGAAAGGTGAAAAACCAATCATCTTCACTAGCTGGAGTTGACAAAACTCAGGAGGGAAGGACGGTGGAGCCAAAATGAAATTTTTTCTAAACTCTGGAGCTGCACAAAGCAAGTAGGAAGCAGAAGGAAGAAAGCGAACATCGCATGGACGTACATATACCGCCCAGGAGGGAGTGCACGGTAAGAAGCAAAACATGCTATCTCAAATCTCAACTACCCATGAGCCAAGCAGACGAGCACTTTCAGATGTACGTGAATACCCTGAAGAACTTTCTGGAGCTGGCTCTGGAGAGCAACACAGGAGGGAAACCTCCACCACCAAGATGAAGCACATTGGGCGTATACCCAAAATTAACTGGAGGACTAAAAGAAATGGACTGGAAGTTCAAGATTTAAGGAGGGACAAAGCGGAGACTTTTTCACACTTGAGGAGGGAGCACGCTGAACCACTGCCTAAATTGAGGAGGGATGAAGAGAGGACTCTATCAAACTCCGGAAGGACATACTACACTTCCACCAACACATTTCCACTGTTTTTCTTTTTACTTTATTTCATGATGCTGATAATCGGTGGCGGAGCACAGAAGATCGATGAAGGAGGACCGGTGATTTGGCGACGATCCGAACACCCCGCATTGTCTGGATACAATTCCTACAATGTCAAAATCAGACTTATATCACCATGTCGTTTATTGAGATATCTAAATGTTTCAATTGCAAGTTCTGGGAATAAATTGAATGATAAATGTCAGGACGAATATAAGAGGACTTTCCTTCATCTGATGCAGAAGATTTGTCCAACATCAATGACACCGACTAGGAAGAAGAGATCCGTATTTACCAACGTCTCGATGACAGCACTGGCAGTCTTTACGAGCGCTGGACTAGGGATGTCATATTAAGCGGAACACCAGGCCGAGATGAATAAGCAGCACACCGTGGAGCTGGCCCAACATTATAACAACCTGGTCAAGAAAATACGGAAGGAGACGAAGAACTTTCAACTCTTTCAGGACCATATGGACAAAATTACAGACCAGGAGAACAAAAAAGCGAGTGCTACCAATCGCTTACCTGATGAGATTCAGAATTTAAAGTTTGACATAGCATATCTAGTGTCAAGACTTACTATGAGTGGAGAGATTATCCGACACACCAAACGGCTATGGAGCAGAGGACACATGGATGAAGAATTATTCGATTTTCTTAATTTCACCTTACCCTGTGGAGAACTTTGCCTGCTGAATTTAGCTGAATTTCGATCCTGTCAAAGTGATGCACAAATGGACAATTTGATGCTGAAAATCATTGTACCACTTGTGAACACTAATTTGACATTGGTCGAGGCAGATCCTTTCAGATTAGTGATAAAAGCCGAAAACCGGACGTGTGATCTGGAATACACTGGACCAAAAAACGCACTGTTATCGAAAGCAGAGGACTGCATTTAAGATACTGGACTAGACTGGAACTTCATGGACCGAGACGCAGCTACTAACAGACTGAGATGCAAGCCCAAGAATTCGTTCGGAGAAGGGAATCAACATTTCCCTCTCCAGCACTGTCAGAATAGTACAGATACCGATGACGTGGAGGCTATTCAAGTGAAAGCTTTTAATGGATATTTTCATATTTATTGTCCACGTATGCAGATAACAGTGGGAAGTAAGAGAACCACCCCTTGCCCAGATGGAATCTTCCTACTACCAATCACCACCACGTTTATGATAAACAACAAAACGTATAAGAGTGAAGTACTGGAGCTAATCTTCAATCAACGAGAAGACCCCATGCTCGTAGACCAGCTGAACTACCATCTAAATTTAGATATGGACTTGAGCAAGCTGAATGAGACGTTTACTGAAGAAGACAACAGTATAGACATATTGTCATGGAAAATTGACACCTTGATTCCTTGGTATATGTACCTAATACTTATTGTGTTTATTTTAATTTGCATGGCAATGACCGTATTCTATTTCAAGTGGAAACTCACGGCCGCACTTTGGAAGCGAGGATGGAGAAACAACAATTAGAGCCATGTACTGGGAGTACATAGTGAGCAGAAACTAGACGTTGCAGATATGGAACTGCAGAATCTATACGGAGAGAGACCAATACCCCCCCCCCCCCCCCCCCCCGAGGAGCAAAAGGACGGACAGTATTTACGAGAATTTGACAACCCGATGCTACAGCACTATGCACTTGGATAAGAGCGGAGCACTAGAGGATAATTCTATACTTACAAGAGATACGTTCCTGGCAGAAATGGACGAAAAGGGATGAAACGAAGGCAAATGCACCTGTACTCATACAGATCCAGGGACCACCAATATCCACACCAACATCAACATCGACGTCAACACCTCTCGCAAAATTTCCCTTATTTAAGAATGTGGAAATATCTGATGACGAGGATTTTTGAATTTTTAAGTTTATTTTATTTATTTATTTTTGATGTATAAGATGTATTTTTAAAATAGTGGGATTTACCTTTTTATACTCCTGTTAGTTGTATCAAAAGTTAAATAGGAGGGTATTACGACATACAATATTCACACATATTAGTCATACAGGTAGTTACAGGTAGTAACATGTATTCGTATATAAGTTGAAGTATTGTAAGTGTAACTTCGTAAGATTAAGAAAGAATTATATTTTACATTTCATTCGTCTGAGAATGAGAGATGCATGAGTAATAACATAATTGATGAGTCTAGCTCGTGTCGCATTAGATAAACAAGACTGTGCTGAAGCGTGCTCAGCCGAGCTATGCATAAACATACTACATGCGTTGTATGCACGACGGAGGATGTTTACGTCTTATCGCTGTGTCTGCGATACGAGACGAGAATTCAAGTTGAAGTTCTATTTACAATATCAATGTCAATAGACGTAAACAGTAGCGGTATTATTCTTATTTAATTACTGCGACCAAACTCTTTATTCCTTTAATTCCTTATAAGAATTAAACAAATGTGGAAATCACGAAATTCTCTAATAAGATTAATCATTAGGACAATTCGTAAAGTACTAAAATAATTAAATTAATGTGTCTAGGTAGAACCATTAGTTTAAGGATGTAAAAATCATGAGATGCGTTACTTTAAATTATAAAATTGACAACTGTAAGAATGCGGTAGTCTTTGTCTGAGACAAAACACCAATTCATAAATTATCAATTATCTTTGTCAACCGAGTTTAATTCAGTGAGAATTAGAGTGAATAAAATTAATCGTGAATCTGAGATTGAGTCAAGACAAAGTCTTCTGAAAGAGTCCAGAATCCTTTCATTAACCCTCTTTGCATTCCTAGTTATCTGCGGTGTTCTCGAAGTACAGTTTGCCCCATTAAAGCGTATTCACCAGTTTCTTTAAATCTCGTTCATACCACTGAGTTAATTGGGCCCCCACACCTTACGTGGGCGTTATCAGCACAATCCGACAGGTCTACTGGTTGCCTTACTTTTCCCGAGTATTTTATACAAAGTTAAAGTTCAAAACCTTAACAATAACAGTTATACACTGTGATTGTCACTATTAAACCCCTGGCAGTTAGCTTGTTAAAATAGTTCCTTTTCCAGTTATCGGCAATGTTTATTTGTGCTTGCTCTAATGTTTTAAAGGATCTCACAAACATATCTGGTTTTCCGTTTTATTAACTCCCTGCGACAACTTAACCTTGCGATAATTAATATATTACAAAATGAATTAAAAGAAATACAAAACCAAGAATTTAAAAATGCCATGGAAGACTTAATACTAGTAGTAATTTTTAAACGTGGCAAAAACATTTCAGAATTATTAAAGTGATTACCGATTATTGCCTTATTACTAAAAATCACTAATTACTAACTAAAAATCATACTGAACAAATAATATAAAACTAATACTGATATTTAAAGTAATAATATTATATTATTAATTATGTTTCATGTAAACACTTGGTAGTGTATCACTTATTTTTTCAACATACAGTATCCCTTCAACAGATGACATACTTAAGTAGCTATATTTTTTCAACATACAGTATCCCTTTAACAGATGATATACTTAAGTAGCTATATACCATGGTAAATATTGTTTTAACGTACCTATTCTTTAACTCACCTAACTATGTATATATCTTTGAGTTTTGTACAAACATGACAGAATAAGAATAAGAAATTCTATTTTATGAAATATTCTATGTTTAACTACTTAGATATACTTTACAATAGTAAAACTGTACATCTAAATCAGCTGAATAATACACCGCGAAACTTCAGTTCCAATCAAAGTAATGGCGTATATTTTATACTTTAAAAATTGTAATAATAATTTCAATCAAAATTTGCCATATCTTTAAATAATCGAGTCTATTTAACAATATTTTATACATTGTGAACTCTAACGGATAACGGGTAACATATAACTATTTTACTATTTGACTTATATTTTACAATTTTATCACTAACATATTATTATTTTCCATGGATTGAAACAGTATATTATAATCCATACTACTGAATGTATAATATTGTAACCACACCTTAAGTACCATGACTTTATACAATCGTATATACCTATACATTACTACTACATAATATTTAGTTACTATAATTTACTGTTATTTCCATAATACTTTACATTAACCATGATATATCGAGAATTTTTTGAATCACTATGCTTATAACTTATATTTCGTACTAACAAATATTATTCTGTATAATTCCTAGCCTGACGAAGACATTAAAATAAAACGAAACCGGTCGCCGAAGCCGAAATCAAAAACTGAAATCTTGTTTCATTTATTCCTTTAAAATCATACCCGTAGTGATCGGAAAGGCTACCACGTAGCACCTTAACAACTATATTGTGGTTTGTAATTTGTAACATACGGGATGGTTCACATAATACATACACGAACACTACTCGAATAACCAATTTATTTAAGTATAGTAACCTCAAACGTAGCAAGGGAATATTTAATTAAATGTTTTTAATAAGTTTCTTTCTAATTATTAATATTTCCAAAATTTGTACACATTCAAATGCTTCATTTCACTCATACATTTTTAATGTTTATTGGGATTGGGATGAATGAAGTACTGGAATACGTGCTCAGCTTAGGAAGCTCAATTGATTTTGAATGACGCGATTCTCAACTCATAGTTAGAGAACAGGGGAACAAGGTTACTAATTACTAGTAGCGCTCAAAAATTTTAATCTAAGCCCCAGTAATAGGTTCTCGAAGACATAAAAAAGCAAATAACAAAAACGAAATCGCAGAACTAGATATGAGACATTTGAAGATCACCGTAATATGAAATGAGTGAGTAAGCAAACAAACCGTTTTACGTTTACTGGAGCAGTTAAAACTAAAACAACAAAACATGGATTTAGAAACTATAGACACAGATATGAGAGATGAGAGATGAAGAAACAAGGTAAAAAGTGAGTGGTACCAGCCGCGGATCCAGAGCGGGGGGGGGGGTAGGGGTCTTTAGCCCCCTCCCCCTGGACGACACTTTTTAACCTTGTGGTGATGGGACCGGCCAATTTCCAAGATGGCCGCTCATAATTATTAGTGACTGCTAGTGACTGGCGTGTTTGGACATAGGTTGTATAATAATATTAGATTAGCTCAGAGCCAACGTTTATATCATGTATAGGTAGTAAAAAAAAACTTTATTTAACGTCCGATACATAGCAAAGGCTCTTACACTCTTACAGACAGTTTATTGGATAATGTGTGTTGTGTTGATATCTTTCCCATCTCTTCTAAGTAGCCGAGCATTCTTACCCCAACTCTGGACACCCCACTACACTACTCTCAGTGACACAACCTCAGGATCTACAGCTTGGGTTTAAGCCTCGGCTAACCTTCGCTTCCCCTTTGGATTTCGTTTTATGTTTTAGAGTAGGTACTGATGTTCTACCGAGTTGGTTCATGCCACCGTCTACTCGACTCAACGAGATAGTCAGATAACAACCACATAAGACCCTTACAAGCTTTTCTTAATTTTAACAATTCAAATTCAAATTAATAATTTTATTGTATGCAACTATTCTAATAACTTATCGATTCAAACTATGAGGTAGAGTGAGCGATTGGGACAGATTATTGGAATCTTGAAGTTGCGTTAAAAGTACAGTGAAATCCGTTTATAAGGGAACCCGCCGGACCGGAATAATCGGTCCCTTATAGCCGGATTCCCTTTTAACAGTAAAAGGGATTTCCCTTGTAAGTAAACATGGCACATAATTTACAAATTTGAAATATTTATTTGTACTCAAACCGTGGTCAAGGAATAATTTATATATGCATTGTCAAAGCTGTAGCAGCTTGTTTCAAAATCGAATCGTCATCTTCTTCATATTCCGATTGTACCTCGTCTAAGTGGAAGTAAATTTTTGAATGTTGGAAACAGTTTCGGATTGTGTTAACTTTAACTAAATTCCAGGATTGGTGCATCCACAGAATAGACTGTTCACTACCAACAACTTTGAAAGCCGTGTAATCTATAAATACGATGACCTACTTAGATTTAGGATAATGTAAATGTTCAGATAAGATAAAAGCAGTGTAGTTGTCAAGTACAGTAGTGCTCCACATGTTCGGATTTTTCTTATTTATTCATTACTTTTATCATTTTTTGTAAAAATTCCCTTATAAGTGGCTTTTAATACCAAAAAATCCTCTAAAATTCGTCCCTTACAACCGGATTATCCCTTATATCGGTTCCCTTATATCCGGATATTTTAAACATTGAATCATAGGCTGGCCAACCAAATGTTTGAAATCTGACCCCTTAAGCCGGATTTCCCTTTAAACCGGGTCCCTTATAACCGGATTTCACTGTACTTGTCTGCAGGCTTACTGTCCCCAGGGTGGTATGGTTTCAGGCAAAGTATCCCCTCACGTCGTCTGACTGCCTCCCGCGCTCCTCCCCCAGTCCTCCTCCTCTGCAAGCTCCTCTACCCCGCACGGCCCCACCGTAGGCGGGCACGAGGGCCATTCATCGAGTACGTCTGAGAGAGGGGGCACAAAAATAATGTGCTCCATCACAGATTCGACCTCAACTACTTCGCATTACGTGTAGATCGTGTAACCACTTTGCTACAGGGGCCGCCTTTACGTTTACTGGAGCGCAATTGCGCAGTGGGTTCGCCAATGGAGTAAAAGCGAAGCCACCGCGTTCAAAGTTCATATGCGGGTGCCTTGTGACCCTGTATGACCTTAATGTCTGATATGTCATTTTGTAGGGAATTTAGTTGGCATTATGTCCTATGTTAATTATTTTTAATATGTGCTTGTTTGCAAATGTTAGGGACTAATAACTGAAACAAGTCAGGACCGCTTATAAGAAACAACGGTAAAAGTAAGTGACGCGATGAGCACCAGTTCTACCCCCAGTTAGTGGTGCTATTGTAACTCTGTAATCAAAGTGAGTGTTGCCAGTTATAGGTAATACATCTGTTAGTGAGCTGACGAAAATTTGCATTTTTTAATTTACTGGCTCACAAGATAGACGTGTTTGAATGGGGAAACCCGTGGTCTGAGTCTATTTCATTGAAACACCCATTTTTTGGTTTTTGTTTAATTGTGAAGTAACCTCTTGACCCCTGGGGGTCAACCAAAGTTTAAACATTGCACCTAGTTGCTTGTCAACAAAAAACCTCATCTCGTTGAATTATTCGTGCATGGGGGGAAGTCACCCCCCAAAAACGTCTGAGTCTATTTCATTGAAACACACTGTATAAGGAAATTCTTTTTGTAAATCGCTGTTAGAAGTACATTTACCTCTGTTTGGCATTTTATTAAAATACTACTATGGATACAAATTCGTGCTAGCTGCGCAAGGTGTCCAAGCAGTTTCATATCCATGCAATCAAATGGGCACGGCAGGGTTTGGACACCTTGCGCAGCTATCACGAATTTGTATCCAGACTAGAAGCGTGTGGAGGAAACATGTGCTTGATATTGTAATATCCGCACCGACGTTCGTTGTCTGTAATGCTAATGCTGTGCGGAACGTACATTTTGAAATTTCGGATGCTTACGCGCTCATAGTATTTCAATAATAAAGTGTAGGCTGACCATCCGTACTGTTTTGGCCAGTAAAGTACTGTTTTCGAGATTTAAGTACTGGGTAAAATTCAAAACTACAAGTACATGTACTGCTTTTAGACTAGTGTTACCATAGAGTACGGATTATTCACCATATTGCTGAATGCCACTTTATTATTGAAATATTATGAGCGCGTAAGCATCCGAAATTTCAAAATGTACGTTCCGCACAGCATTAGCATTACAGACAACGAACGTCGGTGCGGATACTACAATATCAAGCACATGTTTCCTCCACACGCTTCTACGTTTCTGTTTTTCACAGGCTCGCAGTACTACTACATTAGTCGTCGAGTTCGTGTTGTGGTATATTCTATTTGTTAGTAGTATTTTAATAAAATGCCAAACAGAGGTAAATGTACTTTTAACAGCGATTTACAAAAAGAATTTCCTTATATTATAAACTAGTTTCTGGTGTTTGCCAGTATAATGTTCAGTGTAGTATTTGCATTTCGGAAATTTCAGTAGCAAACAGTAGCAAAGTGCTATAACTAACGACATTCAATCCCAAAAACATAAAAATATCACAGCCGCAACTGCATCCAGTTCTAAAATCACCCAACATTATAGAAATAAGACACTCGGAGAGACCGAATTAGCAGTTCTTTGATAAATGATGCCCATGCCGGAAATCAATAACATGTGGACGCGAGAAAATTCTTAGCTGAATGTGAGTACATTAAAGCCAATGTTGTTTACAAAGTGTAACTCCGACCTTCCTTGCCTGCAATTTTACTCGTTTTTGCATACCAAAACCGATTAACTGAAACGAAATTCATTCGTCAGAAAAATATTTGTAGTTCTCATTAGTTCTCAACATTGTTTTCAATATGGTACGGTCTTACCTATTTTGATTTATTGCATGTATGTTGCTGTTTAAAATAATAAATGTAACCAAAGACGTCGGAACCAGGGGGCAGAGTGCCCCCCCCCCCCCTGGAGTATGGATGCCCAATGTTAAAGCATATGCCTGCCCCCCCCCCCCTTAGATAAAAATTTTTCCTAGTGTTGCCGCCCCCCCCCCCCCTCTTGCAAAAGTAGGTTCCGACGTCCCTGAATGTAACGCTGGGCGTTAATTAAAACCTACAATTACAAACTTAGTTAGTTTTTATTTTCATATTACTATTTTTATTAAATGTACTGTATTTTCGATTTACAAAATGGTCAGCCTAAATAAAGTGGCATTCAGCAATATGGTGAATAATCAGTACTCTATGGTAACACTAGTCTAAAAGCAGTACATGTACTGTACTGTTTGAGTTTTGAATTTTACCCAGTACTTAAATCTAAAAAACAGTACTGTACTGGCCAAAACAGTATGGATGGTCAGCCTATCATGTTCATCCCACTGGGCTATAATGCTCAAACCAAGATGATAAGCGGGTGAGACCGAGACAGCAAGTCAAATTGGGTAGCCTCGGACTCTGACTGCCCTCACCGCAAAGATACCTAATAGATAAAGCTTACTTAAGAAAGATGATCGAATACAAATAAACAGTAGAAAAGTGTTTGTATAAACCCTTAGTGTAGTAATATAACCGCTATAGCAGAATAGCAGTGTAGTGTACGTTTTATCCTTCATACGCCTCCCCGCAACCAAAAAAACAGTTCATACTACTGTTGTAAGCAATTAATAATTTGTAATATGAGCTTAAATTGCGAGCATTAGAATTGATTTATTAGGAATACGAGATTCGACAAAATTAATTTTAAAAAAATTGTAATCCTTAAGACGTTTTTGTTCGCTAATATTAAAAGTAAGTGACAAATGCATGTGAGAACAATCAGATTAAACCAAATTTAATAAGTACTTTATTATCATTACATAAATATTAATCATCTATGCTTGTAATGCATGTATTATATGTCTATATACTGTTACAAATGAGCCATAAATAATTTATACACGTAAATAGTAACATGGAGCATATCTATTTTACAAAATATTCTTTTCAAAATAAAACGTTGTAATATAAAAAAAACAGCAATGATTTAAAGCCTGGCCACAGAACTATTTGAAATTATCATTTTCAAAATGATTCCAGGCTTCATTCAATTCAACAAAAATCAACTTGGCTAACTCTTCACATTCTTCTCCACGTTGCTGTAAGAATCAATTGAGAACAACACATGCATTAGAATTCGAATTTTCGGCTAGAAAACCTGACGAGGGAAACCCTCGAAAAAATACGAGTGACACAAAAGCAATTGCATGTTGTATACTTGAAGATCATAAATAACCTACCACTACTTGTGTGATTAGTCCACTTAAAAGTTATAAATAACTGACCCCCTAACGTGTATAATTTGCCCGCTCAAAACCCATAAATAATCTCACCAACATGCCTAATTTGTCCACTAGAACCCCATAAATAACCCGCCAGCATAAATGTTTAGTAAGTAACATAAATGTCCATAAATAACCAGCTACGACAGTAAGTTTAACATTTCTTTACGAATCGGTAACTATTCCAACAGCACAAACTGAATTTCCGGCAAAAAATATAGAAATGTGCAGAAAATCAAAAATTTACGAGTATGCTGTCTAGGCAAGTTACTAAGAAGCAAGTAACTACTTCAAACTAATATGTTAATGTTTTCGCTTCTTAGTTACTGGCCTTGAGAGCATACTCGTAAATTTTTGATTTTCTGCACATTTCTATATTTTTTGCCGGAAATTCAGTTTGTGCTGTTGGAATAGTTACCGATTCGTAAAGAAATGTTAAACTTACTGTCGTAGCTGGTTATTTATGGACATTTATGTTACTTACTAAACATTTATGCTGGCGGGTTATTTATGGGGTTCTAGTGGACAAATTAGGCATGTTGGTGAGGTTATTTATGGGTTTTGAGCGGGCAAATTATACACGTAAGGGGGTCAGTTATTTATAACTTTTAAGTGGACTAATCACACAAGTAGTGGTAGGTTATTTATGATCTTCAAGCATACAACATGCAATTGCTTTTGTGTTACTCGTATTTTTTCGAGGGTTTCCCTCGTCAGGTTATTTATGTGTTTCACAGTTAAAAATGCTGATTTACAATAACAGGTAAAATGCATTTCCAGAAATGATGCTGCAAAATGCTTCGAAACTAATCCAACTATTATGCTAGAGACATGGTTGACAACTTGTTACTGTACACAATTAATTGGCAACGTTATTAAGCTCTTTTGTAAACCATGACAACGCTTTACTCATGCTCATGCTAAAAAACATGATCTACTCTTAAATGAGTTATCACTGTCTGGTGGTTAATAGACCGTCGAAATGCTGAAAGTTGAGAGTACGAGTGCAACTATTCAGTAATTTGAAAACTCATGTATGGGAAAACACAAACTTCCAAAACGATACTACCAGACATGTTATGGATTCGATGTTGCAAATTAATAATTGGAACTAATGTCTGAATCGTCACTTGACAAAACACAACATAACATTGGCTTTTCAAGAGATGAGTTTCCATACCAATGCTTGCTTACGTGGATTCGATGTTGCTTGGTATTATCGTATCAAGTAAGATACTGGCACTTTCGTCACATTTAACATTTGGAACAGCGGATATTAGATATTTCCAATTAGCGTTGCAGCGGTTTAGCTATCAGCTATGGTAAAACCCTCGAGTAGTAGCCATTGTTAACAAAGTATGCATAATATTAATATCAATCAAAACATAAATTTTATGATATTCATTTAGAAATTTAAAAACTTTTTACAATGCTGAAACTAGGTTTGGTAGCCTGGATCTGAGCAAGAAGACCCTTCAATTCCTTGCTGCAGTTCCAAGATCACTAAACCAGGCTGCGCTGATAATCGCGGAGAACTAGGAATTTTTTAATAATTGTTAGGGTGGACTAGGATGACAGTGGTCGCGTCAGTTTCCAACATAAAATTATTACCACACATCATGCATAACGCATAAACGAAGGAACCCTACTGTTCGCTGGAAGGAATTCTTTATTATCTGTAGCAATGTTTTCCTGCTGTAAACTGACGACACTGCTGACTGCAGTTACCCAGCCCTACAGTAAAGCTGCATTGGCTTCATGTTATTGTGTGGATACAAATATATCAACACTAATCAATAAGTGGTAACTACTGTTGCTTTTACTAAGTAGTCTAAAAGTTACTATCGAACTAACGTCCGAAATAAGTGGCATTATTACAACACCGGATTAAAAACATGAATCGTAAATTGTTCTGCAACTAATATGAAACTGTCACAAAATCACGAAATTTTTAGAATCAAATACTACATAGCAATTTTTTAGGGTAACATCTAAGCTTAATGTGAAAGTTAACAATGAAATCGTCGCTAAGCACAGAAACTTATTAGAAGGGCAGGATACCAGACATCCTGTTAATTGTTTGTTGGAAGAAATGCTGACAAAGATATGAATTTTAAATGGGTCAGTGGTAAACTCCAGTGTTTCAACGCCCCATTTTTATAGAAAACCATGAGACACAAAAACCCCATACACTAGATGATCGAGTCGTCTCGATCGCTTATACTACAGTTAAAATATGAAATCCAAAATGAATTCTGGCTGTTCTGGAGTCTGGAGTCTCTGGAGTCTGGAGTCTGCAATTTATTGTGCTTGGTGCTGAATTCGATCACTAATAAAGTCAAAACGGTAACATCAAATCTGGCCGCCGATTATTAGAAGCCATCGAATATCTGTACGGTGCATTTCTGTGGTACATGTGTGGGAAGTGGGACAGTGGGAAGGAGTGAGGCAGTGAGCGAGGACGGGATACAGATACAGGCAGCAGGAGAGGAGGAGGTAGTAGTGTGATGGAGTGGTCAGTTTACCAACGCGATGCAAGCAGATAAGATGTCCCTGGGATTTTTGTTAGTGTGCGGTAAAAAAATGCGACAGGTTACCTAATTGGCGAGTTATGTGCATACGGGGTCGTTTATAAATGATGTCATCGGTAGGGTCATTGGGTCTAGCTGGGTATTGATGACATGCCATGTTAAATTCTTAGGTTGCTAACGGGATGATACAGTGTTGGGTGGGTCAAAAATTAGGGATATTTTTTGTGACAACATTTATGGACCAACTGGTTTTAAGCTGTGAGAACGAACACTTCTTTTTTTAGATGCTGAGCTTAAGCATCTATAGGAATGGCTATGTCCGTCTGTCTGTCTGTCTGTCTGTTCTTTATGCGCTACAGGTCACAGTTTTTAAGCGATATTCGTCAAATATTTTTTAAATGGCCACAAATGCGAATGAGAAGTGCCCTATTGTTTTTGAGAGCGATCGAACTAACCAGTTTTTCACAATTAACAGTTGACTGGACCAACTTTTTTAGCCATTTAAAAGCATTGGAGAAAAACGGGTGATTTGCCGCTTTGCATCAGCCAAATGCACCAGCTAAATGGTTTCCTTACAGGCGCCAGTCAATGCACCAGAAACATGCACAAGTCATCAGCACAAGCTACCCGCAGAAGTTACCTGCACCCACAAAGTATCCCTAAGGGGGGAGGTGTACTCGGGGTCACAAAAGAAGACGTCCCAACAATCTCAACTATTTTTTCTTAAACCATGAAAAAACTTTAAATACTTGCACCTCCCACCCACAAAGTATCCCCTAAGGGGAGGTGGTGTACCTAGAGTCACCCGCAGATGACGTCCCTAAAATCTAATTTGGTTTTGCTAAAACCATTAAAAAACTTCAAATACTTGCACCCCCACCCTCAAAGTATCCCCTATGGGGAGGGGGTGTACTTGAAGTCACTCACAAATGACGTCCCAAAAATCTTAATTTTCTTCCTAAAACCATTAAAAAACTTTAAATACTTGCATCCTCTACCCACAAAGTACCCCCTGAGGGTAGGGGGTGTACTTGAGGTCACCCACAAATGACGTCCAAAAAATCTTAATTTTCTTGGTATAACCATTGAAGAACTTTAAATACTTGCACCATCTACCCACTTAGTACCCCCTCAGGGGAGAGGTGTACTTGGGGTTACTCACAAATGACGTCCCAAAAATCTTAATTTTCTTGCTAAAACCATTAAAAAACTTTAAATACTTGCACCCCCACCCACAAAGTATTCCATTAGGAGAGGGCGGGGGGGGGGGGAACTGGGGGTCACTTACAAATGACGTCCCAAAAATCTTAATTTTCTTGCTAAAACCATTAAAAAACTTTTAATACTTGCACAACCCACCCACGAAGTATCACCTCAGAAAAGGGGGGTGTACTTCGGGTTACCCACAAATGACGTCCCAAAAAATCTTAACTGTTGTTGCTAAAACTAATAAAAAACTTTAAATACTTGCACCCCTGACCCACTAAGTATCCCCTTTAGAAGAAGGGGTGTACTTAGAGTCACCCACAAATGACGTCCCAGAAATCTTAATTTCTTTGCTAAAACTATTAAAAAACTTTAAATACTTGCATCCCCAACCCCACGAATTATCTCTTAGAGGAGGGGGGGGGGTTTAAGAATTAAAACAAGTCACAATCTTAAAAATATAAATATTTCTTATACCTAATGCTTTACCAACCGCAAACTAATGCTCCCCTACTCAACAAATCATCCTTTTTAGGTTCAAAAGGGCGGGGGGGGGGAATTCAGGATCAATCGTTAAATACGTCCGAAAAATTTAAAGCCTCGAACCTAAGGTTGATATGGAGCACGCGACACCTAGATTCCCGTCTACAGCAATGAATCAGTAATGGCCTGAGCTAAGAAATCTCTGATACGAATCTGTACGCGTGTCAGATATGCAACACATAAGATACATAGAGTCCCGTCAGCAAGTTAGCTTTGTTTCCTGTCGTTCCAAGAGAAAGTCCTGCTACGTTTCGTGTCTTGCAAAAGAGCCGGCTGCTTTTTGTTTTGACGACGTTAAGGCTGGTAGGGGTCAGACACAAATGGCGTTGCTTACCTTAAGAGTGGGTCACTTGACATTCCACCGTAAGGGCATCCATTCAAGCAATGCTTAAAAAGGTGACAAGCAGTTGGGTAGGCTTATAATTTTGGTAAATTTATGTGTCGTCATTTGTGTCCGTTCCCAAAGCTGGTCAAGCATACGAACTTAATATTTTAGGTTTGCTATCTTGTATTTGAATTACACTCGGAAAAATCTATGCTTATCTGCATCGAGCACGGAATGTCGGCAAAAACCAATTGCAATATACCATGATATATTTAACGTGGAATGAAAAACGGGTGAAATTCACGACTTTTTAACTTTATGCTGTAAACATACGCACGTTGATCGTAAAAGGGAAGTGACTGTTCATAAATAACTTCATTAGAAATTTCTATTTTAGAAAACCCACCTTAACTATTTTTACTTCATGCTGTGAACAAACGAACGAAGCTTATAGATAGTTGATGACCAACCAATAATGGCGTCATTCAAATTCTCAATTTTAAGGAACATAGTTTAACCGAGTGGCACGCAGTTCGTAATTTTTAGTGTCCAGTAAATCTTATACATAAGTTATTTATAAATTATATTTCAACTTCGAGGGTTACACAAGTTAGGAGCCATGCAAGGATCATCTAAAAATGACGTCAGTTAATTATTTTAATTATAGGAATCTCTTCTGTCTTTAGTTCAAAAATCAAATTAATGGATATCCCTAACACCGTCTTTTTCTAGCATACATACAGGGATCCTTCATAAATGACGTCATCACAAAATCACCATTTTAAGGATCCTTGTTAGTGCTGAATGCAAAATTTGGTAGATTTATATCTTCAAAATCTACTTTTACTAGTATACACACAATAATTGTCCATAAATAAAGTCGTCTAAATGTCATCATTTAAAAAAACACCCGTTATCAGTTTAAACATTATGTAATATAGTATTTTTAGCATGAAATATTATTATTGTACAAATTAGGATCGTCCAACAATGTCGTCACTAAAATATTGCACTTTGGAGGGTATAGAGTGTATTGTATGTAAATAATGTGAGAAGATGCATCAATTGACTAAAGTCAATATTCGCTGTAAGCTCAGCATCTACTTCGGGCCCACGGTAGGCAAATCCGGCGCGAAGCGCCGGATTTTTTCGACACTGAATCGCGCTTTTAATACTCGTAAGGTGTTACTCGTAATAACAGCGAGATGCGTATTTTGAAGCTTGTGAACGTAGAGTAAATCATTTACTCTACTAGTTTTTATATGTAACCTTAGCAATTAACGTATTGTCTGTATTAGAGGTATCATAATATATGCACTGGCTGCAAGAGATTCGGCAGTTGAGACCTGTTAAATGGCAGTATAATTAAAAAAATGGATTACGTGGCAGTTGGGTGGTGTGGCAGCCTAAAACAGTAACTGCTATTTAATATTTTTTTGTGTAAACAATTTTGAATTTACAATCAGATGAATATGATTTAAAATTGGCAAATTAGTAGTAATGTAGAAATGTTTGAAAAATGTTACTATTAAATAAACTTATTGCTTAATTAGGGGGCGTCCAATGGCTTGTTTTCGTCTCTCACGATTAGGTAATAGTACGATAGTACATGGACGTATATGGTAGTCGATTAGTAGATATACAAACAATAAATGTGCATTGATCAGTATCTTCCTCGTTGATACCTGCCTTGAAAGCTACCACAAAAGGCTCAGCATCATCTGCAGGGAAGACGAATCTTTCTGAACAATAGTCGAAGTAATAAATTCCCCTATCACAACCTTTTTTTGAGTTGCCACCATTCCTAATAAAAATTTGAGCTTTTACCTTATTTGTAAAAAATTTAATTAATTTCCACTTTATTTTACTTTCCGAAATGTACCAGTACCTATATAGCTTGTGAAGCCTTGTTACCGTTGACACTTGCTTAACTTGACTGAGGATAAATTGCAATAGACATCATGTAGTACGATAACATCATCCTCGCTATGAATATGAGAAATTTGAATGAAATTGTAATAAGAGAAGTATGCAAAACAAACATACGTCACGAATTCGTTTTCTTGCTTAAACTGCCTATACTGCCCACCACCCCAAAAGTTGGCAGTTTAAATGGGCTTTAGACTAAACTGCCACACTCCAAAACTGCTGACTGCTGCTTACCTTTATTAGACTGCCCAATCCCATTATGCCTACGTACATTAATCATATTATGCCACCGCTGCGAAGGACGCGATCTACGCGGTAACCAAAACGAAGGCCAGCCACATTGCATTGGACGGTTTGAAAATAAACCATACAACATCGTTTCTCGTTTCTATACTTTAACTGCAGAAAATCGAGGTCTACATTCTCAAAAATTGAAAATATGCAATGAAATTCAAGGCACCACGACATTTTGCGTTGAAGTTTACCATTGACAATGAATTACAGTTTACACAAGGGGCTTCTTTGCAGAGGGCCCGTCACGTGATGGAAGCTATAAGAAATCCTATTTGTGTTGAGTTGTTGTTTCAAAGCTGACAGCTGGCTAAATGTTTCGCGCTCCACTCCACTCAAAACGAAAAAAATCCCTCTAATTTTAGGAACTCCATTCGAAACTCAAAAAAACCTTTTTTGCGTAGGAACTCGCGCTCCACTCACAAGGGACATTTATAAAGTGTAAAATCCGAAATGAAGCCAACGCTATCAGAACGTGTACTACGTGGTGGGGTCATTACAACGTATATAATCATATCGGTGCAAATTGCGTTCTGGCGCCAAAAACAAAATTCGAAATGAAAATCATATGGGAAATTCAATACGAATTTTACCTTACCCAGTGGCCACCTTAGCACTTTTTCAGTTTTCTGATTTTTTCGGAAACTAAAAGCCTTGTGTTATTTGGATACGCAAAAGCCTAAAATTAGCAAGGGGTCGTCCTTAAATGGTTTCATCCAAATAGTTTCATATCTTGGACTCTGATCGCTGTGATCAGCTTAAAAATTGCGTAAATGGCTACCTTTGGCATGGGATACCATCAATATCAAAGCAGACCCATTGACCCTACCCGTGAGGTCATTTATGGACGAACCCTAATTTATTAAATTTCAACGCATATAATTGACGAAACATACCTGTCTAAACAATTGGGCCCTTTTCCCTCGCATTTGTGGTCGTTTGAAGCAACTGAATTACAATGACCAGGTCAAACAGGGAGCCTGCCAATAGCACGCGAGAACTCCACGAGCTGAGCGACGTACGCCTGACCCAACATTTCCAACGAGAAAAAAAGCAATCACCAATGTAGAGGCACAACTACCGTCATACAACCCCTTCGCCAGCATATCCGCCTCTTCGTTACCCATCCATGAACCCCGAGTGTGAACCCATGGTCCAACTCAACTTCACAACCACTATCAGAGAGTTTCCTAAGCAATGAATGGTAGTTCCGAACAACACTGGAGACAGTGTAAGGCCTGAACAATGCCTGCAAAGAGCTCTGACTGTCAGTGGTAGATATAATCCCCTGGCTTGTCTTCAATAAGAATCCCGCAGCCAGCATCGTCTCCGTCACGTGAGGTGTCCGCGTAGCACACAGCTACCCCAACTTCAAGGGATAAATCCACCACCCAATCAGCCCATGACCCAAGCTCCACAGTGAACCTCGGACACTCGAGGCTCTCGTACGTCCAGGCCACTGGTATCCTAAGATTTGGGTCAAATGAGACCCATCTCTCACAGATCACAGCATGATGGCCAGAACCCCCAAAAATCGGATTGTTGGTCAACATATTTGATAAAAAAATAGTGAAATATTCACACTCCTTAGAAATTTATGGCCATATGCCGATTCTGACTTTACCGTTTGTCCCGGTTTCAGTACATGAAATGTTAATAATATTGTATTGACAGGAGTTGGAAGATTGACATAGCGACCTCTCCCTCCTGAATAGTATTACTAATTAATAATATTGTTTGCATATTTCCCGAGTCGTCCCAATCTTTCCAGTCCCGGTAGTGTAAAACTAAATGTAAAATCAGAATCAAACCAACCTCCTACCGAGGTAGCATCTCACAAATTTTACTCTGAAAATAAAAATTAAAGTTTGATCCTCCACCTAAATACCTACACCTAGTACTATTCCTGGCATTTATTCAGCATACGAATAGGGCCAAATTTACCAATCCTATCTGTATAATAAAAACATTTTTTTATACCGCTGGGCAGCTGTCGAGAGATGGCAGCCGAAAAAAAATTATTTACCATTCCTATAAAAAGTGAATTTAAAAAAAATTTCCCACTATATCTTAAAATCGAAATTTTGACCGGACACCAAATAAAGGTCACATAAACGATATACCATTGAAACCGAAATGACTAGGCGAATCTAATTAACTTGTAGTTCCAGGTCAGATCATTGTTAGTTTCAAATAAAATTAAAAAAACGTAAATTGTTCAAGCTTCTAGCCCATACAACAATTTTTATACAAAATTTTCAAAAGAAGTCCTAAGAAGATGGCTTAAAAATTTTGTCGATAAACTGATGGGCATTCCGTTATTTAGAATGGTATATCACACTACGAAATTGGTAAAGTATTTCAAAAATGTGAAAATTCCGGTAAAATGTATGTAGATAGGTAGTAATTAAGATCCATCACAAAAAGACCAAGAAAATTACCGGGCAATACAAATCCAATTTTGACATCCGGCCATCTACGTCCTGACATACTTAGATTTTAACTAACGGAACAATAGCGTACAAGTTCGTTTTGGTAACCGTCGCTTGTGCAGATGTAGATGATTTATTATAAACAAATAATACGTGGACTTACTTTATCGGGGTGAATAGCAAGACAAGCTTTCCGATATACTTTTTTCACATCATTTGCTTCCACCATGAGACTCATACTTGCAGGTTTCCATGAGCAACCGTCCCAAACAACAGTATGGAGAGTAGACAGTAAAGCCCGGATATTCTTTCGCTTCCCTTCTACCCAATCGTTGACCTTTGGAAGTTCAAAATGAAGTGTACATGAGATCATTCACGCTTAAGATCCCCATATTATTATACGTCCGAAAAAAGAAAGGAATACATGCGTTTCAGAGATCAAACTAACTATAAATTACTTTAAGTTGCTCCGGTGTCTTGGACTGAGCCAACTCGGTTCGTCTCATTTCGTTGATAGTCTTGTTCGTACTAGATGTGACACCCCCACCAGTAAAACCCTGTTCATTCAGTAACTCTCCAAAAGCTGCATTCAAATCCAATTTCTTGCCTCCAGCCATTGACAAACTATTCAATTCTGATGTAGCTGCCAAAATTCCAGAAGGTCCAGCTCCTATGAAGGATTTACCTTGAGTTTGCATTGGAGTTGACGAATCAGGAGAGAAACCTGAAGAAGCACTGGCAGAGAATGTTGCGAACCCAATACCAATACTTCCTGATCCAGATGTACTACTACCAAGACTACTACTTCCATAAGGAACGGTACTACCGCTTAAATGACTATTATTGTAATTAGGTGTAGTTGGCGTAGCATTAAAAGCATTGGTGGTTTTACTAGTGGGGGAATTTCTACCAAATGGAATTCCCATGGAATTTCCACTAGCGGTTGTAAATGCAGAATTGTTGGTCTGCTGACCAAACGTAGTGGCCTGTCCTTGCCTGTGAGTAGACTTTGAGTTTGAGTCAATCAACAAATCACCGAACATCAAATCATTCAAATTCGGAGTTGATTTGACCATGTTGTTTTTATTATCAACTTTGAGCGCACTCAGCTGACTAAAACTTGAGCTTGTTGGTAATATCGGTGGTTTTTCGATCGTGGAATATTGTTCGGCGATTAAGGAGTCAAACGGATCTTTCTTTGCTTCTACATTTCCCCTGTAAAGAAAAAACAGATACTTAACAATAATGATAATTGTATTAGAATATAGTTCTTTAAACCGCCAAAATTAAAACAAACCATCATATACAGAATTAGACTTACAAAGGTTTAGAAATCGTTGGGGCTGAATTGAGATTTACAGCAGTCAATCCAAATATATCTTCCAAAATATCGCTCGATTTGTTAGGAACTTCTATATTTGGAGTCACGCCTACACTGATACTGTCCGACATGAAATCTATAGAATCGTCTTTAAACCCACCCAATAAATCAATCGATTCATTTGCTTTTAAAGTATGGTTCTGACTTAAGGTTTTATCGTCGTAAGTTATTACACGCTCCTGCGGTTCAATATCACTTATTAAATCAAAAGCAGCAGCTTCGGGATTACTTTTCAATAAAATATCTTCTCCAGTTGGTTGCGTTCGTGGTTTATGTGGCTGAAAACCTTGAGGTGGTTCTTTTGGAAGAGGTGGACGTTGAGAAGGAGGAGGACGCGGTTGGTTTTCTCTAGGGAGTGGAGGACCTTGCGGTGGTTGTGACGAATATATGCGACTTCCACTTTCTTTCAAATTTTTAAACAAACTTTCTGCTCCTCCTGATAATTTCAATTTAATAAACGTACTGAGACATTAGAAATACTTAAATTATTCATTTCGTTAATATATTACTAATAAAAAGTTTATAAAAAGTTTTGAAAATTCCCTCTATAAGGTGTTGTATGGGCCCAAAGTGACAAATGAAACCCCTAATGTCTCTATTTATTCAAGGGCTTTAAAATAAGCTCTAATATGTCCAAATCGGTCCAGTATTTTAACAATATTCCAAATTATGTAAATAGGTAGAAATGAAGCAATACCTCGAATGGAATGTAAAATTGAACTAGACTGACTATTTGATATAATGCTAGGGATTGTTGTAAGTTGCAATTCTTCAAATGGAAGATTGACAGCGGTAGTGCACTCGATTCCCATAGACTTTAATTCGCTCAGTACGCTGTTGAGAGACCATCTTCCATCGGGGTTTATCACTAGCAATCCGTCTGCCAATAAAAACAATAACTTCGACACATTAACGTAGACCATCATTTTCACTCAGAAATAATGCTTAAGGGCCACTGACTTGACTCACCAATAATTTCTTGAAATATTGAAGATTTTTTTGTATATTTGCAGTTTATAATTGCCAATTTATTTGAGTCAGAAAATGGATGTTCAGTATGAACTAAATAATAGAGCAAGCACCCCAGCGCCCATATATCTACATGATAGTCAATCGTCATTTGTGACCATAAATCAAGAATCTCAGGAGGTCTGTACCTAAAATTTAAAACGTATTCGTAGACACTAAAACATTTCAATCATATCTGAACTAAACTGTGGGTTATTACAATTTAACAAAGGCAGCTATAAAGTAACAGAATAAGATTTTTAAGGGTGTGTTTGAAAATTCAAAATATTTTTATGTGAAACAGGTACTGAGTGGTAATGAGCGTTACATGGGAGTAGTGAACTGGAATAATTCGTCTTCCAGCTGATTTATTTGCATTGTTGACAAATTAGCAGTGTCGTAATGTTTGGAACTCGCAGAACCAAAATCAATTAGTTTTACCATCTGGTCACGACCAAGCATACAATTTTCAAACTGAAAAGAGCATCAACATGACAGTTAATATTGTTTGATTTGCTAAATTTTACAATTTAAACAATGCTAAATAATAGGTCAGTTATCCAAGAGTAGTAATAAAAATTGGTCAAGTGACTCACTTTTAAATCCCAATGAGTAATTCCCATCTTATGTAAATATTGGACTCCGGCCACAATATGACCAAAAACAGGGCCAACATTTTCTAATCGGAGTGGGAGTCGTAGACCACTACAGTACTCCATTCCAATCCAATAAATTCCATTCAATTTATTGTATCCATGATACTTTGCAATGTTGATGTGATTAAATCCATTCATGAACTTAATCTCGCTTAGGATTTTGTCTTCGTTGTCGTGCTGGCACGGAATTTTCTGCGTATATATAGACAATTTTATTCAAACAAAATAAAAATCGACACTGTCCTTTAAAAAGGATACAAAAATTGTTCCAAGCTAACATTACAAAAATGGGTCCCTACTTTATATGTTTGCAATCATTTGAAACTTTAATTTGACAAACAAGACATTTAATATTGTTATCCGTCAGGGTTATTATGACATCCCATTTTTTAAAATCTACTTTAGTACAGTAATAAATATAAATTCTTACCTTAACAGCAACAATTGAATTACTCTGAATGAACTGTCCACCATAAACATAACTTGAGCCACCTATAAATATACATTTTTATAAACTTCTTGCATGAACGAATAATTTGCTTCGCTGACATATTAGAGAAATTACATTTCATACCAACATTTAGACATTCCTACCCCGCATAATAATTTACTCTCAACTGGACTCACAAAATTACTCTAAAATCTACTAAACCAAACCTACTTACAGTGATGAGTGCATGAAAGGAGCTCCTTTGGTCTGCCGACTGCCGGAGTTCGTTTGAGTTTCTAGGAGCTCATTAAACATACGCATGTGCTAGTGCTACCAGTGCAGTATTTAAAATGAATCTTGCAATACAAATAAAATTTACAATTTGGAATCCAAAGTCCGACCCAATCCCAGTTCCCAGTCCATACAGACACAGACTTGTAAATTACTCTTCTGATTTACTTTGAAGCGTTTGGTTTTGCTGCGTTACTAACTATGGACTGCGAAACAGGAATGAGGAGTCACCGCATCGGTTGTAGGACATTTCCCTCCCAAATCGCACAGAAGACATTTTCTTACCAATATCAAAATCGCGTAACAAAAATGAGACAGTGTTGCTTTACAACAAAAATTGAATTCGTAGGTATTTTCCGAAATAGGCTACAGTCCTGAGCTAAAGTCTACTTAGTTTTAGTTAGTACTAAAATTCTCCTTTTCCCAAATTTTTTGTGGAGTAATGACTACGTAAATATTTTTTAATCAAAAGCAGCGAATGCAATTTCATTAATTTCAACATTATTTGCAAAAATCTTGTAGTCTGAACTCAACGCAAACAATGATTTAACATCAATCTGGAATCTAAAATAATTCATAACAGAAATTCGTTGTCAAAAAATAATTTATAGTTGCTGAATTCTTATGGTATTTCAATATAAAATTAAAATAACAAATGGATAATGCTTAAAAGAATTCTTTACATCCTATAAACATGCAATAATTAAATTGTAGGCAATGCAATATAACTTAAGAGTATAATTTAAACGAAGTACTAATAAATATGCCATTATAAAAAATGCGTAAAATTAAACGCGCATTTAAATTTACGTCGTTCTTGTGGTTTTTGCATAATTCCGAGAATATCTAAAAATACAAAGCTTCTGTAAAGGAACATTCGCTCATTTCGGTTTCATTAGAGTTTCATACGGGGAGGAAAATGTCCTCAATACGATTTGGGAGGAAAATGCCCGGAGGGGGGGGGGGTGTCCGGGAGAAAAATGTCAGTATACACACCGCCTCAATCTGCTCGGTCTGCATAATATTACCCCTGCATCTACCCACTATCATTATAAAATAAAAAGTGACTACAGCTATGCAGGTCATTGCTATAAAACATATTAAAATTCATTCACGTTCATTTGCACTGACAGATTCCGAGCAACGTTCAACAAATGATAAGGTGATGCTACCCGGCAAGGTTGAAGGCACTATTTTCAGACGTCGCATTATAGAGTAGGGGGTTCTAAGCTCCGATTTTTACGAGACGATGCCAAGCCAAAGGCCCAGAATAATTTTAACAGGGTATACGGACATTTTCCCCCCAGCCCCAAAATGAAACTAATGGTATAGACAAGTACACTTAAGTGTTGAAGTAAATGTTTAAGAAAAACAAGCAAATAGGTATAGTAATAAGGACGACTATGCGTTGACGCATTTCCTCATGATTAGCTTAGCCATTAATATGCAACAATCTATGTTCCACAATCTACAAATATAATCATTATTTTATATGGGTACTCTAATTTACCATATCAATGCATCCGATCAGCAAGTAAATTAGTATACACTAATTTATTTCGGTTGCTATTTTATTTTATCAGTCTGTTTCAAGAGGTCAGAGCAGTTTGACTCTCATGAAAGTCGATTGTAGCATTCTGTTTTGTGAGTTTCCTAATTATGAAAGCTAACATGGAATTAGAAATTATTAAAACTGCTAAAAAAGTTGAAAAAAAATCCACGCGAAGGTTTTATGTTCAGAGCTATTGGCACCTTATCAATATTATTGACTACTTGAATTTTTCAGTCCTATTACCTCCTATCTTGTAACTAAGCATTTTGTACGATGTCAGCATACACATGTAGGTAGGTACAGAATTTTTAGACACATGGGAAAAACAGTGTAGTGCATATATTTTACAAATTTTTAAGTTTGCTAGCAAGTATAAACTTTTAATACTATTTTTATGATCTAAGCTGCTTTTTTTCAGTATCTTTTTTTAGGTTTTTGGATTTATATTTTGTTTCCCTACGCAGATCTCGCTTATGGTTAAAGAAATTTGAGATGGAATTGGATTTGTGAGTATAGCATTTAATGAATCATCACTTTATGGTATAACAATATGCATCTGAGCATCGTAAATACGGGTTCGAAGGGAAAAAGTCCGGGGTTACTGTTTGGGGTGAAAATGTCCGGGAGGGGGATGCCGCGGGGAGGGGATGTCCTGGAGTTCAAAGGAGTTCAAACAAAAGTGTATAGAAGTTCAAACGGAGCTCTCATATCAAACTTTCCGGGAGTCCAGTATAATGCACTGAAATTACGATTTTTTATTGTTATTGTGATTTATTGTGAAGTCGAAACGTATTGAAAACTATACACAATACATCTGGTCCTATCACAGTAACAATCAACAATATAGTACTAAATTAAAAATATTTCACAATTTCAGTTGTCAGTGCACTAGTCCAGTTCAGGATCCGAACGAGCTCGAGCTCCTTTTCCTTTCTCTGAACTGAATAACGCATAACCTACCTCTGTAGACAGCATATTTTACTATGTCAACCAATTCGTACCTTATATTGTATTAATTACACACTAATGATTAAATATATTTGATATTTGTAAGAAGGAACAAAGTAAATTAGTATAACATACCTTCAGCAATGATTTTCAACAACTTAACATTTTCACCAGCTAATTTAATAATTTCAGAACTACTACTGACTGCTGGTACATTCGTGGAAGTGGTATTATTACCACTTCCCGAGCCAATGTAGCTTAAAGCAGATTTAAAAAGATCAGACATAACTAATTACAGATAAATTCCTAAAATAAATCAAATATTTAAGTTTCACTAGTTCGAAACTAATAGTTAAACTGCAAATAATGCTACAACGAGTAATAGTACTCCTCCCCTACGATTAGGTGACATTTATGTCACTTGAAGTTTCCCTCTCGTAGGTCTCCCACTTCCACTCCACTCGCCCGTCAGTCTCTGACTTGCTCACAATACACATTCTCTCAGCGCAAATTATTTAAGCAATGCAGTCAGCCCACAGACACTGTAGCAGTTGCATACACGACGTCCATGCTATATTTGCGTTTTAAGTGGTCTATGTTAATGCTGTATACATTATAAGGTGGATGGTGAATGCGGTGGTTTTACTTTACTTTTTGTTTTTTCCTGGCATTTCGTTACCCAGGAATGAGAAATATGTATCATGATACCCTTTGACCGAAAATTCCACTGACAGTCGGGGCCAATGTAGTTTATATAGCCGTCGCACGGCTATATAAACTACAATATTTCCAAATTTGTGTTCATCATTTATATTCTACGTGCATTAATTAATTTTAAAACGAGTGCCTTAATAATTTAACAAACATAAATTACATTATTATGTCTAAAACTTTCTGTTACGTATACTGAGTCTATTAGGCTATCCTCATTGGAGGACAGTGTCAAGTTTATTTTTGAATAAATTGTCTTTATATATACAAAACGGCTATATTAAACCGTGTGGCGGCTAAATATATACTCCGCACGGTTTTATTTAGTCGTTTCACACTCAAGGCGCATACATATAGCCGTTTCACCTACCTCGTCGCCCATTGGTCCGCCTGACCCACCGAAAGTTGAACTGACCGCAAAAATAAAATCTTACATTAAAATAAAATCATATATTCTTCCTTTTCACCGTGCCAATTCAGATTCTATCGTGCACTTGCTGAAAAATCAAATAGCAAAGAAATATTTAAAATTTTTAAGATTCCGACAGAAAGTACGAATTCTTATGTGTGCAAGAACACTGAAGTAAGACCACCTTATTTATGCACTCATTGACTTTACGTTTATTTTCATCACTTTCGCTCTGTATTATATTTATACTATTTTCCGGCACTTCATCTTGTACTTTGCTGCTGCCAGGTGTTTCAAAGGGCGCCCTTTGTAATATTTAGGGCGAACTGAGTATAAGAAGAACATAATATATACATGTGATATGGGTCGTTCGCCGTTTACTTAAAACCCAGTTGCCAGTTGTTCTCATAAAATAATATACTTGTCTTGTTTGTGACTGCAATCAGTTCCACATGTATACACGCTTTAGAGAACATATTAACAGTAATCTTTTACGGTAGCATTAACAGGTTTAGATGTTACATTCGATAGATTCACCTGTAAAAATAATGTCTGAGAGTGGGAAAATCAGCCACGCCTAACAGCGCTGCATGTAAAAACCCTCTCAACTGAATTTTCTGTAGCTAACATATTTGTAGCAAAACAATTAAAATCTACGGTATACCTGTTAAAGCATTTATGTCACTGTATATGTAGCAGGGACACACCTGATGGTGATCACGCCTTAATGATTATTAGTATCTGGCATGGAAAGGATGTGTCAGACATCACTGACTAGTTGAAATTGATACCTTATGGTTTTATTAATAACTCCTTGCCATATTACTTAAGTAGGGATGCCAGGTTTCCAATTTCTAAAACCAGAACATTTCATAATAAAACTAATTTTGGCGTCACGCCCTTATGCCTTAGCGTCATGCAAAATCCCTCAATTTTAACCCCCCCTCCCCCTCCCAATATCTTCCTCCTTAAAAATTAGAAAACATGTTTTCGTACCTGAAACTATATACTATAATGCTTATTGTAGTTGAGATGACTTAAATTGCACCCATATGTTACATACGAAACAAACTTAAGGTAAAATTCACTTAAGTTCTTGGATTGAGGTAAACGTACAATTATTCCAGCCATACGAAGCATAGTGCGATTCGTTTATTAAAACATGGGCACAGCGCTCGCGGTACGCTAATAATGCAACCCCCATGAGCTATAATGTATTATATATTAAAAATTAAAGAAATAAACAGAAGAAATAATATAAATTTGATTTGAGATCAAACTTGCAAATATTTATGAACATTATGATATGACATATATGACATTTATGATGATTTAGGCCAATTGTCTCAAACCAGGACATTTGGCTTTGGCCTCCTGGTCCACCTCTGACCAGGAGCCCGGATATTCAGTCTGAAACCAGGAGATCTGGCATCCCTAGACTTAAAGCATCATTATCTTAACTAAAAGCGCAGACTAGAAAATTCATGAATCAGCTACTTCAACAAAAAAATAAGACCCAAGAATTTCAAATTTAAATTTGGGAACTTCAAATTTCGAAACTCCGTGTGAAGTAAGGTTTTTGGTTTAAAATGTGTGCATATACTGTTAACTGCAATCATTGGCAATAAAAATAACTGCTTATTTTATTTTGTCTTCGTTTGGGCTAGCCAAAAATAAATAAAATCGAAAGGCACAACATTTTAAGATTGCGGCCTTAGTGGTGATTATCTCAGCATCCATATACGTGATATAACTACATCACTGATTTCAGTGATTACAATTATTTGGGTTTCTGCTCTAAGTCTAAGGCAAGCAGGAAAAGTCAAATGTATTTCGTAAATAAACGTATGTGACAAATGTGACATCACTTTTCACGGCTGACTAGTGAGACCGACATAGTGTTGTGACTTGTGCACAATGTTAGTTTGTTCTTGATTTTCTTATGGGATTTAACATTGGAAAATGTTGAAGAACAATTGTGCACAATCACAGATTGTTCTCCTATGTTAAATCCCATAAGGGAAAAGAACAATTGTTAACAAGTCACAACACTAGACCGACAGTATGTGTCACTACTTTGTCATAAATCCGAGTATGAGAGGCCCAATGAATCGATGACATTATTTTTGGCCTACGCCAAACGAAAATCACGATTTTCTGATCGTCAGGATGATGACTATTGGCAAGTGGGGTTTTCCCTTCAAAATTCGCAGTTCCTTGATAGTAATTTAATACGTTCTAGATTCTAGACTGTTTTTAGATGCTGAGCTTAAGCATCTATAGGAATGGCTATGTCCGTCTGTCTGTCTGTCTGTCTGTCTGTCTGTTCTTTATGCGCTACAGGTCACAGTTTTTAAGCGATATTCGTCAAATATTTTTTAAATGGCCACAAATGCGAATGAGAAGTGCCCTATTGTTTTTGAGAGCGATCGAACTAACCAGTTTTTCACAATTAACAGTTGACTGGACCAACTTTTTTAGCCATTTAAAAGCATTGGAGAAAAACGGGTGATTTGCCGCTTTGCACCAGCTAAATGGTTTCCTTACAGGCGCCAGTCAATGCACCAGAAACATGCACAAGTCATCAGCACAAGCTACCCGCAGAAGTTACCTGCATTCACAAAGTATCCCTAAGGGGGGAGGTGTACTCGGGGTCACAAAAGAAGACGTCCCAACAATCTCAACTATTTTTTCTTAAACCATGAAAAAACTTTAAATACTTGCACCTCCCACCCAAAAAGTATCCCCTAAGGGGAGGTGGTGTACCTAGGGTCACCCGCAGATGACGTCCCTAAAATCTAATTTGGTTTTGCTAAAACCATTAAAAAACTTCAAATACTTGCACCCCCACCCTCAAAGTATCCCCTATGGGGAGGGGGTGTACTTGGGGTCACTCACAAATGACGTCCCAAAAATCTTAATTTTCTTCCTAAACCCATTAAAAAACTTTAAATACTTGCATCCTCTACCCACAAAGTATCCCCTGAGGGTAGGGGGTGTACTTGAGGTCACCCACAAATGACGTCCAAAAAATCTTAATTTTCTTGGTATAACCATTGAAAAACTTTAAATACTTGCACCATCTACCCACTTAGTACCCCCTCAGGAAAGAGGTGTACTTGGGGTAACTCACAAATGACGTCCCAAAAATCTTAATTTTCTTGCTAAAACCATTAAAAAACTTTAAATACTTGCACCCCCACCCACAAAGTATTCCATTAGGAGAGGGCGGGGGGGGGGAGAACTGGGGGTCACTTACAAATGACGTCCCAAAAATCTCAATTTTCTTGCTAAAACCATTAAAAAACTTTAAATACTTGCACCCCCCACCCACGTAGTATCACCTCAGGAAAGGGGGGTGTACTTCGGGTTACCCACAAATGACGTCCCAAAAAATCTTAACTGTTGTTGCTAAAACTAATAAAAAACTTTAAATACTTGCACCCCTGACCCACTAAGTATCCCCTTAAGAAAAAGGGGTGTACTTAGAGTCACCTACAAATGACGTCCCAGAAATCGTTATTTCTTTGCTAAAACTATTAAACAACTTTAAATACTTGCATCCCCAATCCCACGAATTTCTCTTAGAGGAGGGGGGGGGGGGTTTAAGAATTAAAACAAGTCACAATCTTAAAAATATAAATATTTCTTATACCTAATGCTTTACCAACCGCAAACTAATGCTCCCCTACTCAACAAATCATCCTTTTTAGGTTCAAAAGGGCGGGGGGGGGGGGGGGGGGAATTCAGGATCAATCGTTAAATACGTCCGAAAAATTTAAAGCCTTGAACCTAAGGTTGATATGGAGCACGCGACACCTAGATTCCCGTCTACAGCAATGAATCAGTAATGGCCTGAGCTAAGAAATCTCTGATACGAATCTGTAAGCGTGTCAGATATGCAACACATAAGATACATAGAGTCCCGTCAGCAAGTTAGCTTTGTTTCCTGTCGTTCCAAGAGAAAGTCCTGCTACGTTTCGTGTCTTGCAAAAGAGCCGGCTGCTTTTTGTTTTGACGACGTTAAGGCTGGTAGGGGTCAGACACAAATGGCGTTGCTTACCTTAAGAGTGGGTCACTTAACATTCCACCGTAAGGGCATCCATTCAAGCAATGCTTAAAAAGGTGACAAGCAGTTGGGTAGGCTTATAATTTTGGTAAATTTATGTGTCGTCATTTGTGTCCGTTCCCAAAGCTGGTCAAGCATACAAACTTAATATTTTAGGTTTACTATCTTGTATTTAAATTACACTCGGAAAAATCTATGCTTATCTGCATCGAGCACGGATTTTCGGCAAAAACCAATTGCAATATACCATGATATATTTAACGTGGAATGAAAAACGGGTGAAATTCACGACTTTTTAACTTTATGCTGTAAACATACGCACGTTCATCGTAAAAGGGAAGTGACCGTTCATAAATAACTTCATTAGAAATTTCTATTTTAGAAAACCCACCCCAACTATTTTTACTTCATGCTGTGAACAAACGAACGAAGCTTATAGATAGTTGATGACCAACCAATAATGGCGTCATTCAAATTCTCAATTTTAAGGAACATAGTTTAACCGAGTGGCACGCAGTTCGTAATTTTTAGTGTCCAGTAAATCTTATACATAAGTTATTTATAAATTATATTTCAACTTCGAGGGTTACACAAGTTAGGAGCCATGCAAGGATCATCTAAAAATGACGTCATTTAATTATTTTAATTATAGGAATCTCTTCTGTCTTTAGTTCAAAAATCAAATTAATGGATATCCCTAACACCGTCTTTTTCTAGCATACATACAGGGATCCTTCATAAATGACGTCATCACAAAATCACCATTTTAAGGATTCTTGTTAGTGCTGAATGCAAAATTTGGTAGATTTATATCTTCAAAATCTACTTTTACTAGTATACACACAATAATTGTCCATAAATGACGTCGTCTAAATGTCATTATTTGAAAAAATACCTGTTATCTGTTCAAACATTATGTAATATAGTATTTTTAGCATGAAATATTATTATTGTACATATTAGGATCGTCCAACAATGTCGTCACTAAAATATTGCACTTTGGAGGGTATAGAGTGTATTGTATGTAAATAATGTGAGAAGATGCAACTACTGGGATAGTTAACGTTTTAATCACTGTGTTGTAGCATAGGAGTGTTTTGGGGTTGGTGGGGTGAGTTTGGATGTGGGGAGTGAGAAAGAGCGATTCTAGAAAGGTATCGGGAAGGTATGTGGGAAGGAACGGGAAGGTATATGGGCAGATATGGAAAGAATGTAAAGGGGGAAGGTATGATGGGAACGAAAGGACAGGTATAATGAGATGCATTGGGTGGCATGAACTGGCATTGTGTGCAGTAATTAATGCATTATATTAATTAATTAATTATACTGAGCGAATCTGTGTAGATAGGTAGGTAGGTACGCACTTAGATAGTAGGTAGCTCCCTATGAATGGGGATTTCCCTTGTGTTGTATGCTATTTGTAGGAATATAAGTAAAATGAAACAGGAGAAATGCAAATAAAGTCATTTAATTAAAGTATTTACATATTTACATTTTTTTTTTTGAAAATTTTCTTGCTACACCGACACAATTTACATTGATATTTACATAATGGTTTTCAGTATTCTGAATTAAACTTAAGTTAAATATTTACACAACGCAAATACAATATTTACACATATGTATATATGTATGTTTCTATCATACACGAAACCCAAGTATAATCGCGCAATGTTGTAAGTTTGAATTGAGCACACACTTTTAGCACAAGTTCCCATTCTGTTTCAGAAATTGGCTCGTCGTCTAGTATTGATCGCTGAAATTGTTCTCTTAAAATGAGTTTCTTTGAAAATGCAGAACGATTAGTTAATGCCTTGAACGGAAAGCACAGGGGCGTCTGTAATAGTTTAATACAGTTTTTTTTATATAGCTTAGCTTCTGGGTTTGTTGATTTCATTTTACTTAAAGGAGCAAAATGCGACAAACACTGACACAAGTTTTAGATCTTTTTTGTTTTGCGATTTTAAAGATTCAACTAAATCTGTCAAACTTGTATCCATAAATAAACTGGAATTGATGAAACGAACTTTAACTTTTGAGTTAAATTTTTTCCCAGTATACTGTTCTCCAGTGTTCTTGTCTTGTGGGTATTGGAGATAAAGATCTGGTAGCTAAGTATCCTTTAAAGTTATTGTTATAGATTTTATATCATTGGCGGATTTTGCAATAACTTTGACATCCTTAGCTTTGAAGTTATTTGTTTTCATTGCACTTATTAATAGGTGGTAGTCAATTGTTCCTCCACAGTGTGAAATTATGGGTATTTCAAACTTGTACTTTATTTGTAGATTACATCGGCTGCATGCTGCAAACTCAAAGTTACCCTGGTGGTGGTTATGATGAAAATTTTTAAATATCTTTTTAATGTTGTCAAATTTACGTTTGCACATGTGACAATGTGATGCTTCATTGAATTGTTTTTTTTCTTCCTCTTATGGCTGTACAAAGTTGTTGGTGTTTCGTATTTTAGACAATAACTTTTTTGCCCAAGTGAATATTCTTTTAAAGAAATGAGTCATCAAATTTAGACCATCAAAATACTCCACTGCTATAACCTTATCTTAGTATTTCATTTGACTTATAACAACAAACGAATATGCAGCTGAAAGAATCTCGTTTGAAATCTTGATATTGTTTTTTGCAAATCTTGAATCTTCAACGGGGTTTGAGAAAGTTAAAAACTTGTAAACAATGACGTACGGGTAGGGGAGGGTTTGCCACAGTTTGGAAAACTTGATTTGTTCGTGTAATTCTGGAAACAAAATGTTTTTTGTCACAAGAGTTTGGCAGTTTTCTAGATGCTGATCCAAATTCTGTTCTAAATTAAACGATCTGAAACACAGTTGGCAATAAAATTGCTTATTATTATGCCCAATACGCAGAAACTTGTTTATGTCAGTAATCAACACAAGATGATAAGCTTTGTTTTCTTCATTTGCGGAGTCGTTTTGGATGAGAAATAAATTACACTTTTCACTTATGTCGGTATTTTGGCATCCTGGGATTTGGATAATTTGATCTTCTCGGTGGCTCCAAATATTGATTCTAAGATTATTTTTTATTTCAAATGTTTTTAATCCAGAAAGGTCATTTATTTGCAGAGGAAATGTAACATCAGTAAAATCAAATTGGGAAAAATATGGTCGGTACTGCTTTGGCAACTCCAGGTTTCGTTTCATATTGTGTACTCTCTGTTCTTTGTTTTGTAACTTTAGTTTGTACATTTTATTGCCTATTATTTCGTGTCGAAACCGATAAGCAGCCACACAGAACTTAAAACACTCATTGCATTTATTTTTAATGTTTAAATAGCCAGTTTTTTTGGGTTTCATTTTAGGAAACTTGATGTACCCTTTTGCTTTCGCGTTTGCAAATAAGTGTAGTACACCAATTTTAACTTGAACTGATTCAATTTTGCGAAGTACCCATCCAGTTCCATACTTGTTAAAATCAGTCAGTCTTTCTACGCACTCATTTGTGCTATTTAATACAAACTTGTCAATTTCACTTGTATTAAAGATATCGTAATTCTGACTTGTAAAGGTTGGGTTACGCACTTTTATAGTTTTTTCAGTTTCCACTTCAATTTCCAGTTCCATTGTAGCAACAATAATAAGCTGAGCTTTAATACCACTATGTACACTTAGGTTTTGTGTCAGTAACTTTACAAAGGGATTATGCAATTTTGCCATTATTGTTTCAATACTTGCAAATGTTTCAATTGGCTTGTGAATGGAGATTACAATCATTCCCTTATGATATCGCGAATATTCTTGAAACACGTCCAAGTCTATTTGAGGTAAACGGCGTAGTCTTTTTCTTGCTGGTTGGCTAGCTGTGCTTGTAGTTGGTCCATATGTTGCCCCTGATCGACTGGTGCCGCCCCCTACAAGATCTTGGCTGCGGTTCTCAATGTGCCCAAGTCTTTCTCCAACATGAGAGCATTGGTGGTGCTGTTTGTTTAAACAAACCAGGTTGCAATCTTCACATTGATGTACGTGCTCCACATGGGACTTATACGGTACATGAAAGTAACACTTAAACGGACAGTGGGGAAAAGAACACTTAAAGTGGTTGGGGGATGATCCGAGCACTGTGGGCAAAGGGTAATCTTCTTGCTCGTAATGCAGTTGTGCGCCGACAACTTGTGTCGTGTAGGATGGGGTAATTTGAGGGTCCATGTTTGTAAAGCAATACTTTAACTATAGAGGAGGGTAATGTGAAACACCACGGTTGGGTTTCCGATACAGCAGTAGAGTCCTGCCTGGAACTGTGAGCTGTGTAGATGTATGGCTATAAGACTTCTTAGTTTCTTGAGTTAGGTGCGTAAACTGCTGCTGCGAGTAGTGTGAGGCTGAGTCAGTTGAATACCAGTATTTATAACTGAATCTTCGAGCCGCTCTATCACGCCCACTTGTTGGTTTCCACCCACTTCTTTAGGGGGCCAGGTTTTCCCCTTTCTGAACAGCTTTATAATTTTGAATGCAAACAGGAGCAGGACCAGAATGAATGACACGTAGATAGCTGTACATACGCCGAAACAAAAAACAAAAGCCATGTATTAGTATGTGTATATACATAGTACTAGTTAAACTACTATTAGCTATACAAGTTTTATACTATATACGGTATATAAGTCAAACTTACAAGTGAGTGAACAAATTTTTTTATTCACTTACATATGTTATCAAATGTGTTGTGTACCAATGACTTAGCTTCTTTGTGTTGAAACTTCTCGACCACGTCCATGATGATTCCATTCTGGGCATTTAAACTTTCAAGCATATACTTTAATGCCTGAAGTATAAATTTATGAAATGAATTGGATTGCATTAGAGGAAGTTGCGTAGTATTAAACTGCTGAGCTGGTTTAGTCCCGTCCATTTGGCCTTTGATATTTTCAGAAGATTTTGTGGCGTGTTTATATTGAGTATCTTCAGTCACAGGTGGCGCGGCTAACACATCAGCTGCAGCTACATTGTTGCATGCCAATGCAAGTGCCGGAAGCACAAGCAGCACTGCAACGTATATGCGTATTAAAGGCATTGTTGATCTTAAGTATTGAACGCTGTGAGTTGTTGTATGCAACTGGTGACAATTTAAAATTTGCAACTGTTTATATAAGTTTTTGCATTTTGTTCTGCAAGATACTTCATGCATTTATATTACGCCGTTTCTGTTTGAAGGGTCTTGAAATCATTTCTTCGTACTGAATCCAATCTGGTCGTTTAGGAGTTTCCTTAGGATTTCCTGTTTCATTGCCATTTTGTCAGTCTTGCATTTGTGTATTGTCAAATTGGCTAGGAGTAGCAAGGGCAGCTGCTGTATTGGGCTTATAGGCAGGTTTATTATTAGTCTGTTCTGCACGTATTTTCATAAGCTCAGCATACAGCTTTAGCTCAATTGCCTTCATAACTGTTGCCATTTTTGTTTGTTTGTTAAAATGTTAGAACGCTAGTCACAAATTATGTCAGAGAATAAAGTAGTACGACAAATTTCACTTTTGTACAGTTTATAAAACACTGTAGCTAAAATCGCTTGATAAAGTTTATGATACTTGAGTAAAACTTTGCGCAGGCGTAGTATATCGTCACAAGTTAATCGCTTAATTAGCGTCCTAATTTGATTATTGTATCCTTTCACTGGATGTTTGCAAAATTTATTTACGTTATATATAGTTTTAGCCAAGGCGTATAATTGTTCAGATGTTGCACTGGTTATAAGATTTTTGTATTCCTTAGACTTGTAAAATGTTAAATTTGACAAAAACTTGTAATTTTGTTCAAAACGACAGCCACTATTGTTTGTTTGAGCCATTTTTATTGTTTTGTTGGTACGTAAATGTCAGTACCATTACACGGAAATACGTTATTTCGCACATATGACGTAGGATTGGGACACTTTGGATGCAAATCTAGCATTATGTAACTGTGCTGGCGTAAACTGCATGCTTTTTTGTATGCTTCTTGTAGGAACTTGGGACGTCCAGGCATCACCTGTCTTGAAATTTGGCTAATGATGCTTCTATCTCTTGGTACGTCAAACAATATCATGTATTTAGTATTCAAGCTTGTGGTTCTCAACTCCTTAGTAAACGGGTTTTGTAGAACAAGTATAACACTAAAGTCCATATGATGCGACAAATCAGTAAATATTTTCTGAACTAACAGTCTGGCCTTTGGATTTGACTCTATAAAGTTTAAGTGGTCATCTAAAACCAATAGGCACGGGCTGTTGATATTATCTAACAATGCTTCAATGTTATTTATATCTGACACTAAAGTTATTTCGCTGTCCGATGCAAAATCAATGCCAGAAAACTGTTCTGGTTTTGTATGTACACTAACATATATTACTTTATTTATTTTTTTGCTAATAATTTGTTTTCGGTGCTTAACAATTTCTAGACAGAGAGTACTTTTTCCTGATGAACTAGGGCTACATATCATAGCCGTAAAAAGATGAATTAATCTAAAGTCGACAGTGGTTGCTGTTGACAATATAAAATCTAAACTGAATTCCAAGGTGGCATCCAAGCTTCATTGTGTGTAGATAATGAAGAGCTTGGGCCTTTATTATTTATGCATGACAGCAACAGAGCGAGGTCCTCGCGGGTCCCAACGCTTAAAGAATAAAATTCCATTAATAAGAATGTAATTATTAAAATTCGAAATGCCATTTTCTAGTCTCTGGATGATGGATGCTAGCTCGGGATCCTCTCGTTGTTGTTGCATGAATATTTTATTTTGTTCTGATATTTGCTCAGTTGTGATGTTTCATATGAAAAGGTCCATGTTAGACACAGCTGCTCTGGATAGTAGGTCTGGGAGAAAATTAAGCTTCCCTGCTAGATGACTCAGATTTGTTATGTTGAATTCGGCCAGGACCATTGCCTGGCGGAACAGCTTAGCAGTCATAGGTTTTCTCTTGGATGTGAGTAAGGATGGAAATGTGCTATTGTTTGTTTGTATTGCGAATGGGATTCCTTTTAGAAAATGGGAGAATTTCTTGAGAGCCCATACTATTGCCTCCATTTCCAAAATAAGAACCTGGTAATTCTTCATCTCTTTGGTCAGGGCTTCCGAAATACACGCCACAATTTTCTCCATCTGTTGTCCATTTGGTAGTACATGGGTTTGAAAAAGACAAGCTCCGAGTCCTCCGGTGGAAGCATCTGTCCTCAAGGTAGTGGGTAGGGCCGGGTCGAAATGAGCTTGAATAGGTGCTGAAGTAAGAGCTACTTTTAGATTTTTAAATGCCTTCTGACATTCAGTGCTCCGTATGTACGGTGTGTCCTTGACTAGTAAAGCGTGGAGTGGTCTCGCCATGCTAGCTAAGTTTGAAACAAAAAATGTATAGAAGTTAATGCTACCTAAAAACGACTAGCAATTAGACTGATTTGGTCGGTTTAATTTTTCTAATGGAGTCCACATATTCGGGTATTGGTCTTTTGCCGTTTTCGTTAATAAAAAAGCCTAATATTTCTACCTCTCTAAATCCGAGTTTGCACTTCGATGGTTTAAGGCGTATGTAATTGTCAATCAGTCGCTGGAAGACTTTGCTTAATGTACTTATGTTGGAATCGACGTCCTCACTTTGTGCAATAATATCGTCAAGATAATGGAGCACTTCCTTATATTGTAGGTTTCCGAGTAGCTTGATCATCATTTGGCTGAAATATATGGGTGCATTGCTCATACCAAATAAGAGCTTAAGGCATTCGTAGTGTCCGTGGCGTGTGCTAAACGCTGAGAGTGGAATCGATTCATCGTCCAGCATCACTTGATTATAGCTACTTTGCAAATCCAGTGCTGAGAATACTTTCTTCCCTTTAAAACGGTAAATGATGTCGTTAGTTAAAGGAAGTGAGAATACGTGAGATCTAGATTGGGAATTTAATTTTCGATAATCGTTTACCACTCTAAACTAGGGTTTCGTGGGGTCCGGGGATTTTTTGTTCACTAAAAATGAAGGACTAGAAAATTCTGATGTTGATTCTCAAATGGTTCCGTCTCATGTTGTCCCATAGGAATACGGCTAAACATGAAAGCTTTCTGATGGGTTTTCACTAAATTTTGGTATTTTTTCAAGTCCTCCGGACTTAATGTTGGAGCGAAAGCAACCTTGCTCACTTCTCTTTCTAATTCTTTCCCTGTATAGATAGGTATTGTGCTGGTCTGTGTATGGTTGTCTGAATCCGTAACGGTGTTTATAGAGTTGATTTGGTAGAACTACAAATTCTTATAGTCGGTAATTTCTGCTGTAGAGACGACAGCCTTTGCTGGAATAGTAATTGCTTCCTCTGTAAAATTTATGACACGCAGAAATTCTGTGCTATTAGAAACTAAATATTCAGGTATAGCTAGCCCCTTAAAGTTCTTGTTGCCTATAGAAATAGCAGTAAAAGGAACCTGTCGTAATTCTCGCAACACATACATAACATAGATGGGAATATTCGCCATTGAATTCTGTTCCACTGTTGATCTCTCGGAGGCATGTAGTCGCACTACTTGTGTGCGTTTCTTTTTACTAGTTTTGAGAGCTTCGACTTGAGTAGGTCTGTGTTGTCGCAAAGTAATTATTTTTTTATGAAATTAAGGTTGAGGTGTCTGTTGTGGTTGGGCTTGTTGTTGCGTATAATTAGCGTGATTGTCACCAGCGCTTCGCCTTGTTTCAAAATTTTCTGTACTTTAGTGCTTCATGGAGTTAGTGCGCACTTGGCTCCTTGAAGATGTTTGACTCTGTGTATGTAAGTTAGTCGGTCACGTATTCTGAACCTGTTGCATTTCGAACTGCTTCAAGTCCTGGGTGGCCGGCTTTCTTGCATTGGTCATTAGTGGTACACCAAAATATTCAGATGACATGGTGAAATCTATAAAATTCAGTTTCACTTTAAATTTAGCAAACCAATCTTCACCTATAAGAATTTGATGCTTTGATTCATGAGCTACTATGTATTCATGTGTAATTGGATGTTCATTTATTTGAATTGTGACTACTGCTTTCCCTGTAATACGAATTGAGTGTTGGCCGTAGTCGCAGATGCTAATGTTATTTGCCACTTGGATTGTTGCTTCCAATTTCCTTGCTAAATTTTCTCTAATTATTTAGCAATCTGCTCCTGTATTAAGAAACAAAGTTAAAGGGAAACCTTTATTCTCTCGTAATGTTGTGATTGCTTGAATAGTTGTTGTTGCAGGAATGTTATGTTCACGCGAAAAATACTTGCGTTGACTCACTCTTCCTAATTAATGAACTATTGTTGCACTTGAATATCTTAAATTACTGTTGTTATTTTCTGGCGGCCTTGTATTGAACGTCGAACGATTCGGCCTAGTCGTCCGCCTCAATAGTTTAAATGTTGTTGATTTCCCTGGTTTGAGTTATTGCGTGGTGAGGCAGATGAGTAATTCCTGTTAATGTTTTGATTTGCAATAGCATTGGGATAAACAAAGTTGGGAATAAAATTCGTCCTTTATAGTAAGAATTGTTTGGGTTGTTGTTTCCGCTTTGGTTTTGGTTTTGGTTAGCGTTGGAATTTTCCTGACGAAATTGTTGGTTTTTGTTTTGATTTCCTTGGCCAAATTGTTGGTTTTGGTATTGCGTTCCTTTGGAATTATTTTTGTTGCCGTTTCCTCTTGTCAACTGATTTTGTTGTGGATTTTGGTTCTGATGACACCATCTTGGCCCATGTCCTGGTTGATGACATGCATAGCAATTTATGTTGCTCCAATCTATGGGTTGACGTCTCGATGAATTTGAAGGTCCTCGTTGACTTGACCGGTTGGTATTTTGTTGACGTGGTGGTTAGTGTGTCGTCAATTGGTTGACTTTGGCTGTCAACGTCGCAATAGTCTGTTTTATTGCTTCAATGTTGGGGTCTGGCGTCACGGTTGTAACTTCTTGTTTTATGCTTGCCCTTCCTGGTTCATACTGATCTGTTGCGTCATACTGAATGACTAATGCTATTAATCCTGCAATCGAAGTGGGCTGAACTTGTACTCGTATGAATTTCCTGACTTTCTCGCGTAAGTTGGTTTTGATCACCTGTAATAATTGTGCTACAGGTACGGTTGCCCAATTGTCCCCAAAAGTGTTTTAAAGTCGCAATAAAAATGCATTTGATGTTTCTGTGCACTGCTGTTTTTGATTAAATAGCTCAATGAATGACACAGCTGGGTCTCTGACAGTGAAACAGACAGCTAACAAATCTATAAATATATTTGCTCAAGTTGTCTCGTCGTCGTTGATGATTGCTTTGTTCAGGCTAATCCAATCTTGCACAGATGGAGTTTTAATTGCTATTCTCAACAGTTGCTTACTAGTGGTTAAGGTCATTTCTGTGGCAGCTATGTAGCCAATATATTCGGTTTGGAAGTCAGTAAATTCGCGAGTGTATAATACGGGCTTATTATACGTGGGCATTGGCAGGGTGGGTTTTTTAAATGCCATTTTCCTGACTCTTTTAGGGAAAATCCTTCTTGTCTCTAAAATTCGTCGTCAAATAGTCGAAAATGGCCCTCTTCGTCCTCTTTTAAATTAATAGGTAATTGTGCTACTAAGTCTTTTTGTGCTCTACGTATTCTTGCTTGCTCTAATTCAGGTGATAGGGCTAGTTTGACTTTGCTTGTTCTGACAAAATTTAATTTAGGAAATGATTCTGCTCGCTTCCTTTTTTTTAGATTTTTGGTGTCAGAGTCTACTAAATTTTCTAGCTCGTGTGTTTTAATTGCTATTGCTTTATCTAACGGATGCTCGGAGTTAGCAATGAAAGTTTTAAATACCGTATTTGACGACAGTGTGAGTTCAGGTAGTAGGTTAGGGTCTACGACAAGTGGGTGCTTCGGTTGAGTGGCAAGGTCGAGCTCCTCTCTTAGTGATGTTACAGAATACTCAATTTGTGGCACTAGCTAAACCTGGTCTGGTGATGACTCCTTTGAGCTGGAACTCTGCATGGTGGCTGTACAGGGTCGAAATCCTCCTGAATAATAGAGGTCTCAACAAGCTCTGGTGAAAAAACATCAGCTGATGTGAGGGTTGTCTCGGCTCCAAAGAAAAATGTGTCGTCTGAGCACTATTGTAAGTTGTCGTCCAAAGCTTGAATTGTCTCGTCTAATGGTCTCTCAAATCGTCTTTGTACACTCCTCTCGTAATTTACTGGAGTTTCAATAATTGGCAGCCGCGGAGTTGAAAGGTTGGAAAGTATGGGTGTTGATGGAAGTTGATGTGACGGTAGCCGTAAAAACGGGTATTGCTCAACGCATTCAGTTCTTAACATTGTCTTTTCACACACGTATTCACCAAAATGTAAATGTACCAGTCGAATATAATCTGGATGACTGCAGCAGTGTGGTGCTATAGCGTTGGCTAGTACCTGTGTTGATGGGTGTGGAGCACTATTGGGCGCTAGCACTTCACTTTTATTTGTCTCTGAGTTTTTTATTTGTGCACTTTTACGAGCAGTAAACATTTGCACTTAAATCATGCATAAAAGTATAGTTTAAGGCTTCTGTCTTTTTACTTAATTTAATTTATTTTATTTTAATCAGTGGGTTTCGTCACAATGGCGCACTGAATCACTTAAGCGTTAATGTTTTAAAGTTTCCTAGGTAATTTACAGTTTAATAATATTAGCGTTAAATTAGTTTTAAAATTATGGGTTTCGTTATTTTAACTGAAAAGCTAAAACCCGCACTCTCCGCCAGTGTTAAGCTCCTGAGAGGGTACTTAATCGAAGTTAGTAAGGGTGGCTTGGCTAGTGATGGTACATAGTAAGTAATGCGGGTAACTGTGTGTATGAACGAACGAATGAATGTAATGAGTGCAGTTTGTTGTATGTAGTATACAGTAGTAGTTGGTAGTTGGTTTATTGTGTAGCTTGCTATGGCAAGTAGGTAGGTAGTTGTTCGTTGAATCGGTTTACTGCACTAGATAGATCAGTGGACAATTCCCACTGAAGCTAACTTCGTATTCTCTATTGTTTACATATTTAGCGATGAACGCTATTCATACCATTCTTATACATTGATCTCATGATATGGTATGTACCGTATCATGACAATATGACAAAATCAGTGAATAATTTAGTCTAGCGTAGACTGAAGCTACAGATTACCGATATGTTGCAATTTAGTCACGGTTCATGACTGACCGGTACAAACCTGACTAATAGAGAAAAATATAACTATTGGAGATAATGAACACGTCTGAGTATTTATGTTGGTTATAAGCAAGTAGTAATAAAATCGTTCACTCATACTTTTTAAGGAATTTTTCCTTTATTTGAACTGAAACTTCATGAATCTCGTAAAACGTGCTAATCGAGAGTTTCTTACATTTAGTCCTTCGACACGTGAACTGTGACCTACAGGATTTGGGCTGTGCTTGTGAGGCCCGTTTTAACCACTCTTTTTTCTGCGTCTGGGGGAATTGGAGGGCATCGGAAAACGGGAGCGTTGCAGTTTGTTACTGTCTTAAATCTGTGATCGTAGTCCAGTTTACATACACTATTTTCTTCATGGTTAAAGAACTGCTGCTCATCACTTTAACTGTGAAATATTGAAGGAATGTGAAGGCGATCAACATATGAAAATCTTTTGTTTGGAAAAACTTGAGATTTTAAAATTCTTGGTGGTTAAAGAACTGTTCTTTACTTCAACTGGAACTATCACAGAATTTTGAATTAGGAAATTATTTATTTGCAATTCAAACGGGAGTTAACTTGGAGTTTCTGGAATACATCCCGGATTCGTAACTCTTCTGATTGGAATTCAGATTAAATTATTTAATACTTTTTTGGGGTTTCTTTGGTAAGTGATGGCCAGGCCGGTAAGTGATGTCCAACTTGGGTAAGTGATGGCCATTTCGGTAAGTGATGGCCAGGCCGGTAAGTGATGTCCAACTTCGGTAAGTGATGTCCAAAAAATTTTTTTTTAATTTGAAGCTCAAAGAATATACATGGATGAGAAATGAATAAATCTACTGCAAAATAGTATTTTATAACGATGAACCTGAAGTAACACTGAACCAGGCTCCTAAAGCTGCCTGAAAACGGATAGGTTATATTATTCCCTCCCGCCTTCGGCGGGGCCGCCTCCGGCGGCCGAGGGAAAAATATAACCTAACCGTTTCCAGTCAGTTCTTCCTACCCCCCCCCCCACCCCCCCCCCCCAAACCTAACCTAACCATAAATATAACAAACTTCGATAGGTGGCTACAAGCAAATATGTAGCCGCAACAGTAATCCTGAACTAACTAAAACCAATGAGCTTCAAAGCGAAAATATAGGTCAACTGTTGATTGTTTTATTATAAATATATTTATACATATATATATATCTTATTGTATTTATTTTTACCTATTTACATAATTTCGTTATTATTATATTGTATACATTAAATATAGAATGAAAACTGCCATTCTGCTACCCTTCCTCGTGGTCTTGAAATAAAATAATTAATTCTCAATATCTTCATTAATTATACTAACATACATCATGACGTAACACAACATACATACATCGCCGCATGTTCTCTGATACTCTATATTAGTTGATTTATTCATTTCTCGTCGATTTATATTCATTGAGCTTCAAATAAAAAAACAAATTTTGGACATCACTTACCGAAGTTGGACATCACTTACCGGCCTGGCCATCACTTACCGAAATGGCCATCACTTACCGAAGTTGGACATCACTTACCGGCCTGGCCATCACTTATCAAAGAACAGCCCTTTTTTTGGCGGACAGTGTTGCGCTGGAAAGTATCAACACATTGACATTGCGTAGATGGTTTCTGAACTGGAACAAAAACCGCGTAGAATTTTTCTCATTTTTTTTGGCTTTGGAGAAATTTCTGGGCTAAAATTAGAAGATTTTTGAGAAGAGCCTTTAACTGATGTGAATTTTCACCACTACCATTGCTATTCCTGTCTACTGCAGATACTGCTAATTATCTTTGGATGACAATAATTATTATTATGAATTTGAAATATTTTGATGAATATAATATTTGATATTTTGAGTAATTTGAATTATAATTGGACGTGAAGAGTAATATTCAGAGTAGTATTACTGATTACAATTATAAAGTACCTACATATTTTATGACAGCAGAATCTAAGTACGTATGTCATAAAATTATAGATTTTGACTATCTGTACTGCTAATTCCCAACAATTTGAATAATGGGAAAGTTACGCTGCCAGAGGGAGCTAGAAGCTGTACAGAATGAGATAGAAGATTTGATGTTCAAAGTTGAAATGCGAAAGATACAACGTCAAATAAATCATACGAAGTTATTAATGCATATAGAACAAGTCGATCAAGGCGAATTAGATGCTGACGAAATTGAAATAACTCAATTTATGTCTAAGGAGCAAGATTTGAATACACAGGCTATCAAATCTAACAAAGCTGTAAAACGCATTAATTACTTAAGAAAACTGAAAACTGGTTTACAGAAAATTAAAACGTATAAACGAGAGATGTCGCTACCATCCGATCTGTTATTCAAAGTTTTGTCTGCAGAAAAATTTAAGAATATTTTAGAAATCATGTTGGCAGCAGAAGATTCTCGACAAATTTACTATACCAGCGACGTTCTAATTGCCGTTAAATTTGTATTACGTAATTAAGAATCCGAACTTCAACGTTTACTGCGACCATGGTACTTTGAAACGGTTCAGTTGTATTTTTTGGTTGAAGAATTTGGAAGAGCTGAGTTAATTACTGAATCAAATGAGAAATACTTAGCTGCTTTAACTGCCAGACTTGAAATCAGAGTCACTGAACTAAATAACTTTTGGCTTTGGCGCAAGATGTCACTACAGTCGAGTAGTGAAATTCTATTGGGCAATGGAGCCAAGGTGCATGATACAACAGGTGTATCATGTATTCACAAAGAAAAGCTACTGGGTGATTATTGCACTGATGTAATATAAAAACAGATTGTGTAAACGGTGGCGAGATGGCGCTGTCTACCGTACTTTTTGATGCCAGTACGAATTTGCCATCTCAGTTTACTGATGATCACGTGCAACATACTGCGAGTCTACCAAAGTCCTATGTTGAAGTTTTACTGGAGAAACAAGTAGTCTTTGAGAATTGTCACCAGAGAGCGACGGAAATGAAACAGCAACAAAGTACTGAATTAACTGATGCTGAAGTTAATTATGATGAGAAGTCTAATGTTGATTGCATGATTGAAGCAGGTATTGACTTTGGCATCTGCCGTCAGATGTCGCTGATGCCTGAAATGTTTCTACTAGATGGCGCTATGGTCACAAGTAACAGTGAAGAAAGATTTCATTCAGGAGTAAGACCAACTGCATCATCAATTATTTCCTTTGACGGTGGGGAGAGGACGCTGTCAATGATGTAATGTGACAGTTGCTTATTTTTAAACTCAATAAATGAAGATCTACATTTCAACCAGCTGATACTGCCAAGTTCAGAGATAGATTTTATTGGGTGTACTACTGAGATACTGGTTGATTTACTAACAGATGCCACTGTTGAAAGATGGAATGATGACTCTCACAATGCTACAGCATATGACAAATAGACACTTGAACTTCTGGAAAACAAAATTTATTTTGAGACTAAAGAAGAAATTAAACAAGATTTTGAAAGTAACAGTCTTGGAAAACAGAAGTTCAAACAAGTTGAAGAAGTCCATAGCATGATGAACTTTGACCTGCGGCTGTCTTCTATATTTTTGTGAGAAAATTACAATAAATATTTCAAAGTCTCATGTTTTGAATACTGTTGGTTTTATTTCAGAAGAGATCTGAAGTTTGAAAAGATACAGAAATTGGGAGCATTGATTTCTGGCATAAACTTTAAGTATTGGGGTGCATGGAGAAAGGAAATCGTCGATGTAGAATGAAGTTTGATCATCTCCTTTTGGGGCTAAAATGAATTATGATCATCTCCATTCTGCTTTAAAATGAATTTTGATCATCTCCATTTTTCATAAAACACGGCTAATGAGATATGATAATGATTAGTTAATGGTTTAGTAATTGAAAACTAAGTAAATTAAGGGTCACTCATAAATAACATCATCAAAATATCCCCAATTTAAGTCCCTATGACCCTCCTGTCATCAGAGTACCCGTTGGGTAAATGGCTATCTTTAGAATAAAATACCATCAATATCCAAGTAGGCTGCTTGACCATACCCATGACGTCATTTATGGGCAACCCCTTAATTTTTTAAACTTTCAATAACGATTTATTGATGAAATAATTTAATCAAATTAATAAATTAGTACATCATTTATGAGACCAGGGATTATTTCTTCAATAAATCATTATTGAAGTTTTAAAAAAATTAAGGGGTCGCCCATAAATGACGTAATGGGTATGGCCAAGCAGCCTACTTGGATATTGATGGTATTTTATTCTAAAGATAGCCATTTACCCAACGGGTACTCTGATGACAGGGGGGTCATAGGGACTTAAAATGGGGATATTTTGATGACGTCATTTATGGGTGACCCTTAATTTACTTAGTTTTAAATTACTAAACCAGTAACTTATCATTAACATATCTCATTTGGCGTATTTCATGAAAAATGGAGATGATCAAAACCAAATTTTAATAAGAATGGAGATGATCATAACTCATTTTAGCTCCAAAGGGAGATGATCAAACTTCATTCTTCATCGACGAAATGCTAATTCTGATTCTTATTTCGATGTGGATGTTTAATCTTCCTGATTGTCCTGATTGTATTTCGCTATCAAGTAGCAAGGTGTATGATCCTGAAATAGATATCCAGAAAGAAATGCTACTGATGCTGAAAGCGGAATTGATTGGAATTGCAAATTACTGAAGTAAATGGGATTGAAGATTGAAGTTGGCGATTCTAATAATGATAAAGATAATGTAGAAGTAATAGTAAATTAAGCATTAAACGGTGGCGAGAAATATTACAGATTTATTTAGTGTTTAATGCTATCGTTTTACCATGAATATTGGTGAATTTATAGAAATAATATTATGATTATTTCTATCATAAATTATTGTAAAATATGACAAAATCAGTGAATAATTTAGTCTAGCGTAGACTGAAGCTACAGATTACCGATTAGTTGCAATTTAGTCACGGTTCATGACTGACCTGTACAAACCTGACTAAGAGAGAAAAAGATAACTATTGGAGATAATGAACACGTTTGAGTATTTATGTTGGTTATAAGAAAATAGTTATAAAATCGTACACTCATACTTTTTAAGGAATTTGTCCTTTATTTGAACTGAAACTTCATGAATCTCGTAAAAAGTGCTAATCTAGCGTTTCTTACAACGGGTAATACATTCCTAAAATTTTTATAGCAGTAGTCCACTCTAATAAGGAAAGTCCAATTTTCGAATGAATCCATTTATTGGCATACGGACATTCTTGAAATTGAATCACACCCTGCCCTTTTTGCGGCAGCTTACACCAGATATCGTATTCCAGACTTCTTCAATGATCTCTGATGAAGTTAATCTTTTTCCCCTTGTAATGAACCATGTTTTGTCGAACTTTAAATGGCACATCCAGAAAATCTAAGCATTGAGACTTTTCAGTATCCAAATCCTTTAATTCGTGGATTAAAGCATGACCTGACAACGACAAAATTTCTAGTGCATTAAAATTCTGAATGCCAGTGTTGCGAGTGCACATACGTATTGTACGACGTTGTAAGTTTTAAATGACCCGCCTTTTTCCTGAATCCGTAGACAGACAGTGGGATATGGAATAGTGTGTGTGAAGTGCTATAGTGTCAAATAGTATAGCATAAGACATTAGTTTTAGCCCAGCTATATGAAATATTGTATGTAGGTACATAGGTACTTTGTATTGTCATGTACTAACAGGGGTTTCCACAAATGATTTAATTAGTTTAGTCTGTGAGTCTAGTTGTACATTTGTGTCTTAACCTATTTAATGAATTTGTCTGACGTCTTTATGGACTACCCCGAAATTGTCAAACTGTCATTTAGAGTTTTGATTGGATGTAGAATTTTCTATGTGATATAGTCGAAAATTCCATATGCCTGTCATAACACTGTGTTAAATGAAATATGGAATTTGTTCGAATTGTCCAGTACGGTCCAGAGGCTTCGACTCTAGTCTTGGTAATTTGACCATACTCCTGAAAACGTCAAATACCTTCGCGGGGATTCGATGACTGTTTCAAAGCTTCGATTTTTGTCCATTCCCGGTCTTTGCTGTCATATAAAAAGGCCGAGCCAAGGACTGCAGTCTCAGTCTCTGGACAGCCACTTGAGAGAGCGGTACAACTCAGAACCAGAATTTATCTTTCACATACATAGTACTAGTAGTGAGAAGTCAGTATCAGTCATTACTATTCTCATAGTACCTATAGTGTATAGCATTGTGAAGTGATTGTCATACATTTTTGTATTTGAGTGTTACATTTAAATAGTACGGACAAAGTGGCGCTAGTGGCGGAAGTTGTGTCTCCATTCACTATACAGTGTCACTTAATGGATTGTACTGATACATTTATTTAACATACACTTCTGTCTTAAGTGTGCAATATACTAGAAGTTAAGTGCCTGACTACGGCAGGTGTGTTGTCTATAGTGAATACATATTGACAGTGTGTATTTATTACATTGTGAATACATAGTGAAGTCATAGTCTGACTTACTACGTGGCCTTTACCCTGTGCTAATATTTTTGTGAAATGAATTTAACAGCATAATAAACGGCCTGGCGACATTTGAGAGTCGCGATTTGACGTCCAACACAGTACGTAGTACGACATTTCCCCAAACGACACTTGGTCTAACGACAACTGGTAAACGACAGTACGTCCAAAAATTTTTACGTCCGCGTCATTGCGTCCTTAGACATTTCGATGTGCGACAAATCGCAGGATGACAATCAGTCCAAAACAATTACGTCCAATACGATTATTGAACAAATTGATAATTTCAGAGAGTTTTTACTAAATCCAGCAACTCCTGACTAGTACCTAATCTAAATATACTGCCACAATTTGTTAATATACAATAAGTGGCAATAATATTCCAACTTATCACAATACATTTCAGATATCATAAACGGGTAAGTAGGCAGTTGCTGCCTGGCACTTGCGGGCATGCAGGTAGCTCATAAGATTTGCATATGAATAATTATACATCCTCATCATTTTCAATAATATTAAAATTGCATACTTGACGATGAACGGAAGTTTTTCACTCTTTTCAGTCTTTTTTTGTCTTCTAAGTAGTAACTTTCATAAATTGTAGTGTTGTGCAAGTTTTTTCCAGTGCAATGTCTCAAATTGAAAATCTAAGTGCCTCCAAAAGTTACAAATTTGTTGAATCTACGATAAGTGAAAAATTGATTAGTTCTTTGCTTGTCATAAGAACACATATTTGTATTGTTGACAGATTAAAAGTTGTAATTGCATACGCTCTTTTTGTGTGTGCAATTCTTAACTAATTCAAATAATCCTTTTGATCATTTGATGAAATGAAATTATCTTTCAAGCCTCAGTTGACCTTTCGGAACTTCCTGTGGACTGGAAAAGTGCCAATGTTACATGTATTCACAAAGGTGGGTCGAAGTGTGATCCCAAGAACTATCGACCGATTAGTTTAACGTCGATTTGCTGCAAACTGTTAGAACAATTTGTTCGAGAGAAGATTTTTGCAAAGTGCAAATTTGCAAAGCAGCAACACGGGTTTCTCCCAAGAAGGTCGTGTTTTACTAACTTGTTGGAGTTTTTCGAGGATTTAACTAAACTTGTGGATGAAGGAAGCGCAGTTGATTGCGTCTATGTGGATTTTTCGAAAGCTTTTGATAAGATTCCTCATAAGCAGCTACTTCAAAAGTTGAGTCAGCGGCATCACATTGAGCCATATCTAATTAGATGGTTAAACAGCTTTTTGACAAATAGAACGTTTCAAGTTGTTGTAGGTGGTGAAGTGTCAAAGAAATTGAAGGTGATTAGTGGTGTACCACAAGGAACTGTGCTGGGACCGATTTTGTTTCTACTTTATGTAGATGAAATGGGAGAAGTCATCCACAGCTCGCTCAAACAGTACGCTGACGACTCGAAAATCTATCGAGCCAGGAATACAGATAGCGACTTTCATGCTCTGCAAAACGACATAGACAATTTAGTAATATGGTGTAACCAAAATCACATGGAGATGAATATTGGGAAAACCCATATTGTTCATTTCAGTGTGAGGAAAAGTGAAAATCCTATATACTCCTGCAATAATGCTGAGCTTCAAAGCTCGACTTGTGAACGAGATTTGGGGGTTTATATTAATAGCGACTTGAAATCAACGCAACACTGTCAGCAGGCCATAAAAAAGGCAAAATCCATGTGCTTACAGATTAAGCGAACTTTTAAACATCTTGACAAGTACGGACTTCGTACGCTTATTGTAACTTTTATTCGCCCGTTACTAGAATACTGTAATAGTATTTGGTGTCCTATTTTAAAAAGTGATTGTGATGACATAGAAAAAGTTCAAAGACTAGCCACGCGTATTCTTCCGTCGCTTAAGGATCTACCTTATGCTGAGAGACTCAAATCACTTCGACTAATTTCCCTCGAAGATAGAAGAAGACGTGGAGACTTAATCGAGACTTTCAAACTAATAAACAATAAATATGATGTTCACCCCTCTGTATTTTTTGATATTGACATGCAAAGCAGGCATGCCCCGTTTTTGAAAAAGAAAATAGTGAAAACCAACACTAGACATCATTTTTTCACTCAGCGTGTAGTGTCAGAATGGAATAGTCTTCCAAGTGAGGTGAAAAATGACAAATCGGATTTGTATTCGGTGAATTCGTTTAAAAACAGATTGGACAAGTTTAAAGGGTGGAGTTTTGGCCGTGATTCTGAGTGACTCAAGCTTCAAAGTGTTAAATAGTGACAACCGGGTTTTTCAAGAGACTTGTCTCAAATCCTTTAGGATTTTTCCCGGGAAACATTTATTATTATTATTATTATAAATGCATTAGCAAATAATAAGTGCTATTTCAATATTCTGTATAAATATAAATATTTGAGCCTAAATTAGTAATCTAATTAATTTAATTAATTATTTTTAATTGTGATTTTATTAATTTAATTAATTTTGTTATTATTTTATTTATTTATTATAGTTAATATATAGCCTTGAGTGTCTGTCTATGGAATTCAGTTTTTGCCGCTGTTTGATTTGACAATAAAGCCATTACATTACCATTACATTACATAATCGTTTGGAATGTAATTCTTAAATCGTATTTTCAAATTAGCTTACTTTATAAATTTTGCAGCTTTATTTCATGTAGAATTATTAGAATATAGTAGGGTTTGCCCTAATGGTGATCAGTAGCCGCGATTTAAATGCTGCTGCAGTGCTGCGTTTAAAAATCTGTCTGGTTGATGTTGTTATAGCTTATAATGTCAACTGTCTATAGCCAGTCACACATATTTTTAAATGCAGTAGTATTTGAACAACGGCTACTGATCACCATTAGGGAAGTGATCACTATTAGGGCAAACCCTACTATGTATAATTTAACTTTTGCAATAATTCCATTTTAGTCTTAAGATTTTTATAACCATCTGAATTTTTTATTTGTTTTAATTTTAATATATAATAATAATAATTTATTCATTGGGTCGATTTAACCGAAGTTCATACAACCAGACTCAACGAGTCACTGTGGGTGAGGAAATAGGAGGCTACCGCGTTAGATCGTCTCGGTCTTTGTACCCTTTCACCTATCCCCGTCCCCTCCTCCACAGTAAAGGAGTCCCATTCCCTAGGCACCTACAGTAAGTAGTGGTCACTAAGGAGCACCGAAGGAGATTGGGTTTCAATCAACCATCCAGTGACGTTTACCGTACAACACCGAGCCGCAAACGATTAGCAGTGGCCGAGGATTGAAGCTGGGTCTGAGACTGTAAATTTCGTTACAGTCTGCAGTCCTAACCGCTCACCCAGGCACGCCTGCTTTTTAATTTTAATATGGTGTACTTACTACCTCAGCGGCGGATACAGAAATTTTGTTTTGGGGGGGGGCTAACAATGGTAAGCCGCCATATTGGAAAATGGCCGCTCCTATCTCTACAATTTAAAAAAAAATCCTTCTAGGGGGAGGGGGGCTAAAGCTCCCTAGACCCCAGCTCTGGATCCATCGCTGTACTACCATGATATTTGTTTAATTTTAATATTATTGTACGAATTTATTTTCTGTATTTAAATAAAAAATTTCATGATAATGTCTAACGCTTACTTTGATCGATAAGTATTTTAATTTATATTGTTTTACGATTTTTTATTATTACGTATATATTTTAATCCTAACATCTCGATTATTATTATTATTATTAAATAAGTTTTAGTATTATTACTGGTATAACTTAGCCTTTGCTCTTGAAATAACAATTTTGAGTAAGTTTTATCATTCCGCAATCAATAAATAAAACAAACATAATTTTATGTGGTGGCTTTTGATATTGTCACTCATCATCATATTGAAATAATCGCAATGGACGTAATTGTTTTGAACTGATTGTCACCCTGCGATTTGTCGCACATCGAAATGTCTGAGGACGCAATGACGCGGACGTAAAAATTTTTAGACGTACTGTCGTTTACCAGTTGTCGTTGGACCAAGTGTCGTTTGGGGAAATGTCGTACTACGTACTGTGTTGGACTGCATGTCGTGACCCTCAAATGTCGTAGAATCTAATAAACAGTATTAAGTTATTTACACTGTAGTGACTGGGACTTGTGTGCAGTGTATTTATTTTACATTTGACCATCCGGGATCCAGTTTTTTGTCTGTCATCATCCATATATTTGAGCTATCGAAGTGTTGCCGTCGCAACAGCCAGCTTACCATTTAGCACGAATGAGTCCTATTCCCTTACACTTTGAGGTAGAGTACAGCATGCTGGTAGGAGTACTTATTGGAAGACTAATAATTTCTTTTACACAACTACGAATTATCTTGTCAGTTGACTCTAAAAACTTTTTAGATAATTTTTAAAGCGAAGCCATCTGAAATGGGTAGACTAAACTAGGCCACAAGTAGTCTTTGAGAACTAATTACAATCCAATACAGCATATCAAAAAGAGAAAAATACTATGGTTTTTTTATTTTGTACGCAACATATCGACTACAATGAATTAGTATGGTGTCTGAAATGTACAATGTTTTGTGTTCCAGCGTTTATATATTGTGTATGTGCACGTGAATTAACTCGACTTGGCGGGTCAGTGGTTTAACTACTGAGCTGCTAAGTCCTCCCCTCACTTGGATCGTGACTCAAGTTGAGATAGGGCTTGAAAGCAGCGGGAGTGGAGCAGTTTGAGGTGGTGTGATGATGTAAGTAGACAGGTATGTACATGAACTTATTCGTGACCTTCTGGCACGAGATGGAAGCAAAATAAGCGTTTAAAGTGGAGTTTGGCTCGGCGGCCTGACTACTTGTTTTGAAATACATCTAATTCCCACCCAAGACTGTTTGGCCTTCTCTTCTACAAGCCATCACTCTTGTTCACCTTCTCTCAATTGTGAGTAGGGGAGATAGGTTAAGGGTGACTTACTCCCTCTAGGGCGGGCGTGACAAACTCGCACTATTGGAACCGATACCTCTGCTCAGCAGGAAAAGACATAACATGCTGACGAGCATATAAAATTCACGGTCCCAAGGAGTACAGAGCGCTAGCAATATTATATCAGTATACTAGTTGAACTAGAAAAATAAGTACACGAGCCACTAGACTTGATCATGTGTATATGACATGTTTCTACCTAGTGGCTCACATAGTAATGTTGTATGAAAACACAGTTGGAGATATCCGAGTGGTGCACATCCGGCTGTATGAATACACACATAATAATAATGATATGTGCAAGTGAATTAATGAAAACGCTAAGTCTAAGTATCCGAGTTCTTTAATTTCGGACAGTTCAATGGTAACCACTGTTTTTTAATTTAAAACTTAGTTCTAACCAAGCATTCAAAATCATAATAAATTTTCAAAATACAATCCCAGTTTTTGCTTCTCAATTCAAAACATAAAATATTTTTTCACACCTCCAATTATCCTATTCGGCATCCAATTATTCTTTCCCCGGCCGCATGCCATATATACAAATACCAACTCCACTGATGGCTGACCATAAACCAGGGTACAACAATATGCAACGTAGGTTAGTTGTGAGTTTCTTAATAGATAGGCAGGTGCAATAACACGTCACAAATTCATAATCCATTCTTGATAAATTGAAAACACGGTACCAATCCTATAGCTTACAAGCAACTTGTGTCTACCATTTGCCTCTTCTTTTTCTTCCTTGCAATTTTCGAACATTATCTTCCAGTTGTTCATCCGCAACGAGATGAGCTTCTTTAATAAATCTCTTGTTTGAACATCCGATGGTAGGGCACCTAAATTCACATGAAATAACATGAAACAGGTTTATGCTCATTCTTACGTACATGCTCATATTTTTGCATTTAAATTAACACTAAAATTCTCACCTAAATTTAGGATTAGCCTTTAGAAGACCCATGATAGCTTTCTTGCCATAGATGTGTTTGCAAAACTTGTTTCGAATGGGATCTTTTAATGGTTTTTTAGTGATAGGATCCGTGGTAGGAACGACTTCACCGGTACCTTCCTCGTCCTCATCTTCATCGTTAATGTCTTCATTATCAAATTCAGTAGTGTCCATTTCATCAGGTTGAATATCAAAGGATGACATTCCACCCTCTTCTTCTTCTGCGTCTGTAGCTTCTACTTACAAAACAAAAATACTAATTATGATCAACAACTTAACTATTTTAGACACGATAGAACCGTGTAAGGCTCAGGCTGTTCCAGCAAGCATTGTTTTTAGTGAGAAAGAATGACCTATTAATCCTATCCTACCTGACAGGGCCGCCTGTACAGCTTCAGTGAATTGTGTATATTGATTTGTACTTTTTATATTCGCCTGAGTCAATTTTTGTTCAAATGCCTCGACCCCTTTTTGTGAAATCTATTTAAATTACAAAATCGTAGTACTCATTAGTCATCAGTTTTATCAATCTAAAACTATATGTCATTATCATAATGCATTAATAGCAGTACTGTTGTAGTACAGTAGAGTACGATAGTTAGTAGTAATAAATAGTACTTGGAATAGAATAGTGTTGATTAGAAAAGTTTAGGTATTTATTCAGGAGTAATAATAATAAGTACAAGCCACGAATAATACCAGATACGGAATCAAGGCTATGGATTTGAACCTCCAAATCCATAGTCGGAATAATTATAATTCCAATATATTAATAATATAATATAAATAACAATCGCCATCTCAATAACGGCAGCAAAACTCCGGAACCATGACCGGGCGGTGGCAAGTTACTTTCCCATGCTGGTTTTTCTTGCCACAATTCAGAGGTGAAAATGTCGCGCCGACATTTTACCGGGACAAGGCCAAAATGTATCACTTTTCCCCTGGTTCTCCTCGCTAATTCAAATGTGACCTCGAGACGAGGTCAAGGATGACAAAGACATGTCATGGTTCCGGAGTATTGCTGCTGTTATTGAAATGGCGATTGTTATTTATATTATATTATTAATATATTGGAATTATAATTATTCCGACTATGGATTTGGAGGTTCAAATCCATAGCCTTGATTCCGTATCTGGTATTATTCGTGGCTAGTACTTATTATTATTACTCCTGAATAAATACCTAAACTATTCTAATCAACACTATTCTATTCTACGTACTATTTATTACTACTAACTATTGTACTCTACTGTACTTCAACAGTACTTACACTGAAGTGGTTTCACATGGAACTCGCTAATTTCAAAAAGTCATTTCTACAAAAATCAGGCTTCTTTAAAATAGTGGGATTCCAAAGTAACTTGACTGCATTTTGCGTTGTTTGGTCTCAGTAGCCCGGCAAAGTTTTAAAAAATTCAAATTTTAATACTTTCCCGCCCTGTAACGTCTACAGTTCTTATCTGATATTGACGAAGTTTGCAGTTTTCTAACGTTAAGACTATTTCCTAAAAAATATTTTCAGGATTTTCTAAAATTCAAAAATTTTCATTTTTTTTATAAAATTGAAGAAAAAATTATTTTTAAGGCCTAATTATTTAGACCAATTTTTTCGAAAAAAGGAATATTTTTGAACTTAAATAAACCCCGAAATTACTTTTCAGAAAGGAGCCTAAACAGTAGAAAATATCAAATTTTGTCAACATCGGATGAGAACTGTAGCAGTTACAAGGCGGCAAAATATTCAAATTTGAATTTTTGAAAACCTTGACGGGCTACTGAGACCAAACAACGCAAAATACAGTCGAGTTACTTTGGAACTCCACTATTTAAAAGTAGCCTGATTTTTGTAGACATGCATTTTTGAAATTGGCGAGTTCCATGTGAAATCATTCCCTTGTTGGTATTAGTAATTAGTGTATCATCTAAAAACAACTTGGCTAGGCACATAATAAAGGCGTTAACACCGCTTCGAAAGAAATTACGTCTGCAATCTGTTCGCAGGATTTCAGAATGGCTGTGTCGTCGGAGTCTTCGTCATTGGGCATATCTTCCACAGCTCTGTTAACAATCCGAGAACTTTCCTCATAAATAAGCTCTGCCTTTATCAGTTGCTGGTACCTTGCACCTAGTCTTTCGATCATATCCGCTTGGGTCTCTAGGAAGCAAAAAAGCAATACATAACCCATAAAGACAAATTTGATATTAAAAACTCTAAGCAGCCGTGCTTGGGTGAGCGGTTTGGACTGCAGACTGTAACGAAATTTACAGCCTCAGACCTGGCTTCGATCCTCGGCCACTGCTAATCGTTTACGGCTCGGTGTTGTACGGTAAACGTCACTAAATGGTTGATTGAAACCGAATCTCCTTCGGTGCTCCTTAGTGACCACTACTTACTGTAGGGGCCTAGGGAATGAGACTCCTTTACTGTGGAGGAGGGGACGGGGATAGGTGAAAGGGTACAAAGACCGAGACGATCTAACGCGGTAGCCTCCTATTTCCTCACCCACAGTGACTGGTTGAGCCTGGTTGTATGAACTTCGGTTAAATCGACCCAATGAATAAATTATTATTATTATATTAAAAACGCTGTTTGTATTTTTATTTTTACTTTGCCTTTGAGGCAATTACCGTTAAGGATAGCAGTGTAATTAAAGTTTCACTCTCTCTCTGTTCAAAGCATAGTTAAACCTTAGATTTTATCAACTACTTACCTAAAACTTCAAATACAAGCTCGGGCTTCAATTTACTCAAATATTTCTAGACACCCGGCTTATATAGTTATATAGTGTGCCCTGAGTGTAGGACGTGTTACTTTTAAGGTCTGATAATTTTACAAAATTAAGTGTAATTTAGCTATAATTAGGTACTATACATTACACCGTTGTAATTCCATTGGTTTTCTGTCTGTACTAGCATTACTTAAAGTTTCAATGTTACTAAATTTAAGTCATAATTATCCATTTTAAAAATATAAAATATAAGTAAAATTACTCATAAAACCATTCTCCTCGTTCACTGTTAGCAGCATGGTAAAAGGGACCCTCTACACATGGCGCACCGCGACATCAGAATTCAAATCGATTTCAGACTCTCAATCTCAGCCTCAAATCACAGCCGCCAGCAGTCACCTACGTCTACAACTAAAACCAACCTACACCTACAATATCAACAATCGTCTCGGTCAGTGCAGTGCATTATGCCATATAAAGTATGAATTGTAATTCGAATCATATTTAATATGAAAGGTAATTTCTAGTAACTAATACATATCATTCAACCATAATTTATACATACTCCAGTGCACGTAACCTACACTCACTTATGGGCATACTAGTGAACATTTTTGATAACCCTGTAACGTTGTAAATGTCTAACTGTGCTGTTAATTTTTGTGATATTTAGAGGGCAGTAAGGGTGCCCAAAATCCCTCACAAAGTTGACTTCAGTCTGGGGTAACAAAGCTGATTTAATTCACTAGTGCATCATAGTTATACATATAATAAAAGGGTTCTATATATACTGAATTTTATCAACTTTTTTCTTTACATACTGAGGTTTTTGTTCCTCCCAAGACATAAAGGCTGTACGATTACAAAACTGGTTTTGCTAAAAATTCAAAATTATAGGATATCAATTACTAGTAACACAGTCAAGAATCAAATGATTCAATTTGTTAATTCTGTCATCCCAGCGCTTGATATATGCTGCAGGGGCTTCTACATATTTCTTTAAGAAAATTATGTACTGCTTTGTTACTGTATTAGGTTAAGTAGAAACTAAGCAAAATTCTCTATCTAATACATGTACTATTTTTGAGGATGATTATACATATTATTTGTGTCATTTTTGTGTAGGTATGTATTTTGTGTAATAATTTTTTTTTAACGAAAGAAAGAATAATATAAACCCGGAATAATAATAATAATATATTAGGAGCGGGCTTCAATACGAGGCAGGCTTTTATTCTTCAAGTAATATTATTAAGTGAATGACAATGATAAGCAATAATAAGCGTTAGTTAAAAACAGCATTGTTAAAAAATCCAGGGTTAATTCCATAATTAACCGTATTCTCAACGAATTTGATATAAAATTTTATTAGTTTTAAAATTCTCAGTATAATCACACGTTATCTTCTAATATATGCCCGGGGTTGTATTAGAACATACCACGTTGATAAACCATATATTACCTTCCAATAGAGCTCCGGGCTTCTATTGGAGGCGGGCTTTTATTCCTGTTGCTATATTATTTGACCCGGCCTGTATTAAAGGCGGGCTTCAATACGAGGCCGGCTTTAATTTGAAGTTTTACGGATGTGTATAAAAGTGAGAAAAGTGTGTTCACAATTGAAACAAACAAGCCCTACCTCCACAACACCTTTTAACTCCATTTTTTCATATAGTGCGGAGGAGCACGTCATTCAAATTATTAGATCACTCTTGAAATATTCGATGAGAATGAAATATTAGATTACGAAGGTTAGGTGTGAAACGTCTTATTATGAGTCATGCCCACATATGTATTAGGCCTGCACATTCTAGTTGAGATTATAGGTTAATGCCAAAATTGTTATGAGTTCAAAAACGTATTTTATGTGGGGAGCTAATTCGTAATAACCGACATCATGCAGTACGTCACTTAATTGCTGAAGCTATGCAAACATTGGGGTGGAAAGTTCTGCAGGAAGTTGAATGTACTGGGGATGGATCAAGGCGTGTTGATATAATTGCTTACAACTTACAAGGGAATGCCGCCGCATGTACTCTCGATTTTACAACCAATGTCCATAATGAATTGTGCCGCACTTAGTTGCTACAGATCCAAAGTAACTCAACTGCATTTTGCGCCGCTCGCTAACAATCACGAGCACAAGTTCCAAAAATTTGATTTTTTGCAACTTTGCAGCCCTGTAGCTCCTACAATTTTGTCCCGATTTTCAAAAAATTTGAAATTTTGTTATCTCTTGAACATTGCTATACAACAATACAACACAAACAAAAAATTATTATTTCTAAATTTTTAATTTTTTCAGAAATTTTATTGAAAACTGAGTTTTTTGAAAGCAGTTACAACATCCTAATTTTATGAAAAAATGAACATTTTAAAAATTTTAATTAATATTTTAGATAATGTTTTAGAGATCACAAAACTTTAAATTTTTTGAAAATCGGCCAAAAATTGTAGCACCTAGAGGGTTGCAAAGTTGCAAAAAATCGATTTTTTTTAAACTTTGGGGCGTCATTGTAAGCGAACGGCGCAAAGTGCAGTCGAGTTACTTGGGATCTGTAGTAACTAAGTGCGGCCAAATTCATTATGGGCACTGGTTTTAAAATCGAGAGAGTACATGCGGCGTCATTTCCTTGTTAGTACCAAAGAAAGGAATCATACTTGATCCCACCGTTCGTATGAAACAGAATGATATAAATCAAGCTGAGGCTGTTCCTCCAGGGAGAAAAGGAATTTCTGACCCGTGCATCCCCTATTTTAAAAATAAACTCGGGCTTACTGAAATCGAAGTTATTGGGTCTCGTGGGACGATTTCTAAAATTTTCCTCAACTTCATGAAATCTGTCTACACTTAGTACGCTGACTAGTAGGTATGGCTCGCCTGTGTCCGTGTAAGGTGATAGGGTACAGAATAAAGCATGAACAAAATTATAATCATAAATAGGAATACCCTCGAAGGTCCCATTCGGTACATCGTACATACCCGAGGGACCCCTTTAGCAAAGTCAGGGAGGGACCCTCCCTGTCAGGCCCAAGGCCTATCGGAGTTAGAAAAAGAGGCATTATACTCAAACGGGTAGGGTACGGATGCCCTCTTCATGCCAGGCCGAGGGCCTGGCACGGGGTTAATAATTTTGTAACAGACGGGGAGGGTATCCGTGCCCCACCCATCCGGCGCATACACCTTGCCCAGGTTGTAAAGGGAGCGTAGAAGAGAATGTATAGCCATACGGGTACCAACCCTGTGCCACGCCTTCAGTCTGGTACAGGTAGTGTACACGCACCCTACCCGTGTGGCTACACATCTTCTACGCTCCCTTTTCAACCTGGGCAAGGTGTATGCGCCGGACAGGTAGGGCGCCAACACCCTCCTCGTCTGTATTATAAGTACGACACCCATGCCGTACGGGCACGGTATACTGCTTGGGTATGGACCACAGGCCCGTTTCCACTATTTTTCTCCTGTTTTGTCCTTATATTTTAATTTGTGTTTCAGCTTATTTCTTTGAAATAAATTTTAATTCAATTCTACAGCAAATTTACTAACATTATAGTGCGACTTGGGGTGAGGGTGCTAAAGAAGGAAAAATGACCAGATGACAAATTTTTTGTTGAGGGGGGGGGGTTAAATTTGATACGGCGGACCCCCCTAGTAGCCCCTGAGGTTCGAGGGTAATGGGACGTCAGCCACTGCATAGTGTTTCCAGGGGAAACCAACGTGGATCGTGGAGGTCTCCCATACGTCAACCCTTCAGTTTTTTGGGGTTTACCTCCTCCCTCTCCTATTTAAACATTTTGGTAAACATACATAAAGTATACACAATTTCTACAGACATTGAATTTTAAAGTCTCTGCTTAAAACACAAAGACATACGATGGACTGTTTTGTATTAGTTACACAATAGTAGGTAGTAGGTATATACGCAAGCGTATCAGGAATTTTGCATGTTAAATCCCATAAGGAAATAGCTATGTACATAAATATGTACTTTATGTTGAAATGATGCAGGAGTGGACTAGTGAATGACGTCGCGTAAATTGTGACGTGTGGGGGGTTAAGAAGTATGCAAAGGGTGGGTGGGGTAAGAATTTAAAAAAAAATACAGAAAAAAAAGCCAAAAAAACATCAAAAAGAGTTACAATAAGAACATATAAAATTTGCATACACATAATGCAATCCATGGTGGCAGAGTAGGTAGAGTAACATATCATATAATATAGTCTTAGATTCAAGTATGGGTTAGGGTGACTAATATTTGTTGATTTCAGATGATGCTGGTCAAATCGAGAATTAGGAAAACAACAACTTTCCAGCAAAAACACGGTAAGCGTTTTTTTAAAAATAATAATTCCGTTTTAAACTAGTGTACTAAGTGTTCAGACGTGTTTTCACAAAGCTTAAATTTAAAGTAGAAATAAACTTTTGAAATATAAAAATTTTAAGAAGGTTAAAAACCATAGAGAGTTACCCATTATTTGTTGTTGAACAAAAATACGAGGACGAGCGATATGCTCTTACATCTCGTGTGGCTGAAATAATGTATCAAATTGAGTATGCAACTATATTTGCAGAACGAGTACATCCACAATGTGGAATCAATTGTCAGGAACATGATAATTGCGTCAATTCCGAAATCCTTAGAATGGTTAAAGAACTTCAGTGGGTTAGAGAAGAATTGCTGTCATTGGAAAGAATTATGGCGCAACAAGGAATTGATTTTAAAACTCAAAATGACAGTTGGCGTTTTGCAAGCAAAATAGTGTTACAATATATATCACAGCAAGATTCAGACGGAACGATATCACAAAGATTTAAAAAATTAAGCAAGACTTTATACAAAAAAACGTATGAAAAATATCCAGTTCAACGTGCTATTAAACCCCTTAGTGATCCATACTTACCCAAGTACCTAATAAGTTCTGAAAAACGAAAGCAATCTTTTATTCTTAAAAAGTGGGATGAAAACAAATTTCCTAAAATTAAGACAATGTGTGACGCAGGATTTGTGTGTATAAACGCTACGACTGCTATTTGTTGCTACTGTGGATTCGGGTTTAAAGACTGAAAAAAAGATGACAATCCGAAAAAAATCCACAAGAAAAGTTTTAACAACTGTCTTTTTAGTCGTATTTCGGAACAAAAAATTAGGTCTTATAATATTCTACCAGAAATATCAGAAATGACTGAAACTCAAAAGCATCAAGAATTGCAAAACTCTAGAGCTACTCTTGTTTGCCCAATGTGTCTTGACAAACCTAACGTTATGCTCTCGTTAGAATGTGCTCATTTAGCGGGTTGCACTACATGCATACAAAAATGTCAAGAGTGTTGCAAGTATAAAACCAAAATTTTAAATCTTGTTCGCATTTATCATTGACATAAGTCTCATATAAGAATATCAACTTTTTAAAACCCATCAGTCTTCTACTGAACTTTCATGATGTCGGGGTTTACAATTACTCTTCTTAGTGATTCATCCTACTATTACTATCCAGAAAATATTATTACTAATTTTAGAAATAAATTGGCCTCTCCAATTGATTTAACTTTACGAGAATTTGAAGTGGCTCTCACAACATGTACATATACTTCAACAGATATATTTTTAAAAGAAAATGAATCTATTGGTATATTAAGAACGGGTGATATAAAAGAGTATAACACTTCTCCTACTAGATATACTGTTTAGACAAAAGTAAACAACCATTACAATCCTATTTACATGAAGCTAATTTAAAAGCACCTTACAATTTTTTAAGTGTCACTGATCTGTGCAATTATATAACATCCAAAACCAATAATGTTTACGAATTAAACAATAACGATTATGTTGAAGTTACTGAAAACAATGACTTCAGCGTTTCATTACTTAAACTGAAGCTTTCATCAAAAATTAATAAAATTTTGGGATTTCAAACTGGTGAAATTCAAGCAAAAGAAAATTGTGTACGAGGAAAAGATAAAGTGTACAAGTCGTTCGGAAATAACTTACTGTTTCTTTATCGTGACATTGTTGAAGATCAATACGTTGGTGACATATTTGCACTACTAGTACGAAGGTTGCTGAAGTTTATAATAATGGTAAACCATTTGAACATGAATTTTACAATCCAACATACCTTCCTGTGAAAAACAAAGCTTAGATTCTATACACACATATATAATGAATGAATTAGGTAATCCTCCACCATTTGAATTTGGAAATTTTAAGTGTACACTACACTTTTGTCCACGCTCCTATTTACAACAACAATGTCTTTCACAGATAAAGAAAGATTTTTATCGCATTCACCATCCACAAAATGGTAATGGAATGCAGTTTGGTGGAAATTTATTATTTTACAGAGCCTCTAATGTAAGACAAAAAGGTAGTGGTTTAGGTTTTTTTTGAAACAATATTTAAAAAACTAATACCATTTGCTACAGAATATATTTTACCACACGCTATGAGTGCAGTTAAAAATTTTGTTAGTGATGTAATTGACGGAAAAACATCTGTGAGGAATTCTATTAGAGACAGAGGAATGACAACATTAAAGGCTGCTCGAAATGAAATTTTAGCTCAGTCGGGTTCTGGCGTTAATCGGAAACGTAAGGCAGCTTCTATTTAAGAATATCCGTATAAAAAATCAAATGTTGCAATAAAATTAGTAAAGGAAAAAAGAAACAAAACAAAAAGTCTAAACAAGGAAAAGGAATTTCAAAGCTACCAAAATTAAATAAAAAAAAGAAAACAAATAAAAAATCAAAATCTAAAACAAGAAAAAGATACAGTATTTTTGAATAATTCAAATGGCTCAACATCATTACCTCAGAAGTGAATTAGATATATTTAAAAAAGATGGATATGATATGTCAATACTAACATCACAAAATTGTGACGTTTATCCAACTTCACTATTATCTGAATCATCTGTTCCTATAATATTTATTTTAAATTCAACAGACGGACATTATATTCAACCTGACAAAACAAGATTATACGGAAGATTTAAAATAACAAAACTCAACGGTGAGAATTTAGATGCTGAAAGCGTTGTCGCACCCGTTTACAATGTATTACATTTATTATTTTAACAGTGTGCGGTTTTTCTCAATGAAACACTTATAACTCCGTCAAATACATACTATGCGTACCGCAGCATGATTGAACGATTACTACTGTTTTCAAAAGAATACAATGAAATTCAATCAGAGTGTGCTAGATATTTCAAAAATGATGCTTCTGCCTCAGCTGATTCTACAAAAAGTAACATATTCAAAATAAGAAGTGAAATTTGTAAAGACAGCAATGTGTTTGAATTCATTGGTCGTCCCCACGCTGATTTGTTTGCTCAACCAGATTTTTTAATACTTGGAATTGATTTAAAAGTTGTATTTCATCGTTCATCAGACGATTTTGCTACGTTTGCTTCTCCTGCCAAGGCAAGTAAACCTCAAGAACATTTTAAAATTCACTTCTTAGAAGCCAAACTTCAAATTGTACGAAACAAAGTACTTTCACCTGCAGCAATTAATCACGTTCGTCAATGGGAAAACAATGAAATAGCTAGTTTGAATTTAACGAGAGTAGATATTAAAAGCTTTTTATTGCCGATCGGATCTTTGTCAAGAATAGAAGGTGTGTTTAGAGGAGGGCAACTACTCGAAAAACTTGTAATTGCTATTGTTCCTAGTACAAATACTAATAGATCTGTAACATCAAACCATTTTATTTTTGGTGATTTTGGTCTATCTTACATTAACGTTTCAATCAACGGTGATACGTGTGAATCATATCCCTTAGACGTTGACTTCAGAGTAGGCTCAAGACGTGTAAAAGAAGCTCTAAGCAATTTATTTCGATCAATTGGAATTGAAAATCAAGATGCAAGTACCGACTATAGCGTCACTGATTTTGTGAGTAACAAAACTCTATTTGTTGATGAAATCTCTCCTGTGACAGATGTACGATGTCCACCAAGATTTGCAAATATAAAAATTGAGTTATGTTTTCGTGAAGCTACTACTATTCCATTAACTATTTTATGTTATACAAATACATTTGGAACATTAAATATTGATAAGAATAAATCTGTATTTTACAGTGATTATTCTCAAATGCAACATTAATTATGGATAAAAAACAAGTAATTACCTTTCTAAAACAAATTTGTACTAGGCGTAAAGCTTATTTTGATTGTATACCATGCGATGAGTTAAAATATGTTAGTATAAGTAAATTTCCAATGTGTTTAGTTGTAAATACTGATCCAAGTACTGAATCCAGAGATCATTGGGTATCATTTTACAAGAATAGTAAACAAGACTTGGAATTCTACGATTCTTATGGATATGGCATAGAGTACTATGCTAAAGATTTTAATGATTTTGTAAATAGATGTGAAAGTAGATGTAAAGAAAATATAAAACAATTACAAAGTTTTAATTCTACAGTTTGCGGTCATTCGGGTATATAGTTTTTATATAAAAGACTCAAAAGATGTTTACCTATTCATATATACTGTTCTTTTTTAAATAATTTTAAACAAAATGATAATATTGTGTACAATTTTATTCGATCTAAAAAGTATTTATTGTCAAAAATTTGTTGTAATGTTACAAATCATCAATGTGTTACACATTTTAGTTACAAATGAATACATTTAAATAGTTTTCCAAATAATTGTTGATACATCATACATACCTTTACCATAATGCCCAGTAAATTTATTAATTCTCGAAGGTCAAGATTTTATTGAAGTGGCTAATGATATTTTTGAAACAATTGTTTTCTTTCTAGTTGATTTAAACGACGTTGGAGTTATAGATTTGTCCATTGCATTTCCTTCTATTTCATCGTCTTCAGTATTGACAGAAAATCTTCTGTATCATAACCTTTTTTTTTAAACCATAAATCATTCATGTAACTCTTCATGGATTGTAATATCTTCTCACGATCAATATCATTAATTATATTATTAGTTGAGATGGTATCAGGTTGATTAATAGTTTTAACTAAAATTGGTTTTTGACTTTCATATTGATGTTTGCTTCTTGCTTTACGAACTTGATCACTGTATAATATTTGTTTTACATCATCAGTTAAGTCAATCGAATTGACAATATCATTTTTATCTTCTTTTTCTTCCTTTAGTTTTATTAAAATATTGTATGAAGACTCTGGCATGACTTTCATACGCTTAACTGCCATTTTTTGAAATTAAACTTGATATAATTGATGATGCAATTGTAGCAAGAATAGGTATAAAGAATCCACTACCACGTTGACAAATAACTCGCTTCTTTTTAATGATGTTTTTTAAGAGATAATAAATGTAGTTGTTTTTTATACGGTCTTAAACGAGTGACTGTCCGTTGAGGGACTGGAACACCTCCTTTTAAAATGTTTTTTGCGCACTCTGCTAAAGTTTTAATTTTATCATTGCTTGCTACATTTATTGCATTATGAGCACGTTTTTTACATTTACATTTGTGTAAAAACAATTGATTATCTAAAAGACGCTTCATGTTAGATGTTTATTGTTGAACATCTCAAACTCAACTGATAACTATAAACTGATATATTATGATTTTATATACTTAGTCCTCAAAAATCACTCAGTCGGTATGAATTCAAAAATAAAACGTCTGTATCCTAATCCAAAATGTCGTGGAAGCTTTTCTGGTTTACATGCATTTGTTCAACATAACAAGGGTATCAAAAAACAGGATGCTTTGGAATTATTACAAACAATTCCAGCCTTTACAGAAAATGTGCATACTATTCTAAGATTTAGAAGACGTCCAGTCATTGTTAGTGGAATGGATGAACAATGGGTTATAGATCTTATCGATATTTCAAAATACTCAAAGTTTTACATGTTTTAGTTTGCAAAAACGAGTAAAATTGTAGGCAAGTAAGGTCGGAGTTACACTTTGTAAACAACATTGACTTCAATGTACTCACATTCAGCTGAGATTTTTCTCGCGTCCACATGTTATTGATTTCTGAAAAAACGCGTTCCGTTGGTGCATTTGTCCCTTTAAAAATTAAGCTCATAATGGGTAATTTAGCATAGCAGTGACAACTTTGGTTAAAATACAATTTAAGACGAAATTATTACAATATTTAATAATAGCACAAGACGTACCTGGCAAAGATAGAATAAACTGAATAATTTTTTCCACATTACTGCAAGAAATAGACTTTTGCTTAAAGTCCTGAAAAATAGCACACCAGCGCTGATCCACTTCAGTCTTATTGTTATTCCATTCTTGCAATTTTTCTTGCGTAACGTAACTAATCACGTTATTTATTTCGTCGTAAATCTGATCCTCATCCATACTTTTAAAGCTCTAATTTTTGGAAGAAAGTAAAGCAAAGTTGGTTCGACAACACTCCAAGTCACCCCAGTATTCAACTCAGTCCAAGTTAGGCTTTTAAATTCAACGTAGTGAACGCCCCATTCCTGCAGATACTCCAGACTAGTTTGGTAGAAAGTTTTTACTTTATTACGCACAGATGCAACTTTAGCTTCCCCTCCATTTTCTAGCTCATTTAATTTGCTCTTAGCCACCAAAGGAAGAAATAAATCATTAATGCGAGAGCTCAGCTTTTCTTTTAGAATTTTTAAAACCTACAAAACAAACATTTCCATATCAAAATACAGCAATACAATATACATGTACATCTCTTTTTCTCAGTATGTACGTTCTAGATAAAAATGTATTAATTTTACCTGCGAAACTTTTGTTATAGTAGTCTTCTAGCCTTCCACTTCCAATACTGCTAAATGAAATATATTAGCTTGACTGTGAAGAAAATACAACCAAAATTCAGCAGCAGGATTCTCGAAAAATGTTTTTAAAACTTCGGGGCATTTTTCCAAAGACAGAAAAAACGACTTAAGCGGATCAAACATTTTTATAACTCTTTCGATGGCAGGTAGCAAGGCTAAAAATCTTGTCTTTGTGTACCCGAGCATTTTAGAGTACTCCGATGAACAAAATTCGCAAAATTCCTTAAGGGTAGCTACTCGTACAGTGTATATGTAGAAATATGAATATATTTTTGCCACAATACTTTCGATATCAATCGGAAGACAGTCCGCGGCTGTTTTAATAGCATTATGAATTATGTGAGCAGCACAGCCTATGCCAACAATGGATCGCTCTAAATTGTCTTTGACTTTTTTGAAAACATTTTTTTTGCCTTTACGCTTGCACCCTCCAAGGTTAGTGTTAGTGTCGTCGGCACACAATCCAATTAATTTAGATTTCAACTGAAAAGATTCAATACACTCAATAAGGTAGTCACTCACAATTTGTGAAGTTTCACCCGGATGCTCGCTCAACTCAAGTATTTTAATCTGAATTCCGTCATCGAGCGTGAAAAAACGAACGAGAATAGGTATAAGCTTTATGTCTTTGTGATTCAAAGCATCGTGGTAAAGAGAAATAAAGTTCACATTTCTTAACTTAGATTCAAGCTCACATTTAAAATACGAAAAAAAACATTTGTAATTATAGCTTTAGTCTTGGTACGAGCACACGCGTACTTTTTATCACACGTGCGTTTTAATATTTGGGATGTTCAGTCAGTAGAACGAAAACTATGATTATGTTTAATAGTGTGATATGAAAATAATCCTTTCTTAGCCGCTAATGATAATTCAGTCCCTCCGAGTGTCTTATTTCTATAATTTTGGGTGATTTTAGAACTGGATGCATTTGCGGCTGTGATATTTTTGTGTTTTTGCGATTGAATGTGGTTAGTTATTGCACTTTTTCCACTGTTTGCTACTGAAAATTCCGAATTGCAAATACTACACTGAACATTATATTGGCGAACACCAGAAACTAGCTTAATATAAGGAAACTCTTTTTGTAAATCGCTGTTAAAAGTACATTTACGTCTATTTGGCATTTTATTAAAGTAATACTAACAACTAGAATATACCACAAGTCGAACTCGACGACTAATGTGGCAGTACTGCGACTACTGCGAGCCTGTGAAAAACAGAAACGTAGAAGCGTGTGTTGGAAACATGTGCTTGATATTGTAATATCCGCACCGACGTTCGTCTGTAGTGCTTATGCTGTGCGGAACGTACAGTTTTAAATTTCGGATGCTTACGCGCTCATAATATTTAAATAAAAAAGTGGCATTTAGCATTATGGTGAATAATCAGTACTCTATGGTAAGACTAGTCTAAAAGCAGTACATGTACTGTACTGTTTGAGTTTTGAATTTTAGCCAGTACTTCAGTCTCAAAAACAGTACTGTACTGGCCAAAACAGTACGAACGGTCAGCCTAAGTTAAAGCCATTTGTAGTTTTTAAAGCCCTACAGTTAGAACATTTTCGGTTTAAAAATATGGAATTAGAGCAATCTGCACTTTCCATGACCACGTAATTATGAATTGGTTAGCTAAAACGATTATTTAAATGAAGAGTGGAAGGGCAAAGATTTGCTTTTAAGTTAAAATGGAGTGAAGTCTCCGTTTTGAACTCGACGAGGGTAGTCGTGTACTTCTCTCTGTCCTGAGTACTATCAGAAGGCCTTTTATTTCCATTTTGGATTTTTTGGGCTTGAATTCCTTTGTTCACGAAGCACCTAGTGGTTGCGGGTTTAGTGTGTCGGAATTTAGTTGTCGATTTTCTCCTATCTTCACCTTGGACAACTTTCGATATTTAATAATAATAATAATTTATTCATTTTGTCGATTTGGCCGCAGCCCATACAACATTGGTTAGATATTTACAAATAGATATTTACAAATTTCTATTGGTCCTTGGTTAGACCTTGTTTGGTTATAGAATCAATTATGTTAATATGATATGCAGTTATTTCTGTTTGTGAGTTATCTAAAAAGTTTAAGATTTATGCATAAATATATATCGTTAAAAAAGTTACAAGTTTCTATTGCATGATAAAGTGTGTACAGTTTAGAATATTGAACTCCGGAGGACAATTCAGCTCCACTTGGCTGGAAACCCTCGAACAATACCGCTTTCCATCTAGATCATTTGCCATTTTTGGTCATCAATTATTCCTACCTATCTACATAATTTAGCAACCTTTGGCAATTCTCAACCGAATTAGACATGCGATATGTCATTTTAAAGCTATTTTAAAATAAAAAATATAAAATTCTTTGAAAATCGAAAATTATTTAATTTACTATTTCTTTTAATCATAATTAACTTTAAATGTCCAATTTTAAATTAAAGCTTTCATAATATTCGCTATAAATATTGTTCTTCTTCTCATTCTCGTCATTTTGAATTATTGCGTCTTCATATTTGAAGAGAGTTACCGGTCGAAATTTGACATTTTAGGTTTGGCGGGAAATTCAAAATTTCAATATTCCCTTATTTCTACATGTCTACATAATTTCTCTCATTTTTGCATTTCTCAATGACATTTGACATGCAATATATGATTTTGAAGCTCTTAAAAACAAAGTATTCATTTAAAATTGCAATTTATTACATTTAGTTTCTTTAATTATAATTAACTTTCAAATAGCAATTTTTTAATGCAGATTTTAGCATTAAAGAGTAATACCCCATATTACTGTTAAGGCTACCAAAAAACAAGGGCTTTAGCCCTTGTTTTTAATGTATATAATATAGTATGCCAAACATATAGGCATCATGTCCGTGATACTTTTGTGATGATTTAGTGAGAAAAAACTGCTAGTGGGAAGTTAAGGGATCTGAACCGTTGATGGGAAGTTTTAATGGGGTACAGGTACTAAAAGCACGTGACAGGGTGAATTAAAGACTCGTCATTGGATCGGCCAGTCTCAGGGTTGACACTAAGAAATATTTACTCACCAGAGCAAAATTCGGGGGCAGTTCTGAAGCACAGCACTGATCAGGGGGAGTTACGGGGGCAATAATGAAGCACAAGCACTGAGCAGAGGGAGTTACGGAGGCAATAATGAAGCACAAGAACTGAGCATAGGGAGTTACGGGGGCAATAATGGAGCACAAGCACTGAGCAGACAGTTACGGGGGCAATAATGAAGCACAAGCACTGAGCAGAGGGAGTAAAGGGGGCAATAATGAAGCACTGAGCAGAACAAATCACGGGGGTAATACTGTAGCACAAGCGCTGAGCAGGCACTACTGAAGCATAAGCGTAGGCATAGCAAATCACGGGGGCAATAATGTAACACAGGCACTGAGCAGGACAATTTAGAGGGCAAATATAAGCATCACAAATTAATCATAGCCAGTTACGGAGGTATACTGAAGCACCGATATATATTGCTGTTTAAGGTATAAAGTATCGTCGGTGAAATAAGGTTATTCGTCCTCGATACATCTGTAGTAGAAGTTTCGTATTCTTAGGGCCTCATCCCAGAAATTGAGAAGTTATTGAGATAGCGTATATCTACATATCAAAGCTGTTTTGCATATTGTCAAAACTAACAAGTTGGAAGATATGTAGCTTCAGTGGAGAGGCAGTGCTTGCCACATTGCTGCTCTACTGAAGCTATTTAGGAGTTGTCACAACGTATTTTTGGGCACGTTGACCCTAGCCAATAGCACTACCGGCAATCGCTAGAATATCTCTCGTATTTTTGTGAATAGTTTTGATTATCTTCGCTTAATTACATGCAAGTTAGACTATGTGCTGGTATTTCGGGAATTTGCATTCCACCAACGACTTCTGCCGTTGATAAATAACAGTACTATGGTCTGATTAAATTGTCAATTCTGAGCAACTCATAGGCATAGTCATAGTCACTTAATAGGTATACGCTTATAGAGATTAAATTGAAAGTTTAGTGCGAAAGTTTCTCGTTCTTGCTCACGCATACTTTATAACGAGTAAACAAAGCAACTTTCATAAATAAAGACATGTTCATAGTAAAAAGGATCGTTCTGCAATGGGCCTATCAGTGGCCTGAGCGGCATTTCAGTAGCTTCATGTTACTGGATCTCCATCAAATACAATACAATACAACAAGTTAAAATGGAAGGAATCAGATTTGATCCTTCAATTACAAAATTTCGAACCCTGTGCAGTGTTATATTAAACTGCACTGTGTGGTGGTATATTCCACGGTACGCCACATTGGCCAAAGATAAAAAAATAAAGTTGATGTCAAAATGTAGGAAATTTATTTCTCTATCGAATAGTATACTGAAAGGTAGTAATATGCAGTTATCGTATTAACAGGAGCCAATAAACTGCGGCAAGGATTTTAAGTGTAGTAATTTTGTAAGGATTCTTATTTCTTGCTTAAGTAGCACCATTAATATGCCCAGAGGCAATTCATACCTTATCTACGTTTATATACACCTCTTGGGTTAAGGGTTAAAAATAGGTGAAGTAACTCAACACGATACCGGACACCGGAGCCCGGAGACCGTGATTCGGATTTTATTAAAATTTATTGAATATTAAACAACGGATTTAGCCCTCAACAGCAAGATAAGGCAGTCTGAATTTCTGGCAGTAACGTACATACAATACAGTCAGTAGTAACGAACGAAGACAGTTAACTACGCCATTTCTTACGTGTACACATACCACTATTCTCATTATATAATAACTAAACTTCCGGGAAAACCCAGGTAGAATTTTATATTTTGAAAAAAATTGTTTATTAGAAATAAGATTTGACCAAATTGTGACCTCACCATTAATCAGCTACTTGAAACATGTCCTACCATACAATAACCCTACCTATTTATAACTCAGCGCACTACTGTTGTATTTTGTTCACAAATCACAATTGTGATTTCGTTTGTGATTGTGAAACCAGAATCACAAAGATATGAAGAGTTATTTGGCAAAACCAGATAAGTCCATCAAAACAAACTTTACAGGAACAGTGAATAATAAATAAACGGTGACAGGCGTAACATGGTTGGTTGTTTTAACTCAATTTTTTTCTACAGCATAGTGTGCTTCATTGAAATAGACTCAGACGTTTTTTGGGAGTAACTTCCCCCCACGCACGAATAATTCACCTAGATAATTATTTATTGTTGACAACTAACAAGGTGCTATGTTTAAACCTTGGTTGACCCCCAGGGGTCAAGAGGTTACTTCACAATTAAATAAAAACCACAAAATGGGTGTTTCATTGAAATAGACTCAGACCACGGTTTTCCTCATTCAAACACGTCTAACTTTTGAACCAGTAGATGAAAAAATGCAAATTTTCGTAAGCTTACTTACAGATGTATTACATATAACTGGAAACACTCACTTTGATCACAGAGTTACAATAGCACCACTGACTGGGGAGAGAACTGGCCATCATCGCGTCACTTACTTTTACCATTATTTCTTATCAGGCGGTTCTGACTTGTTTCAGTTATTAGTCACTCACATTTGCAACCAAGCAACCCGGCTTTGTGGCCGAGGGGAGATTGTCTCTATCCTCGATAACTCGGCGGTTTCTTTTTGATCCGCTGAGCGAATCCTTAGCCGGTAGCGTACTTGCGTCTCGTTACACAGAAGTTAGTGTAGTGAAAATGCTTGGTGGGGGGAGGTGTGTGAGAACTGTTTGTGCGCAAATAAGGGGAAGTAGTGTACGTTTCCGTTCATTCGTGTGTAGAGACGAAGACGGCGTGCTAATTGTGCCTCGCAGGCTAACAGCTATTTCTTCGTGCAGTAGCATAGTTGCAATACCATTCAGCAGACCATACATTGCGCTCTTCATTCCATAGCATCTGCTATTACTTTCATGCTGCGTCCATATACGTGATGTAAGTACGTGGGGCATTCGGCGTTGGGTGTACTCGTTTGTACTTTGACTGGTCCTCAAAGTACACTCAGGTGCAAATACCTTTCGCCCTAGTCCTCCGCAAGGGAAGAAACAGAATAGGTCCTGAAGAGGAGGGTAATCTACCTGGACTGCAATGGAGGTCAGCAGTAACATAAGCTACAATCCGTAATATACATATTTAGTTCGTAAGACACAAGTCGTGTAGTGTAGCTAATTTCCGTTGGGGAACGCTTCATAGGTAGTGTTCAGACCTTGTGTAAATGTTAGAACCAGACAACAAGCCATTGCAGAAACGATACAATATTAATTATTAAAACACAAAAACGGTAACAATAAGATTATATAACGTACTCTGAAACCTAATAAAATAAATCAAAATGAGTTAAAATGTAAGTACGCAACCTAAGAAGTAAATACTAAGTAGACCCTAAAACTAGAAACTGTCATTTTACCATAATTATGTCAGAAAAAATAATTTTTACACTTAAATATATTTTGTACCCATGTACAAAAAAAATTACAATTCCCTGAATTTTGCTATACATTCCACGCTGAATTCTATATACAGAATATATTAATTATAAAAATTAATTGTATATTATTTTTTATATATACTATTTTTAAATATCATTCAGTGTGTCTGCAATGGCTTGTTGTTGTCTGGTCCTGGTTCTAACATTTATACGGCAATTATTCCTAATATGCAGGATATATTAATTAGAAAAATTAACTGTAAAGATAATATCTATATAACTTTTAAACATAATTTTTGAACGACCATCTACATTTATACCATGTTTTATCATTAACAATAATAACATTAATAAACTATTTCAACGATGCCATGTGGTGCATTCATAAATATTTTCTATGCAATTTATTTCTACATTAGCCATGAGTGGCAAATGTCCTAGATTTGGCCGTGGGTAGCAAATGTCCTAGGTTATGGGTTACAAATGTCCTAGGTTGGGCTTTGGGTAGCAAATGTCCGGGTAGCAAATGTCCGTTTACCGGGCATCGCACATCGCATTTCTTTCAAAACTGAACGGCGTGCCACTGTGATAGAAAAAATATTTCAACTGCAAGATTAAAGAAACTACCATACAATATAAAAAATATCAAGCATTAGAATTTGAGTGCTGAGAAATACAAAATTCAACAATACCTGGATCACAATGTGATAAAATATCCTTGCACAACTGCTTGATTGAATCCATTCCAAATCTGATTGCACCAATGACCTGGTCGGGCATGTCCGCCTCATCTCCATCTTGGACAACTGCTCTATGTCTCGGCATGCTTTTATCTTTTCACACGAAATATACTACTTTCACATTTTACAGATTAAAATTCTCGTGTTATACCCGTTCCGCATTGACGACTTATGGAGGTTACCTTCGTAAAACACCTAGCTAGGTGCAGTGCGGAGAGCTTCATCTAAGCCTAAGTAGGCGTGGTTTACCCTAACTTTTTTTAACTACCTCCGTAAATCGCGTGAGGCGAGACCTAACTACATACGTAGGTAGGTGGTTTGTGCAGTGCCGGTGATACCTAACTAAAGGTCCTGCACTTACCACACTTCATTTTTCCCTCCCTCAAACAAGGATGTCTTTGAAACTTTCGTTCATTGGCCCAGAGCAAAAATGAGACCGCGAGTTTTATTGGCCAATCACGACAGAGCTTCTTAGGTTAGATGAGCTAGTCCGGGGTGACATTTCTACGGAAGTTACCTACACGCGTTATTAGTGCGGAGAGGTCTACCTATGTAACCTACGAAAGTTATCTCCGTATGTATGTCCTCAGTGCGCAATGGGTATTACTAGATATACGCGTATTACATTTAGTATTTAGTACAGCATTTAACTATCACAAATGCACGCAGCAAAAAAAATGAAATGTTACTTCATTTCATGGATGCAGTTGTAAAAAGATAGTCATATTCCCAATAGAAACTAGTACCGTGTACGTAATTACTATTTTGACAAAATTACGATAAGTCGCAGCAAAGTGCCTATTAACGAACAATCTCAAACTGTAATGTTCGCGGGCGGTTTTAACCGCCGGCTTAAACTAAGCGGTTTTAGCCAGTTAAAACCGTTCCCTAAACGTTATTTAGGTCAAAACAGCATTTACCGGCTGAAACTGATTTAAGTCCTAAAATTAAATTAAAGGTGACTGACAAAATAATTTTTTATTTCCCTTAAGATTAAACAGTATTTACAATGGTTACGTACTGCTGTTTTGTAGTATTTCATCATGGAAGTAGGCAAATAATAAGAGTAGTTACTTTTAGTTAATTTTGGATCATTTGAGTGAAAAAAAATGCATGCCTGCGCCATCTAGCCGATTTTTTTGCAACTAAAGTTTCCAAAAATTGCCGTCAGGTGGCGTCTTAACCTAACCTATAGTTCCGAAAGTTGCCGTAAGGTGGCGCCACCGCCTAACCTAACCTAACCCACTAACCTAACCTAACATATGGCGCTGATGTCTAACCTTACCTTACCTAACCCAAGTGGCGCTGGTGTCGTACCTAACCTAACCTAATGGCGATACCGTCTAACCTAACCTAACCTGACTCAAGTGACGCTACTGTCGCTTGGCGTTGGTTCTGGCATGACATTAGATGTGTGGCGCTAGTGTCGCTTAGAGTTGGTTCTAGTATGACATTGGACGTTTCACGCTAGTGTCGCATAGTGTTAATTTTGGTATGACATTGGACGTGTGGCGCTAGTGCGGCATAGTTTTGGTCCTGGTCCTGTGGCGCTAGTGTCGCGGGTGTTGGCTAGTGTTGGTCCACGGCTGACGTTGGATCTATGGCGCTAGTGTCGAGTCGGTCGAGCAGTCCGAGGTTGGCGCGAATTTTAAAATCTAACCACTGGTTTGAAGCTTAGTCATTGACTACCTCATGGATTTGGTACTATGTTAGCTAATGCTTATGTCCGCCATTTGTCCGCCATTATGCTCTATGTCAATCATTGTAGGCTATGTCCGCCATTTTGCCCTATGCTTGCGCTCTACACCATTGGTCCTTGCTCTCTATGTATGCAATTAGCCCCGTCCCAAGGAGCAGCCCGCCTTCGCCCTGGGGTTGCCCGCCCTCGCTCTGGGTTGGCCCGCCCTCGCCCTGGGGTTGCTCGCCGTCGCTCTGGGGTTGCCCGCCGTCGCTCTGGGGTTGCACGCCCTCGGGGCAATGCCCGCGCGTGCCAATGCTTTGGAGATTCGTTTGCCTTTTGAATTGCATGCTTTTTATTTTTTACATGTGAGCAATGTATGAAAATGTTTTATTTTTAAAATAAACCCGTAATTTAATGTTTAAAAATGCCAATTGTTTTTATTATAGTTTTAGAAATTTGTTTACAATTTTTTAAAATTATTTTCAACTTTATTCTCTAAAATGTTTACAAATTATTTTTTTGTATTTTGTTTTACTATTTGTTTAAATTGTTTTTTAAACTTAAGTTTTCTTAAATGTTTAAAAACTAAACAATGTTTTTTATGTTTACTAACTTTTGTTTTATTTAAAAACTATTTTTTTACTTGGTTTTAAAAAGTTATTATGTTTTACTAACTTCAATATTTTGTTTTACAAACAAATTTTTTTAACACTCATTTTTGTTTTTAAAAACATTTTTACAAAACTTAATTATATCCTGTCTATTTTGTTTTTCACTGAGTTTGTTTACAATATTTTTCAATCGTTTTTTGTTGCATAGTGTGTGAAAACCATACAGTAAACTAATGTTTAAATTATTACCGTCTGGATAATATCTGTTTACATCTAATCCATGAAATATTTGTCTACATTCATTAGATATAATTTATGATTAATCGATCTAATAAAATTTACAGGTAATCGTTTGATTTTTGCCAAAGCTATTAAAGAATTCACATTCGCGTTCAGATATTATAAACCATGCTACCCAATGAGATCCGTTATTATTAATTGTATCTATATTTTGCACTATAGCTATAGGGTAAGTAATGAATTTTACTTCTAACAAAGTATCAGCTGCTACAATATATATATATATATAGGTATCTATATTTAAATCTAATAGTAGTCTACGAAGTGCTTCTCGAATAGAACTAACACCATGCGACACTAGCGTAAAACGTCCAACGTCATACCAGAACCAACTCTAAGCGACACTAGTGCCACACATCCAATGCCATGCCAGAACAAACGCCAAGCGACAGTAGCGCCACTTGAGTCAGGTTAGGTTAGGTTAGTCGGTGTCGCCATTAGGTTAGGTTAGGATAGACACCAGCGCCACTTGGGTTAGGTTAGGTAAGGTTAGACATCAGCGCCGCAGGTTAGGTTAGGTTAGGAGGTGGCGCCACCTTAAGGCAAATTTCGGAACTATAGGTTAGGTAAAGACGCCACCTAACGGCAACTTTCGGAAACTTTAGTTCCAAAAAAATCCGCTAGATGGCGCAGGCATGCATTTTTTTCACTCAAATGATCCAAAATTAACTAAAAGTAACTACTTATAAGCTGGAATCAGGCCCGGCTGGACAGATGGTGCTAGGTGGTGCGATGCTCCAGGGCCGGGCTCTACTAGGGGCCGGGCTACACGTTCCTTCAGCCTTTCAAGGGGCCCGTAAATATTGATTTTCACCAGGGCCGGCCAAAAAAGTTTCGCCGGGCCTGGCTAGAATTACATTATTTTTGCCGAGTAATATAAATTTTTTTAACGTGAATTTTGAAGGATTATTGGCACTGTTTTTATTAATTTGCTGTATTATTTTAAAGTAGAAACTTAAAATAAAAAAATAACTTTGTAGCATGCTAGTTTTTAACAGATAATTTTGTTTGCTGACAATAATGCTTGATATAATACATACAACAATCGTATATCTTATTTACTTTTCACTTAGTATTTAATTTTAACCCTTCCATGATTAAGCTATTTTGAAACTTTTGGCCCGCAAAACTTTGTAAATAGCTATTTTGGTAAAAATCCACTAGGACTAGGAGCTGGTCTTGAGTATTATTTCACAACACATATCTTACGACACATAACACAATTACGAGTTTGGGGGGAAAATGTACGCTGTTACTTATAGGGGGAAAAAGTCCGGGGGGAAAATGACCGGGGGGAAATTGTTCGGGGGTAAAATGTCCGGGGAAACTTTGTCCAGGGAGACTTTGTCCGATTACCACTTTGCTTTATAATTTACCCCAATCTCATCAAATTCTGTCGCTGCATCTTAAAACTGCAAGTTTTCAAACTATACGACCTAGATGAAGTGAGAAAGTTAAGTCCGTGAAATGTGGTATGCAGGGTCGTAACTGCGGTAGTCTCAATTATTGTCAATCTCAATGTCAAAATTAACAAATTTTACGTTACGAAAGTACGGTAAATACCTAAACATAATTGCAATATTTATGTGATTATTGAATGACTGGCCCCTTTAATCAAATATTATTTTTGTAACGTTATTCACCTCCAGCGTTTATTGCACTTTCAGTCTCAAAAAAATTAGTTAAAAATCAATTATCATGTAAATAAGTATAGCACAATTAACTTTACACATTTCCTGCTAATTCTGCTTTAACTTGAGAAGAAAGGGCGTCTAGTCTACCATTATTATTTTGCTTAGGGACTGGTTGCTTTTTTCAGCCCTGTTTACACAAAATGCTAATTGAAATTCATTTTACCACGAGGCTGAAAATTGTGCAACTGGCACAGTTGATCTCAATGATCCCACAGGAATCGTCAAAAAATGACGTCATGGGTAGGGTCAACTGCTTGACCACTGTTCACATCTCGCGCTAAAAATTTCCATTAATGCAATGGTTAAGCTGACGGTAGTGTTGATCATGGGATCCTAAAAATGAGGGTTTCACAATTACGTCATTTTTGGACGATACCGTTCTACATTTTACGATACTATTAATAATTGTGTCTTTAAACTACACTTCCTTTATTTTCACATAATTGCCAATAACTTATGCATGGTTTTCGCAGTCCCACAGTTAGAAGCTTTCACGGTACCACATTTAGATGACCACTTTGAAATGACTTTATTTTTGTCTAAAATCCACCAAATTAAGGGTTCAATTAATATTTTATCTTAATTTTAATTAACTTAAGCCGACTAACTCCAACTATCTCTCCGCAATCAGTTTCGGTGAGAATATTTTTGGAGCATTAATTACAGGGACTTGAAGAAAATGAAAATAAATTTTCCCTACTAGAAGTTACCTTTCCTCATTAGTTAGAATATATTTTTCCCTCGGCCGCCGAAGGTGGGAGGGAAAAATTTAACCTATCCGTTTTTAGACAGCTTTAGGAGCCTGGTTCAGTGTTTACTTCGATTATTTTACTTTACATTGGGACATGAGTTACCAAAGTGGGGCGTGAGTTACCGAAGTCGGGCAAGAGTTATCGAAGTTGGGCATGAGCTTCCGAAGAAACCCCTAGCACTTCAGTAGTTGAACCACTGACCCGCCAAGCCGGGATTGAATAACGATATGATCAAAATACTTCTCTGAATTCATTTAAATGTTATTATCATTGATTCCATTAATTTTTAGGCAATAAATCAGTGCTACAGAAAATTGCATTTAATTTGGCCTATTCTTACGCGGTTGAAAGTGAACTGACAGATGTTCATAAATCAACCTACTTAAATCCCCGATTCGAAACTCCAATTCATACTCCGTACCTAACTGATACTTATTAATATTCTAAATTAATTTAGACGGACTAACGAAAAAATTTTTCCCATGATCAATTAATAAAAAGCATTTATTTTTCGCATACTTTGATCTCGTGACAAAACTTATACGAAATCAAGCTGTTTGGAGTTTCCATGAAATTCTAACAAAAAAACCAATAAAAATCTTATTTTATTGTAAAATATCTCAAAAAAATTTACTCGCTGAGATACATGGCCGTTAAAATCATTGCTCTATCTTTTTTCTAATGCACTTTTACTGGTTGGAAGGTTTCCGCCGGTTTTAGCCGGTGGGCAGGTTTTTATTCAAATAGGGTGGCTTTTTCTGAACCCTGTGTGAACCCACCACTGTGACTATGATATTCGTAAGCTCCCAAGACTTTGAACGTTTAATTTCATTTTTTTTTTTCAGACAGCCAGTGCCGTAAAACTTACGTTAATATATAAAGGACACATCCCCTCACCTCACAGCTGTATTTGTATTACTAGTTTATTATTAAAAGTTTAAAAAAGCTTCATGCACATAGTTCTGTGCTTATTTCAAGCTTACCTAAGTTAGTAAGTACGCCAATGAAACACTTTTGATGGGCTAAATATTCTTGTATTCGTCCTCCACTATCCACACTCTTACAAAAGATCCTAAAGAACTACAATTTTGTAAGATCGTGCTAACAGGTTTAGAAGGTACTCGGACCAGTTAATCGCGAATTTTAAAATTTTGGAGAGTGGGTAAATCGGTTAGCTACACGCAACGGCGCTGTTTGTTATCACATCATGCATCAGTCAAATTAGTTTTTTAGTGTTGGTACTGCATTTAAGATAGTAGTGTTGCGAAGTGGTAGAATTTTAATTACTGTAGCATATGTCATAACTGTAACATTCAGCGTGTTTAATGAAATTTGGAAGAAACATGAGGTTGACATGTTAGGGCACTTCAGCGATTTTACGAGATTTTGGACTTTTTCCTTACTATATCTAACCTAGTCTTAACACTTCTAATCCAACTAGTAAGAATTTTCATTCGAGGGTCTCGCAATTGGACCATTTTTCGTGGAAATAAAATTTTGTCCAATAAAACCAATTTAATAGTAGGTATATCACTTATTTAGCATACATATATATAGTCAAAGTAGTATAAATGCTTTAACCGCGGCTGTGTAAATTTTACCTTTTGTAATGTTGTGTGGATGTGTTGTGTGTAGCTAAATATGAAATAAATTCCCTGCTCTCTAATTTAGATATGAACCAGTCAAAACCTGTTAGCGTGATCATGCTAGATTACAGTTAAGATCATTTCTAACAGTTGGCACAAGATATACAATTGACGAGTCCCATTTCCAGTTGAAATTCCACAGCGTTTACGATTTAGTTCAGTCAACCAGAACTAATCAAAATTCGACGGTTTAAGGAATATAGTCGTCATAGACGACGAAAAATAGTAAAATACCCTTCTTCTTTGTCCTTGGTTGAAGGTCAACAGTGGCTATAGACTGTAGCTGACTATAGCTGATTTGATTTTTAATTAGATTTTGTTGAGAGAATATGTTTCGCAACTCCGTTGACTGGTTTTGGGTTTTGTTACTGCAGGGATTAGAATCTACCATTCTGGGGTAACCAATTCCCCAATAGATTATACAAACCACCGCATTCATCATAACCACCGGCATGCATATACAACGTATGAGCAACGTGAGTGTTATTTAACAAGTCATGCCCCAGTGTTGCAAATTGTTAATATAATATATAATAATTTATTCATTGAGTCGATTTGGCCGCAGCCCATACAACATTGGTAATTTACATTTGGTTTTGCAATGATATTGATCCTTGGTTAAATAAGATATATGTATAAGATATAGAGTATAGATATCAGTATGTATGTATAAATGTGCGTTGGTAGTTTCTTGAGTTTTGTTTTTAGCCTGTAAGAAAAGCATGGTATGAATTAGGGGGTTTCTTCGGTAAGTCATGCCCAGGCCGGTAAGTCATGCCCATTTCGGTAAGTCATACCCAACTTCGGTAAGTCATGCCCCATTTCACTTCGGTAAGTCATGCCCCATTTCACTTCGGTAAGTCATGCCCCATTCCACTTCGGTAAGTCATGCCCCATTTCACTTCGGTAAGTCATGCCCTATTTCACTTTTGTAAGTCATGCCCGACTTCGGTAAGTCATGCCCCATTTTTTTGTTTAAAACACTGAACCAGGCTCCTAAAGCTGCCTGAAAACGGTTAGGTTATATTTTTCCCTCGGCCGCCGAAGGCGGGTGGGAGTCAGTTTGGGGGGGGGGGTCAGTTTTTCCTGCCTTTGTTACGGCGGCCGAAAGGTCAGGGTAAATGTATCGCATTTTGTCTTTTTCCTTCTTTAGTTTACTTTTTGCCCCTAGCACACTGTTACGGTCGTTTAGAGAGCGGAAAGGTTCACAGATCGTGTCCAGTGGAGTCGCCCCTGTACTTTTCAGCCTCCTGACGCTGTCTAAGTTTACTGTGTTGAGCGCTAGAGGGCCATGAATAAAGTTGGTAATGTCTTCGGTGAGTGTTGTTTGACTTTCCTCTAGTTTGGCCTCAAATCCAGTGAATATGAGATTTAGTCTTCTAGCGTTGAGCTCTACTCTAATGAGTCTTTGCTTCAGTTCCTTGTTGATAGAGGGGCCATAAAAGTTTTGCTCTTACGTCACCATTTGAGTTTTAAGCTTTTGATTCTCCGTTATTACTATTTTAATACGAGCAGATAGCTGTAATACTGTATCTGTTAGACCAGTTTTAATGGTATTAAGTCGCTTTTGGATGCTATTTTCCGTAGGTGCTATTTTTCTGACAGCTGTGTTGTGATGTCCAAATTGCCCTTTGTAATAGCGTCCAACATTGCCGCCACATCTGTCCTACCGCCACAAGGGTTTTGACTGGAATGTTGTTTTAGTTTGTTGATGTCAGGGAGGTTGTTCGCGTTTGCGATTTTCCTTTTTTCGCTTCTTGACTTGTTTCGATAAATAATAGTTTTTGCTTTTTGGTTTCTTCAGCTATGGAGCTTGCGTTTATTTTATTGGGAGAGGGGTTTTGCTGATTTTATTCCTGTCTACAATGTTGTTTGGCATTTCAGTTGTTGTTGAGGTTTGACTGTCATATGCAGTTTTGACGGATTTTGTGTTGTCTGTTGGTAGAGTGTCGGGTTGCTTGACCATGTATGGGGTATACACATACACTTATAAGCGTCTTTAATGAGTAGTTTCTTAGTTCAGAGTCGGCGTCGCCGATTTCTGAAGTAGCACTGAGTTTTGGTCAAATTCTCCTTTATTGTTATATGTAGGCGTCAGGTATTCTGCTTCACTTAAGTATGGGTATTTACTAGTGCTTTAGTGTGCTTTGCATCAAATTTTGCTCCTAATAAGTCCGTTCTACCCTCCTTAACTTGTTCATTAAGTCATGTGCTGTTGGGTAGCTTCTATGTACAAGAGGTGTTGAGCAGTAAGGTGGCTGTCGGGTGATGTGGAGTCGGGGAGCTTCTGTTTAGATTTTTGGTAACTGCGAGATAGTCTAATCAAAGAAATATTTTTTGTCGGCTGTCGTCGGCTGTTGGTTAACTTGTCTTCAGAAATTTTGCTATTTAAAGTCCAGCGGCTAAGCCAATTTGTATTCTTACTATTGCCACAATTAATGATCAAGAAGAAGAAGAAAAGTAAATATTTATTTACAACTGGCGTCACTATTACGCTTGCCATTTAGACACAGTAAGAACAAAAGACATCTTTCAAAAATAATTATGATTTTCCAATTTAAAGATATAAATCAACAATTTAAAATTAGCTATGAGACAAATTCATATTATATAAGTAATTATGAGCAATTCGGCAGGATCCTCTAATTGTAGCAACTACTATTTCTTGTATCATTCTTGAAGGGAGTCGGATTTCTTTACGAAATGATTCAAAGAAACCAGTAATAGTACCCCTAGCTCCAACAAGAAGTCCCACTACTTCCAATTTCTTAAGTTTGTACTTGTCCAAAAAATACGGAATACATGGGTTATAATGGGCTTGTTTTTCAATATTCACCTCCTCTGCTTGCGTTAAAGACTGCTCCATACAAATTGTTGGGTCCAGAATATACCCAGTCTTCAAATCTTTACGCCAGCATATAATATCCACCCTTTTTGAAGCACCATCAGAGACTTCCTCATGTACAATCCAGTCGAGCGTTCTTAAATGAGTAGCAATGATAGTTCGAACTTCATGATGTCTACTGGTCCTGAGTAAACTTCCCACGTGACATTTCCCTAGAACATGAGCGAGGGTTTCTTTCTCTTTGCAGTGCCTACAAAGGGATGATTCTAGCGAACGACCTGGAATAGCTTTTACAGGATATAAATAAGCGGACATTTTTAAAGCATTTATCCATTCTGAAGGTGTCAAACCACATTTTTTGACAATAAACTTATTGCCATACGGAAATTCTTTATACATTTCCACACCCTGTCCCCGAAGTGCAAACGAACACCATTGATCATATTCTTGATTCCTCAAAACCTCCCGCAAAATTTTTGCCGGCTTTGTTTTGGGACGTGAATCGAACTTAACTTGCATTTCATCCACATTGAGCTTCAACGAAGCAATGCAACTTTCCATTTCGGACTTTAAATCTTTGACAAATGGAATGTACGGATCTTCACAACTTAGGAGTACAACACAGATGTTGTAATGTTGAATAAATGCCTCCCACGTAGATCGCATTATTTGGAGTCCTCTACACTTTTTAGAGGTGTATAATAAAGCATTAGGAGAATCATGAGGAATAGCAAGGATATCTTTAACTGCGCTGCGAATTATTTTATATAAATCTTTTAGAAATTTTGTAGGCAATTTATTTAACGGCGCCGTTTGCAAAGAGTACGTCAGACACGGCCATAAATATTGATTAATAATTGCAATTTTTTGATTTGGAAACAACATTGGGGTTCCAACTAAGTTTTGCAGATCCTTAGTAAAATTCCTAATTGTTGATGCGGGATCAAAGGAAATTTCGTTTTTGAAATTGACTCCCAAATACTTTTCTAATAGATTCAATGATATTAATATCATCAACAACCAACGGGTCCTTACACAATTTACCTTTTACAATATTGATTACCTTGCACTTGTTAATATTAATTTCGTATCCCACTTTATTAAAGTTGGCAATGGCAATTTTGGTCAATTCACGTGCTCCTTGAATAGAGTCTGACACTAACGCTACATCATCAGCAAACCCTCTTCCTGATACCTTAGGCACATCATTGTGAAGATGAAATCCACACAATGATGACACCTTCAATCGAACGGATGTTGTATATTTGCTGGGCTGTTTATGTAATACTGTTAAAATATTCAATGGTTTCTTGGTTAGGAATTGGGTTTGGACTCACTGATAGGATTATTGGGTTTATTTACTGACACAAAAGTAAAAATTTCGTGAATAAGTGCAGTAAATCACTGATGAGTCACACGATTTTAGCAATGTGACAATAACAGGAAAGGTCAATTATTTTAATTGTCTGATATTTCGATTTGTCCACCTGTGATCACTGCTTAACAACAGATAACACAATTTTAAATTTTTAATATTGTTTTATTGTTTGAAAAAATTTGACCCATTTTTGTTATTGTTAATGTTATTGTTAAATAAATTTGTTTTTGGTATTATTTTTTTTAACTTCGAAAATACGTTTTTGTTATGGTTTTGTTATTGTTGGGGTTTTTACCAACATTCTTCTTTTCCCATATTTTTGTAAAGCAAATATTATGCAATTATTTATTAATCAAAGGTAACGAATGTCATGTCAGTATTAATTCAAAAATCTTGTAATCTGACCTCAATGCAAACAATGCTTGAGAAAGCACCAATATGAAACATAATAAATATTAAAAGAAACGAGTTTTCCATAGGTTATGTATGTATAGTAAAACTTGTGCTGAGTTAGGTACTGAAGTAAATAATTAAAATTGACATCAATAAAAAATTGTGCAAACTTACATAGTTCATAGTTCTTCAGATAAGATTTTTGCATATTTTCGAGAAAATCTATGAATACAAAAATTTTCCGTAAAGAAATACTCGTTTATTTTAGTTGTGTTGTTGATGCTGGGAGGAAAGCGTCCTCGGTACGATTTAGGAGGAAAATGTCCGTGAGGAAAATGTACGGGAGGAAAATGTCCGTATACGAAGAAAAATAAACTGGCCGTCCGCCCCACCCCCTCCTGGCTAAATACAAACAAAATACTACCATTTGATTTATGCAAAATCAATGCAGGCAAAATTACTGATGGTGAAACTTCTGCAGGCAATATGACCACTAGTAAACAGCACTGTTATACCCGCATGACAAAACATAATTAAAAATTTAATTACAATGTTCCTTTAATGTAATGGTATTTAATAGCTTTATTGTCAAATTCATTCAGCACATACATACTGATTTCCAAGAGCAGACATTAATAGGATTTTAATTAACTGTTTAGATAGTACAGTGAGTGTTAAAGGGTGAAAATTTAGACAGACTCACCCTAGTGGAAATCTGTATATGTGCTGATACGGGTCAAAAGACCAAGAATCATGAACTTAGTGGTAATGAAACAGATGGGTTAAGACAACAGTGTAAATATCGATAAATAGAAGGAAACACAAGCAGAAATGAAAATAAAAGGTGATACGGATGAAAAATATGACTTTTATGAAAAGACAGAAACTACAACCGTATGTTAAAGCTCTAATATATTCAAGACGTCTCAAGTTATAATTAGGCCTTTTGAGAGAGGGTGAAAAACACAACCTTTCATAAGCAGTACTTTTTATTCAATCTTCCTTCATCATCCAATTCAATCCCTGATTTCACATTCAAAGTACAAATGATAATTTAATAAATAATTGATGAATTCTGTCGTTGATTTCGCAATGACCACATAGTTGGTCATCGTCATTAAATAGTTGATTTAATTAAAGCGCGAATGAAATCTCTCCCAATTGGAAATTTTGTAATATGAATCTCAAGAATATGTAGAATAATAAATTACTCTGGAATTAAATAACAGTGGAAATATGTATGATTTAAGAATAACTAGTTGGTAGTGAGTGGATTAAGCTTATCATGCAGTTTGTTGTTTACAAACAATCCGTGAACTAAATATTCATACATCAAACAAATTATACATAGGCATGCTTAAAAAAAATTCATATATCATAGAAAATGTACATGCATCATCATTCTAACATGCTCATACTGGCATTTAATAAAAGCTTATGAAAATGTATACTTATAGTTAAACTAAATTTATGTAATGCTTAACGTATGGTGGTGCGTAGTGTGTGTACGTTGAGACATACTGATTAGTAATACCTAGTGTGAAAAGTACTCATATATGTATGTGTTAATACCTTCTATTATTTTGATTGTTGTCGTCTGAAAGGCGGTATACGGCAAGCAAAAAAACCTCTTAATCGTTGTGATGTTCTATTTTACTTTATCAGTAAACTTCACCTCCAAAAACTTTAGATGGGTCGTTCCGATAGTTGATGTAGAGAGTTCCTCGTTTACTGCTGGTAATGCCTGTGATTGTATGAGTACAGTTACATTTCCCTCCTCAGCTGTGTGTTGTTGTTGTGGGCCGTGTGGGGTGTCAATCGCACTTCTTCTACGTATATTCTCATTCTCATCCACTCCATTTTGTCTGTGAATGAGAATCGTCCCTTGGCGGTCGGTTTTTTCGTCCAATTAACTACTGTTTGGTCTTCCTCGTCTTGGTGGGGCTTCAGGTGTTTTTGTTGGTCCCTCCGTTCCAAGTAACTGCAGCTCAGCTTGCTGCTCCTTCTATCTCTTCTTTTTCATTGTCTCCCGGTAACTTCCTTTCCACCTACGCTTTAAAAATGCAGCACTCAGTTTCCACTTAAAGTATATAGCTGTAATAGCCATACACAGAAAAACAAAAATGATTAGAATCAACCACATATACCATGGAGTACTACTATCTCTTTCCCATGATGACGTGTCTATGCTGTTGTCGTCCTCGTCATATGTAATGTTCAGGTTGTTCATGTCTTTCTTTATTCCCATGTGGTAGTCGAGTGTATTCACCAATAGGGGGTCTTTATGCTCGTTAAAGATAATGTTAAGCACATCTCCTCTATATGTGTTGTTAGAAATAGTGAATGTTGTTGTGATGGGCACTAGGAATATTTCGTTGGGGCAGGGGGTGTGTCTGGTGGTACCTACACGTATGTTCAAGCCTGGGCTGTATATGTGAAAGAATGCATTACATACTTTGACTTGTACATTTCCCTTCGCGTCTGCTGCTGTGCTATTTCGACATTTTTGAAGTACATACTTGAGTTTGTCTTTATACGATTTCCGTGGTTTACATTTTTGGTGTGTTGTTGCTACCACTCTGTCCATGAAACTCCAGTCGAGCCCTGTATCGAATACACAGTCTTGTTCCCTTGGAAGCAAAACATTTGGTGGTCCTTGGTATTTCAAATCACACGTCCGATTTTCTTTTCTCTATAGTAAGGTAAATGGGTTCGCTACGACAAGTGTCAGGTTGGGATTGACGAGTGGCACAATGCAACTTAGGTGTAAATTGTCCATTTGTACATCACTTCTACATTGTCAAAATTCTGCTAGCTCCAGTGGACATAGATCCTTGCACGGAAAAGTGAAGTTCAGGAAGTCGAAAAATTCTTCATCCATATGACCACAGCTCCAGATCCTCTTGGTGTGTTGAATCATCGCTCCGCTTTAGGTGAGTCTTGATACCAGGAAGGCAATATCAAACTCCAGTCGCTCGATCTCTTCGGGTGAGTCCTTCCGTTCGCTAATAATTTGGTTAACATCATCAGTAATTTTCGCTATTTGTTTGTAGAAGGCTTTGAAATTCTGTGTGTCTTCCTTAATTTTCAGCTCCAGTTTGTTAAAGTGTTCGGCCAGTTCTAATGTGTGTTCACTGTTCATTTCAGCTCGCTGTTTGGCCTGGTATGACATCCAAAGTCCAGCACTAGTGAAAACAGCGAGAGCCGTCATAATAACATTGGTAAAAACCGATCTTTGTCTCCTGATTTCAGTCTTGATGGGGGGGGGGGGGCAGATCGCCTTGAGAGGCAGAAGAAAAGTATTCTTTTATTCTCTGTGGCATTGATTTTTGAGTTCGTGACCCGCATTTTATATTGTATAATCTGGATACCTGAGTAAATTGCATGGTGATATTAGGCAAATTTGGATGGTATAGTAATTGTATACGAAAAGTGGGGGGTGCTCCGATCTCCGCCAAATAACTGGGCCTTCTACATCTACCGTTTCTGCTCCTCCGCCAAGGATCAACATAAAGAAATACATAAGTCCAAGTAAAAATAGTGGAAGTGTAGAGTGATAGGGAGTGCGCAATCTCTTTGGTCGTGGTGGCTGCTCCTCTTCTTTCCTTGCTTTGTGCAGTGTGGACTTTCTAAAATTTTGTCTCGTTTGATCCTGTCTGTTCTTGTCTGGAACAGGATTTTTGTCTTCCTTTGCTGTTGATCTATTTTAATTGTGAAAAGTACTCGGTCTCCTTCCCTCGTTACTTTTATGATATTGGTATTTAGGTTTGGACGATGTAAAAATTTCCTCCGTGGCCTCGTTCCCCGTTTTGATATGCGTGAAACTCAGTACTGCGTAGTTCTACTGTACTCCTCTTCTTTTGTACACTCGCCCTCCTTTCCTCCTCGCCGTTTGCAGGATTTGAGTTGGTGGCCGGTGTTAATTTTTGTCTTCCTCCCTCCTTGCGTTGTTGAGCTCCGGAGTGGGTGGAAGTTGTATTTTGCCATGTTTTTGTGCTCGATGTTGGCCCCATGGTGAGGAGTGCTCATCTGGTGGTGGTGTGTACAGCTATACTTGCAGCTTGTACTCTCTCCTGTCCGGTGGGATAGATTGAGAGACCCTCCAGATCGGTGGTGGAAAAGTGTGCTCCCGTCTTGGTGGTGTTACGTACAGCATTGTTGTTGTTGTGTACTCCCTTGTTGCTGATGGAAGACAAATTTTCCATTAGTGAAAGTGTTATGTACCGCATTGCTATTGTTGGCGTGCACTCCCTCCTGGCCAGTGGAATGGTGTAAGAGTCCATGTCCGGCGGTGAAGTGTGCTCTCTTCTAGATTGTGGTGGAGTGTGCTCCCTCCTGGCCGGTGGAAAGTTAAAATTTTCGTTGGTGGAGGAATGTGCTCCCTCCTGGCCGGTGGGAAAATTAAGTCCCTCCTAACCGCGCTTACCATAAAGTCTCGAGGCTTTTTATGGTGCTTCTCCTTGTCCGGTGGAAGTCCCGGTATAAGTTGGAGTCTTTTTCGATATTTGTGTGAAGTTTTTGGTGTGTTTCGACTTGTCCTTTCCTTCGTCACTTCGTACCCGGTTAGTACTAGTGGTGGGGATTGAAGACGGGGTTTTCTCGAAAACGATTTTCTTCTGATTCGCGTCTAGCCAGATTGTTTGTTGGGGACGTCGTTTGGGCTCCGGTGGTGGAGATGGTGTACGTAGTATAAAGTTAATGAAGTTACCCGCCCTCCTTGCTTTACAAATACCGCAGTCGGCCTTACGTAACTCGTGCGGTTGATCTGATATTTGACAAAAGGATTGTGCACGTTCTGAAAGAGATGGAAACGCGGTGGGATAGTGTCGACGGATAGCTTTCATCGCCTCCCGCTCCTCCTCTCTATCAGTGTGGTAGACGCTGTTTTTACTACTCTTTCTTTCTACCACTCTAACCATAAAGGCTCAGTGTTCGTCCTTTGGCTCCTTTTTGGATTGATCTTTAGACTGTTCGTCGTCTGACTCCTGTAGATTATCCGACTTTGCCGGTTTTTTCTTCTTCCCTTTACCCGTTTGATGTTGAGGTTTGGGAGTTTCTGATTCTTGAATGAATCTTGATGGTGGTAAGCTTTTATTTGGTCTCTGTGAACGTCTGACTGGTGGTGGTTCAGGTACTTGTGGGGTTTGTGGAATATCAACACCTCCAACAGCTCCGAAGAATTCTTCACCATTGATGACAAGAGAAACTGGCCCCTTGGATATGTTTGTGGTTGGAGTCTGTGATTGCCATCCCTCTACTACAGGTTCTAGAATCAGCAGATCTTGTGTGTTCTCATTTAGAGGAGTTTTGCATTGTATTCTTCCTTGTCCCGGGACGATCATAGGTGTTCGTATCTCCGTAAAAGACACAGTCGTGTTTTATCCTCGGGAAGTCTGAACTACTTCTGCCGATCTTATTTCTTGAGATCCATCAATAATGTTTCCCGAATCTTGATCCGAACTTAGGTTTATCGTACAGTTTGACAATTGTTCAGCCACAATTTCTATGACTGAATCATCTTCTACTGCTGGTACTAATTAAATACTTTGGATTTTGCTCAGGTCAAAATTTGGTAGTTATGTCAGTGGTATGTATCCCAACCCTTCCGACTTGGGTAACTACATAGGAATTTGTTCCCATGTGATTTGAACAGCGAGTTTAGTGGGATACCAGGGTTTATTTCGTTCCAATATTGTTTTAGCCAATCTTTTGCCCAATGGAGTTCGTAATTGTCGTTTAAAACTATTATGTAGTTGACTTCTTTGTTCTTGATCCAACCATTCCCTGTGTATTGCCAGCGCTGTGTTATTAATGGGAATGGTGAACCTGGAGGGGTAGCTCCTATTTCCTCCGAGAGTCTTTCTAGATATTCTAACTCTTTTTCAGGGCAGAACATAAAAGCTTTATAGTCAGATTTTCGTACGGAATGTTCATTTTGTGCCTGACCACTGAAGATAGTGGGAAATGTATGGTCAAAATAGTGTTTTGGAAGATCAGGTGATATGGTTTGCCATTTTTTGATGAGGCTTGCCGCTGTTAGTTTTATTTTCTCCACATATTGAAACATTAGTTCTTTCAGTTGGTCCAGGCTATGGAAAGCTGTTCGCTTACTGGATCTGTTGAGGACCGGTTTCCATTTTCTCCAAAATACATCTTGTTCTTGTGTGGAATTAAAGGTTTGTTCATCATAAATGTTGATCCATTGTTTTGCACTCTTCGTCTAGTGTGTAGAACCGTCTGAGAGTATTAACATGGCTCTTATCCCAGATTTCTCTCATTGTTCTACCAGTTCGATGTCCTCTTTGGTTTGTTGGAACAGTTCTGGTAAATGACCAAACAGACGTATGCATGGATGGTCAACTCAGAGAGTCCAGTTTTCGTAATCTTCCAGTATACTTGTTTCTTCTGCCATAGTGTCCCGAAGGTACTGTCTGGTTTTCCATGAGTTCTTCTGCGATCAGGTTCTTTCATCTTGTCTGACCATCAGGGCTTTATGAGGACTTGTGGCTTCCGCACTTTGTCTTGATCTTCTTACGTGTCTTTTGGACAGCAGATTGCTTTTCATGTTACTTAAGTGTGCGTGCATGGCGTCCCAAGTTTCATCAACTCTCCTTATTAAGCCGTAAACCTGAATATTGTTATCTAATAGGTTACTGTATATGCTTCTCTGACTTGAGTCCGTGACGTTTTGAAGAATATATTCTCTTGCTCTGGAAATACGTGCACTTTCTCTTGAGGATACAGAAGATGGTGATGGTGTTCCTACAGAGGATACACTTGGTGCCACTACGTCTGGATAGTTGTAGTTCAGGGGAATTAATGAATTTGATGTTGTCGGAGAGCTTTCTTGACAAGGAACGATCCTTTGTTCTGGGGTAAAGGAAATTCTTCTATTTATTTCTCTCCCTCTACCTCTTCTAGACGGTGTGTAGGGTAGAGGTTGGACTAGTGACAAATTTTAGGGTGAAACTGTCTGTCCACGGAGTCCAGCTGACTCAGCTGCGTTCAACCAGTTTTGAGTTTGGATGTACCTTTCGGCATGTAGGTCGACATAGTTAGTCATATGCCCGAACACATTCTAAAACTGATCTAGTTCTATTGGTTCTGATTCTTCTACATTCCAGTTATCTATATCAGGGAATAATTAAGACAATTCACCTTGAGAATGTAAATGTGTACTAGATGTGTTCGGTATTGGAATATTCCCTTCCCTATTATCAGTTTCTTCAGCAGCTAGTGTAGAATGATTGTGTTGTTATGATCCTGAGGCTCCAGTAGTAGGTTCGATGTTATCCTCTGTGTCTGGATTAATCCTCAGTCTGGCGGGTGCTGGGGAAGCAGCATCTCGTTTGGGTGAGTTGTTTCTCAAATACTCCGTTTCAAGTGGTATTGCTCCAGTGGAGGCCCTCCCTGTCTCTTCAATATTATGAGAAGTCGGGGTCCTTACGGTGGGTATGGGTTGTTGATCACCCGCTTTCACTGCTACATTGTTGTTGAAATTTTCCTGTACTTCTTATTCTTCAGAATCTGTAGCAGTGTTGTTCTGAGGGAGTAGTGTGGTGGTAGTGGATGTCGGAGCTAGGGGCGTAAACGGGTTTATGGACGACTGAATATGTTGAGCTCGAGCTCGTCTAAGTGCCAAAACTGTTTCCTATTCCTGCATAGTTACCCTATTCCTAATTTATCCATTTTGTGGTGGCGGCAGCTGTACAGGTTCCAGATTCGAATTGGTGTCATCACTGGAGCTATCCGTCTATTCATTTGTTGTTAAGTTTGTCTCTACTCCTTGACCAGGTCGGAGTAGGTATGCATGGTGTTGTTTGCTAGGTGTGCCAACATCGTCATGTTGTAATCCTTCTTCATGTAAGTTCATCTCCTTTGTTGCGTATTCTTGCTCCGAGTCTTCTGTGGACGAGTCTTGATACAGGGGATATGTAGGGGATTTAGGGAGTGTCATTTAATTTGTATGGTCTTGTCTTCTAGATGTGTCTGCATCAGAGAAAAGATCCGCCAGCCTGGGCCTTGGGGTGTCCTCACTCCTTCCACTGCTGCTGCTACGTGATGAGGTGTCCATATGTAAACTTGCCTTCCACGGAGACGAGTGGGTGGCTCGACGTGCAACAGCTTCAATGAAGCTGGCATCTTCTTGAGCTAGATGGGCAGGTAGTGGGGGTCTGTTGCCTTCCTCCTGTCTTGAGGTACTTCTAGGTACTTGTGTGTTGTGTCGCTCGGGGGTTTGTTCTCTCGTATTGTTGTTGGTATGTGATGGGTGATCAATATGGGTGTTGGGTCGACCTACTTCCTGAGATGACGAACTTCTTCCTTGCTGACGTAATCCGCCGCGCCCTGACTTGGAATTTCTTCTACTTCCGTATTGCGAGCTTCTGGCGGTGGATTATGATGTATATTTCCTACTTCTTGGCGAGGACACGCTATCGAACCAATACCCGCATTCATTCTTTTTATGGTTGGGTTTTCCACAGTATGAACATATGATTTTGCTCTTAGCTTTACCGCCAGGTTCGTTCCATGATCCTGGTGGTGGGGAGTTTTTGCTCCTCCGGTGGTTATCGTCATTGCGATTGTCTCTACGCCCTCCTATTTGGAATCGGCGGAAACGGGAACGTCAGCGTTTATTCCATCCTCTTCCTCCAGATCTATCGTCCTCCTGGTGGGCTCTGAAAGCCTGGGGTGGGTTGTATACGGCATTACCTAGTTCTCGTTTGCGGTTCTTGTCGGTGGCTTTTAACAGCTCCAGTAGGATTTCGGGTGTCTTTATTGTTGATACACGCCAGGTTTGAAGGAATCCTACATATTCCTCTTGATCCGAGAGTTTACTTACGGTAAGGCATATGACGGTCTCATTGTCTATTCTTCTTCCAGCTCTGTCGAGATCGTTGATGATGGCTAACAGCTAATTTAAATAACTGTAGCCGCCTCCCGCAGCCATGCGGAGGCCAAAGAACTTCTCAGCAAGTTGAACTCGTTCATCCTCCTTTTTCGGTTCGAACATTCTTGCGAGTTTTTCCATGAGGTCTTGTGCCAAGGTTATGTGGTGCACTTTCAAAAGTACATCTCTATGAAGGCCAAAATATATTGACAAAACGGCTGTGTTATTGGCTGCCTCCCAGTTTGCGATGTCAGTAGCCTCTTGATGTGTGGGGGGCAATGCAAAAACTGGTTTGGGATATGATCTGTCCACTATGACTCCTGAATGAACGGTGCCTAACGCTATTTTCATGTCGACGAACCATCTGGTGTAATCTGAAGGTCCTTTTAATTTCTCAAAGTCGACTAATGGGCGATTAAAGGTTCTGTTACCCAACATATTGTCCTAAGTATGTTTCTGGGCCGCGGCTTTAATTATGGTAAGTCTAGATTTTAATGCCGCGTTCTCTAACTGCAGTGGTACGCTTGCTTTCTGGTCCGCCAGCAGGTGTTCAGATGCTCCTAACTTAGCTTGCAGTTTCTCTATCTTTCTATGATAATAGGACTTAACTTTACGTACCTCGAGTTTGTAGTGTTTATTAGCTTCTACTACTGTCTGCTCTGCAGTGAGGACAGGCTCCGTTGATCTTCTTGTTTGAGGGCCTGACTTCACGACAACCTTGCCTGTAAAGATTTAGGTGACAGGGGATGATTCCGGAACTCTGGTACTCGGTGGTGGCTGTGGCTGCTCTACCTTTGGTTCTGGAATACCCTCGGTCTTGATTGCTGGTTTCTTGTGTGACATGGGATTATTGTTTCTACACTTTGTCAATCACTACCACTTTCAGATTTCACTAGCCACATCCTTGAACTACTTAAGAGATGTGGGGGAAACTGAGAACTGTTCTTCACAAAACCATATGGAACTGTCTACACTTGGTTTGTGGAATAAATAATACACCACTACGCGCTAGTTAGTCTCTTCAACTGCGTAGGTCACTGTATTCTTCCACGAAGGGTAATTTTCTATTCACTTTACTGGGGCTCTCGCGCTGTAAGCTATCTCAGTCACGGAGTCTGTGGATTGAAAACTGCTCTCTAATTCACTTTCTAATTTTTACTTGTTAACTACCTGCACTTTTCACAAAGTTGCTAAGTAGTTTTGATGTTAATTTACTTTCTGAACCTATCACGATATTATTCAAAGAAATTTGTACTTTTAAAATTTTGTAACAGCTGTTGTTAATTTTACGTAAATAAAATTCGATTTCGAAGATAAATTTTGTAGAATTTTGGTAATTTTCGTAGATAATTTTGACTTTTAGATTCGTAGATTCGGTATAACCCTCTGTTAAGAGACGGCGTATAACGAGTTATCTTCGAAGAATTTTGAACATTCGCTAACCCTCTGTTAAAAGACGGGATATAACGTGTTAAAGGGTGAAAATTTAGACAGACTCACCCTAGTGGAAATCTGTATATGTGCTGATACGGGTCAAAAGACCAAGAATCATGAACTTAGTGGTAATGAAACAGATGGGTTAAGACAACAGTGTAAATATCGATAAATAGAAGGAAACACAAGCAGAAATGAAAATAAAAGGTGATACGGATGAAAAATATGACTTTTATGAAAAGACAGAAACTACAACCGTATGTTAAAGCTCTAATATATTCAAGACGTCTCAAGTTATAATTAGGCCTTTTGAGAGAGGGTGAAAAACACAACCTTTCATAAGCAGTACTTTTTATTCAATCTTCCTTCATCATCCAATTCAATCCCTGATTTCACATTCAAAGTACAAATGATAATTTAATAAATAATTGATGAATTCTGTCGTTGATTTCGCAATGACCACATAGTTGGTCATCGTCATTAAATAGTTGATCTAATTAAAGCGCGAATGAAATCTCTCCCAATTGGAAATTTCGTAATATGAATCTCAAGAATATGTAGAATAATAAATTACTCTGGAATTAAATAACAGTGGAAATATGTATGATTTAAGAATGACTAGTTGGTAGTGAGTGGATTAAGCTCATCATGCAGTTTGTTGTTTACAAACAATCCGTGAACTAAATACTCATGCATCAAACAAATTATACATAGGCATGCTTAAAGCACAAATTTATATATCATAGAAAATGTACATGCATCATCATTCTAACATGCTCATACTGGCATTTAATAACAGCTTATGAAAATGTATACTTATAGTTAAACTAAAATTATGTAATGCTTAACGTATGGTGATGCGTAGTGTGTGTACGTTGAGACATACTGATGAGTAATACCTGGTGTGAAAAGTACTCATATATGTATGTCTTAATAGTGAGAGTATTCCAAAATTAAAGGTTATTATATATTATATTATAGAGAGAAAGTAAATTTTTATTTACAACTGGCGTTACAATAACGCTTGCCATAAAGACACAGTAAGAACATACATGAATTTTAAGAAGTTTCAACGGTTATATGAATTTAAGATTTGTTTTGTTTTTACATAAAAATTTTCCAGCTAACTATTAAATAAGTTCATATTATATAGATGGTTATGAGCTATACGGCATGAACCCCGAATGGTATAGACATTATCCCGTTGGTGTATAAACCATTTACTTAATTCAAATTGAAAATCCTTTACATTTACTATTGCAGCAAAGCCCGTATAAGCTAATCTGATACACAAAACGTGTTTACATATGAATAAACATATATATAATGATGAGTGTTTGCATAATATTTATAGTAAATAATGTGGGACTATACGGTCAACGCAATGTAGAAATATGCGGTAAATGCGATAGACATACGTAATAATATGAGTAATGGTTACATATTATGCACCGTAAGAATATTTTTGTGATGTGCGGAGCACAGGCATGTAGTTGGTTTTGATACTTCAAAATGAAGAATGAGTTCAGGGTTGAGTTTTGAATAAATGCAATGGTTCAGCGAATTATTGTGTATGACTAAGCTGACATGAATTTTAGGACCATTCATCAGCAGATGTGTTGAAGGACGTGGTCCTTGTTTACCAATTTGAAACGTATTTTTAAGTAAAACAAAAGTTTTAATTTGAGCGAAAGGAACTAACCGAAAGTTACTTCTATCCACACTTCCAAACCTGGAAGTTGTACTTTGTAAACTCTAATCAGTGAACTAATAAATTGTGAATTCGTTACTTGTTATCTAATTCCGGCTTTGGTCTCTCACTCATTATCACACATCAAATCGTTGACACTTAGACTTATTATACCCGAAATATCACCAAATGGAACGATATAATATGATGATGTAGATTTATATGTAATGGACAGATTGGACTTTTGGAAAGCAGCATCAGCGCTTTCCAGAACACATGTTTGGATAAATGAAATTAATTGCAATATTAGTGTATGCACTTTATATAGATCAAATTACATAAAGTAGAAAGTAGACATTATTGAAAATACTGTGCTAGAATAATATTATTTTATATTTTCTGTTCAATTATAGAATATTATGTATGAGATATAAATTATATGATTGACCTAGTTTTCTGCCTAACGGGACTGAAGTCACACCTTTGGAGTAGACTTTAGAGAATAAAATTAGTCGAGAAAACTGTTTTAATGTAAAACGTTACCACTTGACAAGCAAATTTATACTAACAAACCTCAAACCTGACATATTTTATTAGACTAAGGACCAAGTATCATTTTAAAATCAAACTCTTAAAAATAACGGATGTTATATAAATTATCATTATATTACGTTGCATAAATAAGAATGTTAATCTGTAACATGAAGGGATTGTAAGGGCCTATGGCCAAATAACAACTAAATAAAATAAGTTATTATTATTAAGCATGTTTTGCCTTTTAAGGCGTCTTAAAGATGTATATATAAATATTCAACCATAAAAATATTTGGCGCACAAACGGTGTGTTCGATTGTTTCCAAATTTTTCATGTATGTCTTAGTACTGGTTTGGATCTATTGGAAGTAAAGTATTGTTTTATTACTTCTTTCCAAAACTAACTCTGATGCTGCTACTGTTGTCACAGTCATAGCCAACACCAAAAATCATACAGTTGACAGTTCACCATTCGCCAGTCACCACAGCTCGTATATTATAGTTCAATATTTAATATGAAATTCATGACGGATACTGGAATAATACTGCGAGCGTTTTTATATGTGATATACAGTAAAGATTCCTTTTATGCGGGCAGGACATAAAGCTTTTATACGCAAACATTGTTGTACTAAAAATAGTACACCGTCGCCGTCACTACTTCATTTGCCTGGGGAATGGAGAAGGTATATGTAGAAGAGTGTTTAAGGGTGGGAGGAAGAAAAGAAAGAGGAGGGTGTTGTTTGGTTTATTATCTTGGGTATTCTAGGGCTGGAGGGAAAAAGCTGGCAGATAGGGACGAAGGGAAAATTGTGCGGATGGTATGTAGGTAGGTAATTTGTATTGCATTATTTAATGCAATTTAATGCATTGAGATGTGAAAGAGAGAGAGAGAGATGCAAATAAAGGGATAGAGGGCAATATATACATTTATAAATATACGGGCAGTCCTTATGAACTGAGCTGATGGGGAAAGACTAAAGTATGTACGCTGGGATGTAGTTAGGGAGGAAATGAACCTACGGCGGATTTGAGAGGAAAGAAGAAGTACACGCTGATGGTACGTATTAGGTAGCATGTTTGTAGGTACTTTTCAATGTAATTAAATGCACACATGAAAGAGGTTGGCAATGCATGGCTGGCGTTTTAAATGATGCATGTTTTTGCTACCGCGTGCTATTGTAAATGCAGTGTGGGATAGCAGAATGAACATATGTGCAGCAAAATATAATAACATGAATTACCCTGGCCGATCAAATTGTGAATGAGCTGTAATGGTACTCAACAAACTTTTTATATACAAAATTACAATTTTTCAAATTTATTACACAGAATGCAATGATATACATCAGATACAGAACATTGAATCTGTGCTTCTCAAAATTTATATTAACATTACATATCTATGTTACATATATACAATACTATAAATATATACTGGTCTTACAAACTAGAGCTGAGTGTTTAACAAAATCTTTGTAGCATAAACAGATAAATTAAACATCTAGGTTACATCTAGGTTACATCTTTACTACACTATGAATATATACAGGTCTTAGAGGCTAGAGCTTAGTATTTAACAATATCTGTGTAGAATAACCAGAATGTATAAATTAATTATCTAGATTACATCTAGATAACATCTTTACTACACTATAAATATATACAGGTCTTACAAGCATAACCCGCCAAGCTATAAGTGAGATTTTCAATAAGATTTGTTTTCAAAAAGAGCGTCCAAAAAACTTAAAATGGCGTTAAAACATGATGCGTGAAATAAGTTTTGGTCGATTAAATTATTTTTTGAAAAATCAAAAATGGCCTCCAATTGTTTTTTATTCCTGTTTATAATTTTTTAAAAAACACCTCAAGCACAATTTTAGAAAATTTTGGATGAATAACTATTTTAAAATATTCAGAATTAAAAAAAATTTAAATTTAAAATTTCGATTTTTTTTTTAAATTTTATATGCACCAACACTTGTTCAGTCAAAATTTTTAAAAAAAAATTAAAATTTAAAGTTTTTTTGAATTCAGAATATTTTAAAATGGTATTTTATCCAAAATTTTTAATAACTGTGCTTAAGGTGTTAAAAAATATAAAAACAGGATTAAAAGACTATTTTAAGGTCTTTCTTGATTTTCCAAAAAATTATTTCATCGACCGAAACTTAATACGCGCATCATGTTGTTAAGCCATTTTAAGTTTTTCTGGACGCTCTTTTTGAAAAAAAATATCTCATGGAAAATCTCACTTAAATCTTGGCGGGTTTTGCTCGTTAGAGATTAAAAACAGGTATTTTTTGTGCTATATCTTCTGTAATATATATTTATTAAACATCTTGGTTACATCTATACCATACTATTAATATATACAAGTTTTACAAACTAGAGCTTAATATTTAACAATATCTGTGTAGCCTAAAAATTGTACATGTATTAAACATTTAGGTTACATCTAGGTTACACCTGTACTACACTTTAAATATAGGTCTTTCAAAAACAGAACACATTTTTCTGTGCTATATGAACTGTACAATATATACATTAAACATCTAGGTTACATCTGTACTATACTATAAATATACAACTATTGCCTAATATTATAGTCCCTTATTAAAAAAATCTTTTTTTCCTAAGGGCAAACTAAAATTATAATCGTTAGGGTCTTGAAATACCCTTGATATATTTGATGTGTCAAATGCTTATCTATTTACACTCACTACGTACATGTTATGATCCACGGATCGAATGAAGTTTGCAATAATATTACACGGATTGTTTGTTTTAAGCATTTGTTTATACTTGTCGTGTGTACATTGGCGAATCGCAATTGGTGGAACGCCTTTGCATTTCTGTTGTTCTCTATTATCAAAATATAACCTAATATACATTTTAAGCTCAAGTATAATAATTTGTAATACATCTGAGCTCTGTATTTATATTTTGCCACTCTCTTAAAATTGGAATTGGGTAAGATTCGCTCAAAATATGAGGTTAGGACTACCTAGGGTCATTATAAAGGGCAAGGTAGTAAATCTTAATGGCATGAACAAATACTGGAAAAGTAAGGAAGACAAGGTTAATATCTGTGAAATCTGTAATCTTTACGATCTGAAAGACCTTTATCATATTATGTGTATATGCCCACATTATTGTTCACCTCGGAGTAGATATCTACATAATGCAATGTGTTCTATAAATAATCGAAATGATTTTTTGTGTAAAAACATCAGTGAAGGGTTTTTTGCAGGGGAAAATATTCAATCATGGTATCTTTTTTGAGATGAAGCTGTAAAAATTAGAAACATTTGTAATGAGTTTTGATATTTATGAAAAACAAGAAATAAAGGAATATTGTAAATACCTTGCAGTAGATTGTAATGAAAGCGTGTTGAATGTAAAAGTGGTAATACTTATGTATTTATTTATTTTAAATATGACAACTGTACTATCAAAGAAATGACGAGCTGTAAGGACCAAAGGTCGAATCAGCTCTTGAATAAATTTATTATTATTATTATTATATCTAGGTACTTAAAATTATCCACACGTTCCACAGGCAAACCATTAGACAACAGATGCACTGCGCTACGGTTTACTGCATCATGTGACTTATGGAAAATCATGAATTCAGTTTTATAGACAAATATTTGCAGTTTGCAGCTACTAAACTAGATATTTAAATTATTTAGGGCATTTTGCATTTTATCCTGAAGTTTATGCAGGCATTTATCAGCACAGTATACAACTAGATCGTCAGCATACAATGCATATTAGAGTAAAGTATCAATAGCATTAGATATTCATTAATAAATAGAATAAATAGCAATGGACCAAGTATAGACCCCTGCGGCACTCCACTTAACAAGTCATAGTCTATAGAAACATAGCGGCTATTTTGAATACAAAATTTTCTATTTCTCAGATAGTCAGCTAACAGTTTTAGTGTGTGCTTATTAATGCCAAAATTATCCGTCTACTTCACCAACAATAATGCATGATCTAATGAGTCAAAAGCATTACTAAGATCAATGGATAAAGCTAGGGACCGTACACAACAAGAGTAAATAGAGTTAAAAACATCCTGTGTGAATTGTAAAATAGCTAAAAGGCAGCATCGTCCAGGTCTAAATCCATACTGATTAGCATTCAGCAACCCCGATGACTGAACTTTATGTAAAATTCTTAGCTAAAGCATTTTTTTAAATATTTTGTTTAATAATAACAGTTTAGATATAGGCCTGTACGAGTTAGGGTATAATTTGCTACTCTTGCCTTTAAACACAGGAATTACAGTTGCATGTTTAAATACAGGTGGAAAGACAGCAAGCATAAGGAACTGGGTGTACATAATAGCGAGAGGAACTGCTAGATTATTATTACAGTCACTTAGTACTATATAGCATTGATCATGCAAAGAACCTGAGTTTTTAGGCTTGATTTCCCTAAATGCAGTAATGACTTCTGAGGGAGTAAATGCAATGACATCATTTGCATTAGTGATAATTGAGTTATAAAATTCAATAAGGCTGTGGGATGAAACAGTATGTACGAAAAAGGCATTAGCCAGCGTTTGAGATATCTCTCTTTGTTTACTTAAAACCGTGCTGTCCAGCCTAAGTTCAGTTATTTGTCTCGTGCATTTATTTTTACCTGTGAGTAATTTCACTGTATCCCAAATGCTGGAAGAAATAGGTACATTGTTTAGTTTACTTTTGTAGTGACTAACCTTTGTCTGCTTCATAAAATTAGCTAGGTAGTTACGAATAGCCTTGTACCCAATCCAATCATCGGCATTGCCAGGTCGTTTACTTACAGATTTTGAATGATCCCTTCTATGCATTAAGCGTTCAATGTCGCCCGTAAGAAATTCAGATTGTTTGAATTTTGTCATTCGTTTTACTTCAGGAATGTGCAAATTGAGAAGACGAGAGACGTAAGCCCCTAGTTTTTTAAAAGTCGACTTGTCTCCACTCACTATAAAAATCCGTATGTACATGCTAGTGCGGGATAGCGCATCTGTATTTCACATCTTTTTTTATTCACATTTTCCCCCATTAGTTTGTACACTAACGACGATATAAAAAGCTGAAAAGCAATAGAAGCTCTCCGTCCGTCTCTTCTATCTCTCTCTTATTAAACTGCATTCAATTGCATTAAGCTGTACACAATCAATGTCGTTACCGATCTAGATGCATACATGCTACATGACTGCCCATATATATATATATTGCCGTGTATCCCTTCATTTGCATCTTCCTCTCTTTCTCTCTTTCACATCCTAATGCATTTAATTGCATTGAACAATGCACTATAACGTACCTACCTACATACCATCCGTACAATTTTTCCTTCCTCCTTCCAGCCCCAGAATACCCCAGATATTTATTCAAACCGTAACCCCCTCTTCTTTCTTTTCTTCCTCCCACCCTTTAACACTCTTCTACATATTATTATATATTCTTTATTTCCCAGCCAAATGAAGTAGTGCCGTCTATGTACTGCAATATCTTCTAATACTACGCGGGGGCACCGTTCAAACAGTTCAAACTTGAGCGCTCAATTAGACACCCACTAAGAATGCGGCAAAATGTTAATGACCCGCGTACACTGTTAAACCTGAGCAAACTTCCGGGACCCCCCCCCCTCCCGCCACCCGTACTAAAAGAGACCCGGTTAGTATTAGAAGATATAGTATCCTATTCACAGCATTATGCTAGTTAATTAGTTAATAAATTAAGTTATTTACGAATAAATTGGATAGTTGACAGGTTGATACTATTCAGAAATTAGTTCGAAAGCAAGCAGGAAATCAAAATGGCATGATTTCCTTCAGAAAGTTTACCGCAATAAAAGCATGTGCTGAAACTCTAGCACTAAAAGTACAGTAGCAATATAATTCTAAAGCCCAATCATTTGCACAAATAGCTTTCCCACCATCTACTTTAGAAATTCGCTCAATCTTTCCCTGAAATTCTCCATTTTCATCTTCCCTCTGTGTAATATGTCCATCCGGTAACCTGGTAATTGCTTCAAATTCAAATCCACCAGGCTTTGTTATAAATCCAATGATGAACTCTTCATTGTTTAGCTTTGCTCCAGCTGTGATTTTGTCGATTTCCAAGCGGATGCATTTTTCTGGTAGCCAACTGTTAATTACGTCAAGAGCATTCTGAGCAGCGCGTGAGACTAGAGAATTAGTTAATTTTATTGAGCTTAAATTTGAGCAGGGACAAAACTTCTTTGGAATTCCAGCATCGGAACACTTTCGATTTGACCGTATGTGAGCAAAGAGAGATTGACCGTATGAGCGGTTATATTGTTTGCCGTTGAAAAGTATAGGGTTGCCTTCTCTGGGCTTCAGGTTGTATGCATTGAAGATTTCAATCAAAGTGTGATAAACGTCAAATGGGGTTGTTAATTTTCTAGTGAGTTGAATACAGAAATATAATTCCATCATAAGGTTCATCATTAAGCATAATATTTAAAATATCTTAAGGCAAAACTATCCCGACGCAATATTTTTCAACGCAACAAGCTACATTGCTTCACATAAAGCTGAAGAATCTTGCTTCAGTAAACCACATGCTACTACTTGTTTATAGACCGTTATAGAGATTATTAGGTGGATTATTGTGGTTAAATGGAAGAAAGTAAAGAAAGAAGAGGGGGGTATGTCTTCGTAGGGAGATGAAGGGAAGGGAGGGAGGCTGTGAGCTGGGGAAGAGGAAAGGAGACAGGTAGGTAGGTATACATAATGTATAATTAAAAGAGATGAAGTTGAATTGGATGAGATTGAGAGACACTGATTTTGGTTTAATTGGTAGAAACATGTACTGCCTAATTTAATTAAATACAAATCAATGCAATAGGGATGAGTGGGAGTGAAAGACAGAGATGTGGGTAAACGTAACGCCTAATTCAATTAAATACAAATCAATGCAATGGGGATGAGTGGGAGTGAAAGACAGAGATGTAGGTACACGTAACACCTAATTCAATTAAATAAAAATTCAATGTAATGAGGATGACTGAGTCTAAGATTTAAAAATAGTTAGTGCTATTGTGTGCCTCTGATTTTAAGAACCTGTAATATTAAAAAACATTAGGATTTTACGCGCAGCCAAGCGAGCAGTTTAACATCGTAGAAATGTCTTTGCCCATGTAGCAAATGTGTATTGGTGCAATGTGTGTCCTTTAAATAATTAGTTGTAGAAACTTCTTCGCAGGGTATATTCTTTGTTGCTACTGCAATCGTTCACACATATAAATATCTCGGTATACCCCTATACAACCTAACTATAATACATATATAATACATTTGTGAAAATCTTGAAATAAACAAGTCTAGATAACTTAGACAAACACATAAGATATAGAAAACGTGTGCGCTAAATCCAAGCAACGATATTTCATAAAGTTTACAACAGTAAAATCTGCCGTGTAACACTACTGTCAGATTAAATTTGTGCTGACAGAATATACAATAAATTCAAATAATTAAAATAGCTATAGCTACTGTAATGAAAGCAATCGAACCCAAGCTCTACCCCGAGGTTATGAATATTCAAGAAATGAAAAAGGCTCTAAACGTTGCTAAGTAACACCACTGTTTGCCAGAAAATATATTGGATTGTTACAAACAAATTTTAATGCACGTTGGCGGAAACTAATTAAGACAGCACGTCACTTTCTGGCTGAGTGTCTGAGATATATCATGGTCAGGAATATTTATCTAGGTGCATGCATCTTGACAACTGATCAACTACTACTGGCTACACCAAGAGACTTGTTGTCCTATTCTATGGCAACAGGTCGTTTTGCGTAATGCCTAAATTAAAGCTATAGTATAAGGGTAGTCTGCAATGGGCCTATTAGTGGCCCGAGCGGCATTTTGCATAGTATTATACTATGTAAAATCCCTTCAAATACAATACAACAATCCCACACTATACCTATGTTTCCCTCTTTTCTCAGCAAATCTAGAGAGACAGCAGAAGGCAGCCACGTGAAGACAAGTGGATTAGAGTATCTCGTATGGAAAATATATTACTACATATGCTTTTCACTCATTGATAGCTCGTATCTCCACGTGCACCGTGCACCACTGAGCCCACTTGCCTCCTTAAACAATCTTAGTATTAACATATAGAGTCATCCAGGGAACCAAATTGTCCCCATAAGACGGTCGCGTGGTTCTAAGTTAACTGAAATGTGTAATTTATTTTAATTTATGATTAAAGATAAGGTCGCAAGACTAACTTGTACCATTTTGTTCTGATTACTGATCTTAATAAATTTATGGGTAACAGACGTAGCAATAAAGCGGTTTATTGCTAATTGTGTTTAAAAAACATTTACAACAGCACAATGACAACTGCTAAGTTCCTAAAGAAAACAAAATCATTTTTCCTGAAGCATGGGAGTGAGCAAAGTTTGCATAACCATAGCAAACACTTCCGTACCCCTTTGTCATTGTTATTAAGTTCTTTACATTTGCAAATCCTATTCAAGATTTTAAACTTGCAAGAAATATCACAAGGTATATAACTGAAATTACACATATACACAGCTTATTCTTTTATTTTTATAAGGCAAATGCAAGATAAAGACAACGTTGTTTTAATTGAGTATTCTAAAAGAGAGGATGTTGTTGAACATTTTGTTACACGTATATTTTACTAGTCGAACAGGTTACTCACGCTTATTAGATAAACAAATACCAAAGTTGAACAAACAGAAACAGAAAAAAACAGTTTGAACAAGCTACACATTGCCACCTGTTTGACTGCAAATTCAGTAAAGAAAACAAACCTATTAGAAATTTTCATCATAACCACGACCATGGCAATTTTGAGTTTGCTGCGTGCAGTCGCTGTAACTTAAAAAATTAATACAAGCACTAGATCCCACTTATTTTGCACTACTGAGGTTTTTTTGATTATCACCTTTTAATTAATGCAATGAAAACTAATGTTTTTTATTCCAAAAACTTAAAGATGCTTGCAAAAGCCCCTAAAGAATTTATTTCAATTACATTAACTGCAAAAGATACATTGCTTCCAAAATTACATTTAAAATATCCTGCAGAAAATACAAAACTACTTAACTATACTAGCAAATCTTTTGCTTCAAAAGTTAAAGTACGTTTTAAGGATGCCAATTTATTTATATACTCTGATTTATTTAAACTTAAAATTAGAATTACTCAACGCAAAAACCTCTCAGTCACTTAAAATATTACACCAGTGTATTTATGAGCTTTTACCTACAAAAAGCCATATTTATTTTTCAAGGAAAGTCAAAGTTTCAAAAACGTGCCAAGACGATCTTGTGTAACTACAAAAACCTGTTTATTTTCCTTTTTTGTCTCTGACTAATAATACAAGTCTTGATATTTCCATTCCTACAAGATCTTGTTTCAAAAAATCTTTACTTGATGATTTGCCAATAATAGACAGCGTATGGAAGCTTGTTCAAAACATCTGTGCAAAGTTTAACTTATTTACATTAGCTGATTACATGCGTTTTATATGTTTGTTGGATACAGTATTACTTGCAGAAGTTTTATAAAACTTTCGGAAATTTAAAATAAAAACATACGAAATGGATCCTACTTATTCTTTGACTTTGCCAAGCTTCTCATGGATATGCTTTTTAAAGCAATCAAAAGCTGAAATAGATTATATACAAGATTACAGGGTATTTGACATTGCAAAAAATAAATAAGAGGGGGTCAATGTATATTTGCGAAGAAACATGTGACTGCTAATTACAAACGTTGTCCGGGTGGGTGAGACACATCACAGTCACGAAGACACTTGCTTACAATAAATAGCAATAGTTTATATGCACATATTATAAAGTCACTAATGCCAGTGTCTGATTATGAGTACATGGAAACAAAGGATCTTATAAACATTGACTGGACTGACCCCACACTAGGGAGTACGGAAGGAAGCTATAGGTACGTACTTGTTTGTGACTTGCAATACCCAGAGCATTTACATAATCGCGACGAAAACTTGCCTCTTGCCATGGAACAAAGAGTTATGAAGCTCGAGAAATGCCGAGCAAGGTAAATTTAAAATACAACCAAAATGCTTTATTGAAACATTTTATATCCTGCCCAAGACCTATGCTAACCGTTTATAACAAATACAATTACACAGTTCACTTTAAAGAATTGCGCTGCTATCTTACATAAGGACTTGTACTTTTAAAAATGCATTGTGATGTTAGATTTAAACAACAACGTTATTTGAAAACATATTTAGACGCCAATTTAAAAAGACAAAAGCAAGCAAAAACCACTTTTGAAAACAAATTACTTAAATTAAATTTTAATGTTCTTTATGGCAAGACCTTAAAAAAAGTTTTTGTAGAAACTAGTATTTGCACAAGTACCGCACATGCTAAAAAATTACTTGCACTGCCGCGACGTAAAGATTTTGCTAGTCTGTTAAATTTTTACGCAATACTTTAGGAGTTATTGTGCAGATGATTTGTCACTCACAGGTCTAGCAAATTTAGCTAATGCAAAAAAATACTTCTATAAAAAAGACTGATTTGCTGTGTCAGATATTCCAGAATAGAGCTTACTTGGATTACTCAGATATAGATGGATATAAGTTAGATATATTAGACCCCTTAAATACTTTGTGGGATAATAAAGTAAGTGCTCGTGCAGAATTTAATTTTAACAAAATTTTACGAAATCACGAGTTTTTACTGCGATACTTAAATTAATATCCAGATTTGTATATTTTAAATGAAGACGAGGGTGGTAAAATAAGAATACAGAGCTTAGATGTGTAAAAATTAATTATACTTAAGCCCGAATTGTATATCATATTATATTTAAATAGTGGTGAACAACAGAAAGGTCAAGGTGTTCCGGCTATTGCGTTACGCCAATGCAGGCACGACAAGTATAAACAAATGGTTGAGACAAAAAAGCCTTGTAATATTATAGTAAATTCTATACGATCCGTAGATCATAACATGTACGTAGTCAGTGTAAATAAATTAGCATTTAATACACTAGATATATCAAGGGTATTTCCAGAACTTAACAATTGTAATTTTAGTTTGTTCTTTAGCCATAAAGATTTGGTAAATAAGTGAATATATTATTTTGTAATAGTTGTATATTTATAGTATTATATTGATGTAACCTAGATGTTTATTGTACATATTTGAGTTTTGAATTTTTAAGAAAATTTTCAAAATGTCCCGGGCTTTAGTTGTCTAGCAACCAAAAATGCACTTAAGTCTCTGATAGATGAAGTGTCTAAGGTTGGTAGAAGACACTTTGGTAACATTTGGCTAAATCCCAGGGTTACACCTGAAAACGTTCCCAAGTAAGCTCTAGGTTGTAAGAGTGTATATATTTTTTTTAGTATAGTGTAGATAAAACCTGGATATTTAATGTATATACTGTTAAGTATACCGTTGAATAATTAGGTTTTCTGTATTTGTAAGTCCTGTATATATTTGTGTGTATATACATAACCCAGTTGTTTAATTTAAACATTATTTGTGAATTAAATATATATTTAGGAAATACCAAGCTCTAGCTTGTAAGAAGTGTATATATTTATAGTATAGTGAAGATGTAGCCTAGATATATAATGTATATACGAATGTTAAGTATACCGTTGAATAATTAAATGTCCTGTATTTCATGTATATAAATGTTTTAATTGTAATGAATTCAAAAACCTTGTAATTTTGTATATAAACTAGCCTTGTGTACTAACTTGGGAACCACGCCAAGTGGTACACCCAGATTTTAAAATAACCCATTCTTTAAAATCAGGCTACTTTTTGATAGTACAGAACCAAAGTAACTCGACTGCATTTTTTTAATTGTAATTGTAATTGTTTTATTGTCGAATTCATAAAGCGCATATACACTTATTTCCAAGAATGGACAGTACTAGAAATTACAATACTATTCTACATACAGATACAATAGATATAAAATAAAACAAAAAAAAAATCCTAGAAATGAGTATAATCGAGGCCCCATTTTTTAACACCGTTTTTTAAAAAAACTAAAAAATTTCGAATTTTTCAAAATCCTGAAATTTCTTTGTAGTAAAAAGCCTAGGAATCAGAAACAACAAAATTTCGTCAAAATCGGAAGAGAACTGTAGAAGTACAAGGGTTGCAAAATATTAAAATTTGAATTTTTTCAAACTTTGGCGGGCCACTGTGACCAAACAACGCAAAATGCAGTCGAGTTACTTTGGTTCTGTACTATTCAAAAGTAGCCTGATTTTATAAATTGGGTGATTTTAAAATCTGGGTGTACCACTTGGCGTGGTTCACTTGTAAGACAGCTCATACACAATTTGATTGTGTGATGCATCCTATTATATGGCGCTGCACATATGCTCACATTGCTGTCTCAATTGCATTAGATTTATCACACGTTGGTAAAGACACAAATACTTGGCAACACTTACTATGCATTAACTCTCTTTCTTCTTCTTTTTTAAAATATAGACATTATATTGCTGTACATATAGGAGATATAGATGTAATTAACCATACATATTAGGATATGTGTAATCATAGATATTATGTATCCGTATATTGCTAGTATTGAATTATGTGAGATAGTATGTAAGCATAGTATGAATGTGGAAATTGCACATTCATTATATTATTAATAAATCCCGTCCATTGTAAGGAGGGATAATTTCATTATGAACTAAATTCTATAATGTAATATTGTATTGATCAGCAGGATTGTCCTTCCTTCTACAGAAGCAATCCGTACCATTTAGAATCATTTCTATCTAACAGCAAATAGTTCTATCTCCATTAACATGGTGAAGAATATTTGAGTAATTATTGTAAACTCTAAGGAGTTGATCTAAAAAGCTTTTCCTATTTAAAAGCATTGTGCATTGTTTATGCTGACGCTAGGGATCCTTTATCAAACCGTCAGATTGTCACTCAGCCATTAAGTTTTATGACTTTATTGGTAAGCAGAAACCATATGTAGTTTCACAATACAGGATGGACATTCTATATGTTATTTCGTATGTGCGGTGACACATACTCATATTATTTGACCATATCATACCCACAGTTCGTAGAGGAAATTACATGTATAAACATTGGTATACCTAAATTACACTAACCGAGTTTTACTCAACACAAAGACTGATCTTAATAAATCAATTGGAACTTGAAAGCCGAAGCGATAGCATCTTACTTTATTTGTCTATTCCTTTGGAATATTTTACTTTTCATTTCAATTCATCTCATACTTTTTACCTAGATTTTAAATCCATGATAACGTAACATTAATCCACGTAATAAAGTTATTACGTTATCAGCACGGCTGAGACAAGTGGTCACCATTGACCCCACTTAGGTCACAAAAAGTCGTAGAAACGGAGAGAATATTTTAACAAAAGCCGCTGGCCAGCGCACCCGAAAAATATTCCCCGTATTTCCAAAAGTAGTCAAAAATCCCAGAGCTTACTACTCAATTCGTGCTAACTGTTTAATCCCTTTGGAAAAGTTGAGCATAGCCACAATAATTCTATTTATTCTGAGGAAAAGAATATTGTGAAGAGTCTGTTTAATCCGTTGGGAAAAGACTAGAATATTCTATTTAATCCGGTTGGAAAAAAATATTTATAGATTTTATTTAATCCATTGTGGAAAAGAATCTTATATCCTATTTAATCCGTTTGGACAAGGATAAAATTACAGATCTATTAAATCCGTTTGGAAAAGATCTCATCTTTACGGCAGCGAGCTAACGACACTACTATACTTAATTAAACCAAGAGAACCGCCTAACAAGCGGATCTGGAGGGGGTTAAGTAAGTAAACTCGAGGTAATAAGCTATCATTTATCCCCTAAAGAGGATTTACTGATAGTGGAAATATCCGAGGAGAAGAGTAGCTCAGAAGAGGATCAAGAGGATCAACATTTAAAATTCGGAATTCAAAAAAGAATAGAATTATCTTCGAAAAGCTACGTACCTCTATTGAGGGCGCACTACAAGCCACTTGTCATTTTTGAGTGCATTAAAAGAAAATTATCGACCCTCGACCCGAGATTCAATAATCCGGGTACTACATTCATCTCGCCAGGCTAGACCAAGTCACCTGGGGGAATTTGAAACGAAATCTTCAACATTTGAAGTCATAAGGACGGTAGTGCTACCTCCTTTAAAATTTCGAAAATGAACCATTTTAGTCTAGGATCAATATCCGGAAGACGGAAGGCATGGGAACCACGGCCACCCTTCAATATAAAGCCATATAAAGAAAACGAATTTAAAAGGCTGAATTTTGACAATAAGGTCAGACAACTCGTGTATGAGTGAAAAAGTCCGAAACCGTACAATCTCCTGGCAGGGGCGAATCAACATTCCGCACACCAGTACAAAAAGCTGCAACAGCATTACACAGACGTATTTTCCATCATGGAAAGACAATATCAGGAGCTACAAGAATCTGTGAGCCCACCTGATCCCGTGAGTATTGACAAAAATATCACAGAGGAAATCCCACAATTGTCCGCAATCGGAAATTTTAAGAAATGGGAACATAAAATCATGAAGCTTTTATCATGCAACGAATGCTGGGAAGTCATGGAAGGATCGTGGCGGAAACCACAGAAATACCCGTATACCGGGGTAATTACCGAAGCCCTTTACAAGGCCTGGATTGCTGCAGATCATTATAACCGAAAACTCATTCTGAAAACGATAGATGATGTTATGGTTACTGAAGTCTCGAACTGTGAGACCTCTCATGAAATGTACAAAACCCTCAAGTCGAGGTATCAAGCCGTGAAAATCACGCAAAGACATGAATTAATTACACAGCTAAAAACGCTGAAAATGAAGGGATCTGGCTCAGAAAACCTCCAGAAATTACTAGATATTAACGCCATACTTCACCAAGAATACGAGGATTCCCGAACGGAAACATCATCAAGTTGACGCTAAATGCTCTCAAGCAACGAGACATTTATAGCAATTTTCTGAAAGCCTGGAGTCTGCATTTGCCCTAGCACCAAACTATTGGGCGGCTTGTCACCGCATTACAGAAATACGCCTAAAAAATTGATTCAAAACTGAAAAAGGACCTCAAGCTAGAGTTTTTGAATTACAGGGCAGGAAGAGTAGTCGATCCGAGACGAAACTTGAAATCCGTACCCACAAAGCCTGAACATACTTCAGCCAACACAGCGGCCACCCACACTGTTGAGACCGAACCGAATTCCGTGCTCAATCCAGTAACAGAAAAGGCAATACCGACCTCATCGTCATCGCTTCTCGAAGGCCCCGAACGAGCAGGAATATCGATAATTCCGAACGCTCTCATTGATCATTTATATCAAAATTCGATTGAGATGTCACCAGTCTCTGAAGACCTGACACCCGAATTTACAAGAGGGACATTTATCCCGGGTTTGACGGAAACAGACATGATGGATATCCAGTCCACAGCGACATAGGATCCACTCCCTACCACGGGAACGAAGCCGGACACAAGTCATAAAGTTTATATGGTCCGCACTAAGCCCTACAAAAAGGCAGAAAGAGAAGGAGCAACTCCGCACTCTAATAAAACTGAGCCCTTCAGGGAAACCGTAAAGCCTCAGTCAACTGAAGACATGAGTGATAACTTGTCCACTCACAAGTCATACAATTGGAAGCAACCATCGTTGACTAACATGTATAAGAATTCAATTGCAATCAAAGCCACGCAATGGCAGAGGGAGAATAGGCACATACTCGACGTATTAGAAATTCCCAAAGACGCAAAACTCCCACTCTCAGAGTCGATTCTCTATAAATTAGAGAGACTCGAACAGAAAAATGTTGAACTCAATAAGCCCTACCTACCTAGGCCCTTCAACAGAGTCTACACAGACTGCTCATCCGAATACGAGCATACAGTAACTCAAGTTACAAGGCAGGACGAGACACAGTCCGAAACCTCCGATCAGGAAAAATCAGAGTCCGAAGATCCCAATAAGGACAACCCAAAGTCCGAAATAACCGACCAGGATAGCCAAGATCCGAAAGTCGAATTGCAACAACTGAAGCAGAGAATGGCTGACATAGAATCCATTCTCGATGACACAGAAGCCAAATTAGGAATTCTAATCCTGAAGGCACGAGCGAGACGAGACACACTCTACAAGCTCAAGTCTCATTTCCATAACAATGGAGCATCTATAGAAGAATTGTCAGACGATGACTTATACAAAGGATTAGCTGCGAATCCGTTCTCGCCCGTTATTAAGCCGAGACATGTACATGAATCACATCCTAGGATACTATCTCCTCATGGATAAGAAATATGAATTACTTTATCTACTTGAACCAGATTTCAAGGACTGGTATGCCAAGAAATACTCCAGTCACAAAGCCTATCATCATGATGGCCCTCGACATTTGAAGTTGTCATTACAGAAGGGAAAAGGAGCACAGAAAGTCTCCCTCACATCTCCATTGCCAAGAAAATGGAAATGTCATAGCAAGTCGTACCTGGGAAATTACAAGAAATTCACCCAGAGGAGAAAAGCTAAACCTTCACTCAAGAAAATACAAGAGAGATTAGGATTGACATTTAATCTGGAGTCTCTGTGCGCCAGAATTAGACCGCACCCAGAATTAATTAGATTAATTTGAGAAGCCCCAACAGAGGCAGATACAGAACACAGATGTAACCAAGACAGTTGGTGCATCCCCATCAGAGGAGCCCTGCTCCTAGATATCTATCTAGACTTAAAAAAGGATCTAGATAATACACGGAAGGCTTTTACAGCCCAGAGTCCATCAAACCATGCTTTCATGGTTAGATTCAAGAATCCATAAATTAAACCTGCGGGTTACTGGAAATCAAATCTCTGTACGAGACACGAAGCCCTCAACTCATATCTGTATGATATTGACATTTTACAAGAGGCCACAACGAGAGAGAGCATCAGATACCCCAATCCAGGGAAGAGGCAACTATACAAAGCCCTTCAACTTACGAAGGCCCAGATAACAATTGAAAAGCCCTTCATACAGAATGAATACATTTCAGCTCTCCTCTGTCAACAACCTGAATTTCACTGGACATGTGACTCAGGAGCTACAGTCCATCTTTGCGGAAGAAAAGACTGGTTTCACAATTATTCGGAATTCTCAGATGGAGAAAGAATAATCACATTAGCCGACGAGAAAGAAGTCTCATCACCCGGCTGCGGATCGATCATAGTCTCCGCCTACAATGGAAGAAGATGGGAACCTCAAGTACTTACGAATGTATGGTTCCTTCCAAATGCGACAAATATCTTCTCAGTTAACTATGCATGCAAAAGCATAGGACTGACTTACACGGGAAACGAGAGTAGAATGCTATTCTACGAGTCACCTTCCACTGGTGTGGGGACATACAGACACCACTGCAAGTGATGCAAGCCACAACGCTATACGAAGGCAGCAATGACATACGAAGCCTGGTCATGACATTCCAGCAAATTCCCGCAATCAAGCCCATCGGCACTCAACAAGTAAGGTCAGCTCCCACTACATCAATTCAGAATTATAAGTCACTCAAGTGCAATTCTCAGAAGACAAAGGAGTATGAAGCCACAACTCCAGGGACAATCAGAAGGCATACACAAGGCCGTACTGTCCATAATGAAGAAAATCATATGAGTGAAGAGGAACTCACACTCAATACTTTACAAGGAAGGTTCACACAACTACAAATTAATCTACTCAAGCTCCTCCAATTTGAGTCGAGCAGTCATGAACAAAGCCCGTCTACAGCAACGGCAAGAATACCAGAAGGAAATTATTTCTTGATATCTACTGCCCTACAGGCAAGAGAGACAAGAATAAAACAGGAATCTCAATATACCCTACTGAGACCCTTAGGCTACCTAGCCGGTGATTCATCAATACAGAAAGGAAGTATTCATTCTCAAGGCATTAATTGGAACAATTTTGCCCTTCATGGAAAACAAAGAATTACACATGAAATAGCCCAAGGCGCTTTCCGACTACCGATAGTCAGAATATACTCAGCTCGAGGAAGGATTAAAGTCCAGAACAAGGATCGTAAGACTTACCATAACCTTCCAGAGAAGCTAAATTTACCCTCATACAAAGAAGAAAAGATACCGATTCCCAAAACGTATCAAGAGGCACTTAAGTCCTCAAAAAGCCTTCAATGGAAAGAAGCAATGCATATAGAAATACAAGCCCACATGCGAAGTGGCCATTAGACTCTAACAGAACGTCCTATAGATCATGAAGTCTGCAAATCTATTTGGACTTATGACTACAAGGTTGAAAATTAAAAGTACGTAGCCACATTCAACCGAATTATGGAGAATGGTGAATACCAGTCATTGGATATTCTCGCTACTACCATAGCAAGCCTGACAACGTCGAGACTCATCCTCGCAGATGTAGGAATCCGAGGAAAATACTTAGCGACGTTTGCCCTCAGCATATTGTCGGACGATTCCCCTGCTACGGGACCGACACTGTTTTTGGAGCCACCAAAAGGGTGCATTCACCCATATGATTTTGTCTACCGATTAGACTCAGCCTATCAGATAATACAATTTCGAGATAAGGCCAGAACTAGAATTCACGAGAATATGGAAAATTTCCAGTATCACCAGAGCAAGTATCATGCCGAGCTCTACATACAGTCATACACTGTCGAAGACCAAGAAGTACACAATACGTACATACTATTTGATGGTCAAGAAGCATTAGTCTCCGCGACTTACCTAAATGACATATTTGTACTGTCGAAAATATTAAGCCGTAGCATCAAGGTGGACTGCACACTCCTACCCAATAACTGGAAAGAAATTGACATTACAAGTACAGCCACCTACATAAGCCTGTCACAAGAATCTCACATTCAAAGTCTACGCACTCAACATGGAAGATACGATGAGAAAACTATACTCCCGTATCTCAGAATAGGAATACCACAAATTCCATTTTTGACAGAACCAGAGTATTTAGCTTGTCATAGCTTACTCTGTTAATTATTTAAAATTCGGGATTCTACCCGACCAGACATAGCACTCGCTATAGAAAACCTTAACACTCTCACGGGCGATTACATTCACCAGGATTTCATATCTATAAGAAAGATAGTAGACTATCTACGAACAACCTGGACTGACAACATTTGATATCATTTAGATCGAGATTTTTAAGAAACACAGACTCAGGTCGAATCTACTGAAGCTAACCTGAAAGTTGACACAGAAGTCAAGTGTTACTGAAAGGACACAATTACCGCCGTGAGCTGCATAACCCTCAACGGGGCTCTTATCCATTGGCAGGTCCAGAACCGAAGAATGGAAAATTCTAAGATGACTAGATTACAACTAGACGTCATCATTAAAGCCCATCATTTGGCATTACTCCTGCATTCCCATTTATGTGAATTTGGACTTAGCAAGAGAAAGTCCACAATCTACTGTATGGTGCCCAGAGAAATCGATTGGGAGAATTTGAACAGCACTTGGAAAGCAGTGAAAAGGAGTGGTTATAATGATATCAAGCTTAATCACCTCCGGAAATTAATTAAAGAAAGACCTATGGTGGAAATACATACGACGAAACATTTACGCTCGTATGCACAAATCTTACCCTTAACAGCAGCCTGCAAAAATGAACGAGGAATAATACTGTACCGTCGTATCTCCTTGGGAGACAGACTACAAGGCGAAGAGTTCGAGCAAAGCCTCCTGGAAGGAACTCAACCGCAATACAAGGTGACATTCACCAAAAATACTCCAGCACCAGGAGATATCTGGACAGAAGGGAAGAATAAGATTATTATAACTCCTGAGGATCAAATCCGAACAGGAAGTACAAGAAAGAACGCAGATTCTGGTTCAGCAAGAACAGAAAAACATAGCAGGCATGCTTTCCTCGCAAGAAGAGAGAATATTACATTTTCTGAGGACCAAGTCCGAACAGAAAAGAATACATCGACTCCTGAGGATTAAGTCCAAACAGTTGAGTCAAGAAGTAAAGTCAATTCTACTTCCATTGCAAAGAAGGACCAAGCAAATCCGATCACATCAAGTGACATCCAAAACTATTGGACAGACTCATCTGATTCCGATGAGCCCACACAACAGCAAGTAAGCGCTCCACGAGCCAGTTGTCAACAAACCGTGTCCAGTCCAGAGAACTGCACGAGAAAGCAAGTCAGGAGAAAGCACTCCGTAGACGATAGCGAAGAAAGCGATTCTTACCCAGAGAAAAGAACGAAGAAAGGATCTGTGACATTAAGAGACAGACTCCGGATGGCATGTATCATACTTCTCATGATATGCCTGTACATTACGAACGGAAGAGCACACACAGACTCTAGTTCAGTGAAAGCCTACCCGAACTCCGCATTCAGGAGAAGTATCCCTACATTTACATGGGTAGCCAGAAATCCGCAGACCAAGACAAAGGATGAACTACCTGGTCGTCTCACAACCCTGCTAGGCGATGACATCCGTTACAAACCGAAGTCACCCCTCACAGTGCATTCAAGAACGAAGAAAAAGGAAACAAGTCGATGTGTATTCCCGACACTCTTTCTGGTTAGAAAACTAAGGAAGACCCCATTCCCTCAAATTTCTAAATTACAAAGTCACAAGAAGACGATATGTAGAAAGAACCCATTCTACTATGGGACAGAAACTATGAGTCTAAGGACCTCAGCACTCAATTTTGCAAGTACCCTGACCCACAACTATTCAAAAAAGATAAAGCCCCGACACTCGGGCACAGTAACCCTTCAGGAGGGTCACATATGGTCCAAGACCGAATTGAATACCTCTCATCATTATTATGACATGGTAAAGAAGTCAAGTCATGAGATGTCAACTCATCCAACAATAAGGATCGGAGTTACAGAAGCCTTTCACCAGAAGAAAGCCAGAGAAAGCCGCCAAGCCAATATGGAGAGCAAGCGGACAAAAATGTGCAACATTGGCAGTCTAATAGACGTACTATTTAATCCGAGGACTAGTAGTCAAGAGTCCGAACGGACAGGGATCCTATCGAACCACAAAAAGATTAAGCGTCTCACAGATACACGCTACGATTTTCTCCATTGGTTTCCTATTCGCACTATGGGAAGCTCATTAATTCAGATGCCAGCCCTGCGAAAGCATCCTACCCCCGTACTAGCGAATAAAACGAACATTGTACAATCAAGGACTCTCTGGAATACCGAATGGGAGTTTCCATTTGTCCGAAATTACAAATCCGAGCAGCAATCTACTGTAGGATCCGTAAGGGGGGAAATTATGAAAAGACAAACGAAAACAATACCGTTATTAGCCTTTATCCCATTTGGGAGGGAGAAAGTAAAAGAACAAATAGAATCAAGATATTTTCAATCGGAAAACACAAGTCATGGAAACACAAGAAATCGTGACAACTAAAAGAAAAAGTCAACTAGATAGTAAAGTATTACTGTCGCTAAATTCAAAGAATGAACAGTGCAGGAACCCGGTTCCGAAGCATACATATAAGAGCTCATACGAGGAGCCACCTGTAACTACCAGGTTCATCACCAAGCCAAAAGAAGATGCATCATCTATATGGCTAGTAGAGGTAAAACAGTAAGTTAGACCAAAAATGGGCATGTTAGACATTTTCACACAATGGTCTCAAAACCGAATTTTATACAATTTAACGAAGTGGACGACTATAACAGTCAGAGATATTGAAAACCAAGCCTTCTGGAACAGAAGCAAAGATGTGTTAGAATCTCCTATGATTTCCTATAGCAGGAGAAGAAAGAAAGAAGCCCTATCCTTAGGCTTACAAATAAAAACCGCACTTATCACCGGTGACAGTGCATACTTGCTACTTCAAGCAACAAACAAAAGTACAGAAAGTACGAATTTGTTGAAACCGAATTGTCCTACTGAAACGAGAATTCGAAACAGTCTACATCCAGAAGTCGATTACGAAGGCCTGGACAGTACAGAAAGAAAACCCTGACACGGGTCACAATGGCAAACTCAACTACAAGAAAATAGTAGAGCCAGCAATGGGGGATATCAACCCGACAAAGGACCTCCATTGTGTACCATGATACATCTCCAGAAGTTACAGACTGGAGACAGATTGAAAAAAGAAAAGATGACAGGAGGAAGAAACTCCGAATCATTACTATTGGTACTTGATAATACTGAGATTATCTACGCAGTCAAGGGATGGAAGTTACTTCCCGTTATGTCTTACTCCCGGTATTTACATTATGACCGCTGGAACGTCTGCAATATACGCGGTATATTCAGCCTGGAATTCGGTAAACTCCGTTGTGTAAAGAATCGACCCTCGGAACAGATCGGGTTTGCAGCAAGCAAACTACCTGGATCAATTCAGAAGGCAGACGACTACAAGTTCAGGCAAGCAGCCGCAGAACCAACAAAGAAAAGGAGAATTTTAAAAACAATTTCGAACCAGCTCAGAGAAACCAGTGACCGGACAGCCTGATGTCAGAATCTCCTCGAGAAGAATACATTCACGTCGGGTGAAAGTATACTTTTACTTAAACGAAACAGAGCAATAGAAAATACGACCGGAATTGATGACAACAACAGGATCATCTTAATCTTAGAAAGATCGTTCCCATCAGCAGAAGCCATAGGCGCTGATAAACAAGGAAACCGAGAAGCAGGACCACTATGTCCGTACCTCAAGCCGAATCAAAGCCGCGAGCCGAAAACCGAAGATGTTGGCTCAAATGATCATATTCCCAGGGCATATATGCAACCTTGCATTTCGCCTGATAGGTCACCAGACCGAAATTTTATAATCAAAATAAGGTACCTTGGTAACCAGACCGAAAAGGACATGAATAGTTTTGGACTCATAGGAATCTTTTTGGATATTGATTGGGAAGATAGCACGACGCTACAAGACTTAATAGGTCAACCCGACCGTTACAAAGATGGCCCAGCCAGCCAAGATTTGTTTTGCATACAATCCACTAGTATGTCACCGAATTTCCGACATTCGAAGGGTTTATATAAACACAACCCAGAATCTGCAGGGACAATGACCCCAAAAGTGAAACCCAGTGTGCCAATTTGGAAGAATTACGATTTCCAAACTCACCGAGAAAATTCCGTAGGACGCAGTAAAACCTGGTAGACTTACACCCAGTTTTATAGTCAGGAAAGCAGACAATATGATTATACCGTAAACAATTATAATCATCCGAATATTACTAATCTATTCAAGGGCACAGCCATCACGCACAATTGTAATTGTTCCCCAGAATTATTGTTCCTGGAGAAAGTTCCCGAAAAGTTAATCGGAGGGAAAATTCCACTGACAACTCCTCTGTCAGTGTCGAACCACAATTTCTCTGACACAAGAAAGAAAAGAGAAAGCCCCGCATACACAACTAGCGAGCTAGAGGACCTAGTTGATCAAGATTTTAATTACAAGAATAAGGAAGTTAAAGGTGAACCGAAATTCACAATTTGTTCCCACTTCCGAGATATTTGGATGACATTGGCCTGCATTGCCTCATCCCAAAAATACTCAGCCTCAGCTTTCAATAGCAGCCTCATTGGTCATATAAGCCTGAGCCAGAAAATTAGACATGACCTCACCTTCAGCCTAAGCATATCAAAGCAACCTGGAGGCCCGCAACTACCCTCGTACACTACGGGTAGCATTTAGTCTGTCCTGGATTACAACCAAGCCTTTCTAGACGAAAGCCATTCAGTTCTCATGAAACTTATTGAACATCTCATTGTCATTTTTACAATGATAAATTTGTACATGCATTGGTTAAGATATGGAAAACCATGCATCAAGAGAAAGAAATATCATACAAATTGGATATTTCTACCTGTCATTTATAAACCTGGAGAGTCGAGCGATGTTCCTGCTGACCAAGACCCAGTACAACAGTTCCAGCCCATCAGACGGCCTGTCGAACTCCCGTTACCGGATTTACTTGAACACATTCAAGCTCCTTGGACCAGCTCCAACCGAAGTGGCTAACAGCAGACCCACCAAATTTACTGGACAATTCAAAATACGGACACAACTGGATAATCTCATCAAGGAGACAGATCATGAATATGGTGTAGTATAGTAAAATATAAATTGTATATTTTTGTTGAAATTTTTAATTATGTTATTATTTCGAATTTAGTCAGATTTTATGTATTTTCAATTCTATATTAGAGATTTATCAATTCTCGGATCATTTCATTTTATTTTAATTCATTTACCTCAAATTGAAGGAGGGTGTTAAAATATAGACATTATATTCCTGTACATATAGGAGATATAGATGTAATTAACCATACATATTAGGATATGTGTAATCATAGATATTATGTATCCGTATATTGCTAGTATTGAATCATGTGAGATAGTATGTAAGCATAGTATGAATGTGGAAATTGCACATTCATTATATTATTAATAAATCCCGTCCATTGTAAGGAGGGATAATTTCATTATGAACTAAATTCTATAATGTAATATTGTATTCATCAGCAGGATTGTCCTTCCTTCTACAGAAGCAATCCGTACCATTTAGAATCATTTCTATCTAACAGCAAATAGTTCTATCTCCATTAACATGGTGAAGAATATTTGAGTAATTATTGTAAACTCTAAGGAGTTGATCTAAAAAGCTTTTCCTATTTAAAAGCATTGTGCATTGTTTATGCTGACGCTAGGGATCCTTTATCAAACCGTCAGATTGTCACTCAGCCATTAAGTTTTATGACTTTATTGGTAAGCAGAAACCATATGTAGTTTCACAATACAGGATGGACATTCTATATGTTATTTCGTATGTGCGATGACACATACTCATATTATTTGACCATATCATACCCACAGTTCGTAGAGGAAATTACATGTATAAACATTGGTATACCTAAATTACACTAACCGAGTTTTACTCAACACAAAGACTGATCTTAATAAATCAATTGGAACTTGAAAGCCGAAGCGATAGCATCTTACTTTATTTGTCTATTCCTTTGGAATATTTTACTTTTCATTTCAATTCACCTCATACTTTTTACCTGGATTTTAAATCCATGATAACGTAACATTAATCCACGTAATAAAGTTATTATTGTTTGTCTCATTGAATTGAATCCTATTACTTCAAATCGCATTATACATTACGCACCTACCTCCCTACATTGCTCCCTTTGTTTCTTTCCTTTTCCTCTTGCCCAGCGTTTTTTATCTCAATTCCAAAACGTAACCCCCCCCCCTCTTCTTTCTCCCATTTAACCACATTAACAACCACTTCAATAACTGATTCACACTCTTTGCCTGTAGTCATGCTTGGCTCATCTTATATCTAAATTTTAAACTTACTTTGTATTTTCTTCCAAATGACGAATCTTGTTATGTCCTAAAACACGTTTTATCTTTTTAGGTAGCGTAATAGTAAAGAAAGGGAGTTTAGAATTATACCATCCGTTAAAAGATTTTCGTGATTCACCAAACCGGAGACCATGGTCACTCATGAATATCAAAACTGTATTTTGTAAATTCAATTTTTGAAAGAAACTGGAAAATAGAAAATCAGCTTGAGGCAGATTTGAAAATCCTTCATGAGCCAATGAGGTGAGCCATGCGAAGAGAAAGAGTGGGCGTTTTAACAAATGTAGTTCCTCCATGTAATCAAGAATAAAATTTTCAGTCGATCGGCTCCCGACGCAAGGAAATGTGTATGGCTAAAATAAAACAAAAACATGATTAACGATTCCCACCGTATTCAACTCAATGGAAGTGTATTCACCGGGACTGAATTCGCCAAACGTGCATTCACTGTGGTGTGCTGTAGTGGATTTAATAGTGGCGTGACGGGTGTGGGTAGAAAGTTAACTTACAAAAATCTCAATATTTATTATGCGTGGGTATATTCCCGAGTGAGTTTAAAAGCCAGGCATGGATTTAGGAGGGTTGCCAAAGCAATTTAGGTTAGGTTGTACCTGTAAAGGTTATTTTCACATTTACAGGTATATATATAGTGAGCTGCATGATTATATAGCCTATAACTTCATATATATATAATAAATAGGTAGAAACTATACATTTTAGTTTCTAGGGCACCTGTGTATGGTGACTTTGTGTCCATTTAAATGGGATAAAATAACGAAATCTATTAAATTTTTTAATTTTAAAATAAATTAACCTAAGTGCAAGTACATTTGTCTTTCACTATATTTTCCGTTTTTCCTCAGTTACCAAAATACAGTTACCAAAATATAGTGATTTATTTACCATTTTGTAGCATATGCATTAGCGTTCGCAATAAGCATTATTTTAAATATAGTATTTTCTATTATTTTAAAATAGTGCACATTTTAATAACGTTTTTTTTTAGTCCAAATACATTCGAGACTGTTAAATGCAAATAGTCATCTTATTCTACAGAACATGATGCAATTTATTACTACTTATTCACATAAATTAGTACATTGTTGAAATACAGGGACGATTAGGACGAGTAACAGCTTATTTTAAAGCCCTTGAAAGAAGTACAATCCGATATTTTCTTTTTTTATATCAGGCCCTTACAACACTTTTTATAAGGGTTTTTCGAGAAAAAAACCGGTTTTTTCACAATATTTCACAAACTGTTGAAATATCTCGCTGAACTCAAACATAAATAGATTCTGCTAATTATTTCCGTTCGAATGGTGTATCGTTTGAGCCCATACTCATTGATTCACCTGTCTAAAAACCGAATTTTCGGTTTCGACCAGATTTTTGCGGGAACTTCAAATTGTCACCAGCAACAAATTACCTATCCAAGCGATACGTTATTATTCATATTCATGAGTTTAGTGCATTCCATGAACTTTTGGTAATGTCCAATCCCGGACGTCTCGTGACCCTGAATGACCTGAGTATTGTGTTACACACTGTTTTGTAGGCAATTTAATTCTGATGATGTCCTACTTGTTTATATTTCAATTGGTTTACATTTGCGCATGTGCATAAGGATTTAGTGATGCAAGTCGTGATTTTCCCATGTTATCAAACGGGGGCAAAAGTTGACATGAGGTTGATCCGCCTTTTCCGACGCTACCAGTGCTACAGTGACCCGATGATCGAAGTTAATGATTGTATTCATAAGTAACAAATGTGAGAGTACGCATACCAATTTTTACGTTTTTTCATTTGCTTAGCCGAGAGATTTTGCTTTTGGAATTTAAAAAACCGTGAAATGAGTTTAAAATTTTGAGACACCCCATTTTCGGTTTTTAATTATTTGCATGAGAACCATTTGACCCCTAGGGGTCCATTAAAGTTGAATCGTAATTAATAGTGAGTAGTCGTCTAATAAAAAATATTTCGCTGAAAAATTCCTTCTGGAAGGAAAGAAAACCCCATATTTGGGGGTGAGTTTAAAATTATGAGACACACTGTATACATTGAATGTACGACCTTCTTGCTAGTTTGTAATACGATTAAGCAGCACTAAATCTTCGCCTCAGGTAGATAACTATCATGAATCCAACATGTACCCAAAGACGTTAAATATAACACTCACCCCTTCAGTTCCCCACCAGCCAACCAATGTTTTATCACGGATACCGACATTAATTGTAATAATACATACTCTCCATTTTACTTTTACTAATTAGTTTACATTAGCAATTAGCAACCCGATGGGTTGCAATTAAAGTATTTAAAATATATTCTTTAATTTTAGCTGTTATAGTAAATAGCATTTTGAAGCAGGCGTGCTTGGGTGAGCGGTTTGGACTGCAGACTGTAACGAAATTTACAGCCTCAGACCTGGCTTCGATCCTCGGCCACTGCTAATCGTTTACGGCTCGGTGTTGTACGGTAAACGTCACTGAATGGTTGATTGAAACCCAATCTCCTTCGGTGCTCCTTAGTGACCACTACTTACTGTAGGGGCCTAGGGAATGAGACTCCTTTACTGTGGAGGAGGGGACGGGGATAGGTGAAAGGGTACAAAGACCGAGACGATCTAACGCGGTAGCCTCCTATTTCCTCACCCACAGTGACTGGTTGAGTCTGGTTGTATGAACTTCGGTTAAATCGACCCAATGAATAAATTATTATTATTATTAAATAGCATTTTGCATTGATTGTGGTCAAATTGAATTGAGGCTTGCCCGGTTTAATCTTTAATTAATGACTCGAATGGGTTACGCTTTTACCACATTCTTGGTCATGGTAAGTTTTAAATCTACATAATAATAAAATCCAAATCACAGTATCCGGGCTCCGGTATCGTGTCGCGTCGCCCTAACTATTTTGAACCCTTAACCCAGGAGGTGTATGTAGACGTAGAATTAGCAAAAATGAGCTAACTATGCACATTAATTGTGCTGCTTGAGAAAACAAATGAGTCCTTAAAAATTTATTGCTCTTAAAAGCCTTTCCACAGTTCGTTAGATCCTGCTGTGAAAGGTTCTACTCTACACATTACGGCCCATCAGCATATCAATATAAAATTAATTTGTCTACATTTTGAGACCACGTTTATTATTTTATTTATACCCAGTGCTTTCTACTGTGGAATATACTGCCAACATACAGTTGCATTTGTATTAATTGGTCCAGTTTAGATCAGTATCTTGCAAATTAACTGCAACACAGGAACTAAATACCTAATGTAAGGTAAACACTGCACACTGTTGAATATTTTCCGCATGCAACGTGACAACAGACATGCCTACTGCTCAAAATCTTAATTGCACCACCTGCATTGAATTAAGAAAACAATATAATTACATCTGCGTAATAATGATATCGAAATTTTAAACTGTTAATTTAGGCAGGACACATATTATGTTGACGAAGACTATGATACATGCTGCTTGAAGTATGGACAATATTGCTACTAGAGCAGAAAATAGCAACCCTTAAAATCTAGAAAGCATGAAAACAGTTCAACTCTGTTCACCAAACCTCACGCAAATACGTCAAGGACATCGACACAGCGTAAAGCGTAAAAGTAATAGCAAATGAGCTTTGCAATCAGTAGCGAGTGAATGGCAGCATTTTTTCATACAGAGAGGAAGCCGTTAGCCTGCTAGGCATCATTAGTACGCCGTCAACGTCTCTTGACACGTATGGACGGGCTTACATTAATTCCCCTTAGTTGTTCCTGAAAGACTCTCAAACCTTTCCCCCTCTTCTCACCAAGCACCTCTATCACACTAACTTCAGCTCAACGAGACGTAAATACGCTACATACCTGGCTATAGATTCACTCAAACGAATTAAAACAAAACCGCTGAGGTATCAAGAACAGAGACAACACTCTCCTCCGACATAAAGCTAGGCTTTTATTGTTGCAAAATTAGAGCAAGACTAGACCCTAACTACTGGGAGAGTTTACGTTGTGCTCAGTGTGTGTTGTAGCATAGGAGTGTTTTGGGGTTGGTGGGGTGCGTTTAGATGTTGGGAATGAGAAAGACCGATTCTGGGAAGGTATGCGGGAAGGTATGGGGGAAGCAACGGGAAGATATGGAAGAATGAAGAGGGGAATGTATGAAGAGAAGGCTGGTATAATGAGATGCATTGGGAGACATGGACTGGCATCGCTTTTAATTTGCACGGCCATGCATTTAAAATAATAATAATAATAATAATAATAAAACAATGAATGACTGTGTAGGTAGGTAGGCACTTACGTAGATAGTATGTAGGTAGGTAGCTCCCAATAAATGGGAATTTGCCTTGCGTTGTATGCAGACGATGGAAAAGAATAAAAAAAGGACTCAGAGGGGAAAATCAAATGATTTAAAAAATAAAGCAAATTAAATACAGATAATGCGTGTGTAGGTAGTAGGTACCTGGTAGGTACTAAGTAGGTAGGGACTTGTGCTGTATTGAATCACGTTGTAGGCTTGGGACACGGACTGTGAGGGATATATAGCCTTTATATAGGCATATTGCATACATGTAGGGACGTACGTGGTTCGGGTACTTGTGTCACTGGGACTTGGGCTCCGTCTACGTAACAGTGGACAGGGGTGGGAATAATTAAGAGGGCCGTAGCTGTGATTGGTCAATGGGCTGGAACTAGGGTGAAAATTGTCCAACCCTGTAGCCAGTCACTGTGTACAGGTACCGAGTAAAAACGTTTTTGGTATTTGAAGTGTATACAGTGCATTGTACAAAAAACCTCCCGTCCACCTCCTGTATGCTTCATAGTAACAGGAAATGTATAAACAAGAATTGAACGGTAAATTATGTGCTCAGTGTGAGCGAATATTCAAGCTGAGAGTACCTACCCCTAAGTCAAGCTTTCCTTCGGCTACAGCTTGAACTGTAATTTCCCTCAAGCTACAAGCAGAACTCGAGACTGGAAGAGCATAATAAAGAAAATATATTTAAAAGTCTGGCTGCATTCAATTTATTTTTGTATTTACAACAGACTTGTCGTAAATACCTACAATATTATTATAAAATACAGACTTTGCTCGATGTTCGATACACAAAACTCAACACAATTCTCAACAACGTACAAATAAAAAGAAATAATATTATTTACAACTACTCAGAGGGAGGATGATATATTTCATTTTCATTTCTTCTCTCGATGCTCAGGGTACAATATTCAAGTTTGTACTGCTTACAAAATGCACTGAGTACAAATAAAAAGATATAATATTATTTACGTCTACTGAGAGGGAGGATGATATATTTTATTTTCATTTCCACTCTCGATGCTCAGGGTACGATACCTTATACTCAAGTTTGTACTGCATGCAAGTTGTACGACGTACAAATAAAAAGTATTATTATTATTCACAACTACTGAGATAGAAAATAAAACTAATTTTTATTTCTAAACAGACAATTGCCGTAAATACGACAATACTCACTCAACAAATTTAAATTAACATTATATTGTAACAGAAAATAAAACTTAAGATAAACCATCCCATTTATATATTATAAAATCAAAGTATTATTGATAAATTAAAAATAATAATGTAAAAAAATACCAAACCAATAGTAATACCCTATTAGTATTATGTACCATAGACATAGTAACACGCAAAAGCAATCATCTCGTAAGACATATGTACATGCTATATTATCTTATGCAAAAGTTACTAAAATACGAAATTTAGCTTTTAGACTTTTTATCCGCCCGGGGCTATGTAATAAGACTCACAGAGCGTGCTCCCAAAAGTTTCAAAATTTTTTGTGTTGCCATTAGAAATTTTTAGTTTCAACGCGATATTTAGACTCAACAAAATATGAGTTATCTTATGTGCAAAACGAATTTTTAATTTTCGCTCTAGAAAAAAATGACTTTTTTGTTTATGGGGCAAATTAAAATTTTTCAACGTCAATATTCTTCTCTGATTTTTGTAACCCTAAATATCAAAAAACATTTTGAAAATACGCAATAATAAAGATTTTGGGTATACCCTATTGAGCCCTACTTTTTAAAACCTGCTTGTTAAATCAGTGTTGCTGAACGAACTTTTTATATCAAACCTGATATTTAGACGTTATTGAGCATGGGCTATAATATGGCACAGTCGTTTTTGTGATTTTCGCGCAAAAATTTTAGGGTTATTTTAAGGGCAAATTTTAGGGTATGTAAATTTGTTTTTCGTACGGACTATTTTTTATTGATAGTTTAAGCTTGCAGGCTTGCCATCTGCAAAAACAGAATTTGAAAATTCGAAAAAATAAAAACCGGATCGGACAGGCCGGACAAACCGATCTACCCGATAAAGACTCTATTTAGCGTCAATCTAAATAGCTCGAGACCCAGTTGACGTATCGCAATGCGGTTTTTTGCTAAAGGTAGGCGATAACAGTAGCTACGTGCCTGTTAAATACTGACACCGGTTAAAATGTGATACCCGGGTAAATTCGGATTTTTCGGTTTTTATGCCTGTTTTTCAAAAACTTGCATGATAAACTACTCTGCTTTAACTCATACCTTTAAATCATTCGTATTACAATATTTTTTAAATTTTACTAGTAGCTTTTGCTAGTTTATTTGTTCAGTTGCGAAATGACTTATCTCAATTTTATTGAAATTTAATATTTTAAATTCTTTTTAGAGTGAAATGAGCAAAACTTTTGCACGTATCTGTAAAACGTAAATCTTATCAAATCAATTCGACCTTAAATACTAGTGTGTTGTATAAAAATTTGAAATACATGAATATCTATCTAAAGCGGATTTTATTTTGTTTATCTGTTTCGATTTTTTCGTTGGATTTTTTCAGCGTTTATTCTTATAATATTTGTAATTAATAAAAAGTATTTTACATATCTAGCTCAAAACCAATCTGGACCCTGAAGTTTTTAAATGCACGTACATAGATAGTAGGTAGCTCCTTATGGATGGGACTTTGCCTTCTCTTGTATGCTGAGACTGGGAAGCGAGGAAAGAATGGATTGAAAGAGAGAAAAATAAGGCAGGTGGCCGTGCAGCTGGCTGCGGATAGAAATTATAATTTAATCGCGTTGTAGGCTTGGGACACAGACTGTGAAGGATAAATAGCCTTTATATAGGCATATTGCATGCATGTAGGTATGTTGATGGTTCGGGTACTTGTAGCACTGGGTTTTGGGCTCCGTCTACATAACAGTCGACGGGGCTGGGCTTAAGTAAGAGGGCCGTAGCTGTGATTGGTCAATAGGCTGGAACTAGGGTGAAAATTGTCCAACCCTGTAGCCAGTCACTGTGTACAGGTACCGAGTAGAAACGTTTGTCATTTAGAATGTATACAATGTATTAAACAAAATCTACCCGTCAGCCTCCTATATGCTTTATAGTAACAGGAAATGTATAAACAAGAATTGAACGGTAAATTATGTGCTCAGTGTGAGCAAAGATTCAAGCTGAGAGTACCTTCATTTAAGTCTAGCCATCCTTCAGCTGCAGCTTAAACTGTAATTTCCCACAAGCTACAAGCAGAACTCAAGACTGGAAAAGCAGAATAAACAAAATATATTTAAAAGTCTGGCTGCATTTAATTTATTTTTGTAGTAACAACAGACTTGTCGTAAATACCTAAAATATTATTACAAAATACAGACTTTGCTCGATGTTTGATACACAAAACTCAACACAATTCTCAACACAGAACTCTAACTCAAGTTTGTACTGCTTAAAAAATGCACTGAGTACAAGTAAAAAGAAATAATATTATTTACAACTACTGAGAGGGAGGATGATACATTTTATTTAATTTCCACTCTCAAAGCTCAGGGTACAATACCTAATACTCAAGTTTGTACTGCATGCAAGTTGTACGACGTACACATAAAAATTATTATTATTACTTACAACTACTGCGATGGAAAATAAAACTTATTTTTATTTCCAGAAAGAATATCGCCGTATATACGACAATACCTATTCAACAAATTTCAATTAACAATATATTATAACTGTCAAATCGTGACTAAGGACGCAACAGTCGAATTTTCACTTGTCACCGGCAAGTTGTTACCAAAGTTCGTTGGAGATAAAAAAACGCCAGAGGATAACATTGAAAACCTCAATCTCACATACTTCAATAACAGAAAGTATTCAAAGCTTGTTCTGCACTGCCTGGTTCCAGAGCAAACGTCTGTGAAATACGGAGGATGGATGGGTCCGCAAATTGAATTGAATTACGATGAAATTGAAAACCTTGTGTTGTTCTTAACCCAAGATTGCAAATTGTAAAGTTTGCTGTGCGAAAAACATGAATACAATAACTCTGGAAAGTTTGTTGTGTGACGCATGCCAGTTCTGCTGGTTGAACTATATGCCGTCAAATTTGCAAAGCATAAACTATATGACGTCAAGTCTGCAATTAATTGAGTATAAAAACAAACAATACTGTGCGCGATGTGAAGCGCAAGAAAAGAAAAAAGATGAAAAAGTGGCTGAATGTCTAAATACACCGTACGATGAATGGATTGACTTAGAGAAGTTCGATTCTGTTGACAATTGGTGTGCTGTAACCAGAATTTTGGACAAAACAGATTGTTTTGTGTGTGAATACAATCCTCGTGATATCGCATCATCCACAGGAGAACCTAATGTAGAATATATTTATAGTGTATCTCTGTATGGGGAAACTGTATACATATACAAGTACATGCCAGAAATTAAAGTGTGTAACTACTGTATGTTTTGGCGAAGCTCGAGAGTTTTGGAGAATGTTCAAGAATATATTCGCAACTACAAAAAAGACGAATATAAAGCAATGCAATTGTCAATGGCAATGAAACAAGTGTAATTCGTGTTGAAAACAATATGAATACACGGCAGAGTTTGTTGTGCGAGGCATGCCAGTTTTGCTGGTTGAACTATATGCCATCAAGTTTACAAACTATTGAGTATAAAAACAAACAATACTGTGCGCGATGTGAAGTGCAAGAGAAGAAAAAAGATGAAAAAGTGGCCGATTGCTTCAATACATCATATGATGAATGGATAAACTTTGATAAGTTTGACAATATTAACAATTGGTGTGAAGTTACCAGACGTTTGGAGAAAACGGATTGTTTTGTGTGTGAATACGATCCGTATGATAAACCGTCATCGAAAGAAGGCCCAGATGCAGAATTTGTTCACGGCGTGTCTCTGTATGGCGAGATTGTGTTCATATACAAGTACATGCCAGAAATTAAAGTATGCGGTTATTGTATGTTGTGCCGAAGCTCGAGAGTTTTAAAGAATGCTTACGAATATATTTGCAAGTACAAAAAAGATGAATATAAAGCATTGCAATTGTCTATGGATCAAGTTTAATTCATGTTGAAAACAAAATGAATACTCTACAAAGTTTGATGTGTGAGTCGTGTCGGTTTTGCTGGTTGAACTATATGCCATCAAGTTTACATACCGTAATGTATAACAACAAACGGTACTGTATAGATTGTAAAGAACAAGTAAAGCTGAAAGAATTAAGAATTGCTTACAGCTTAAATACACTATACGATGTATGGATTTAGTTAAAGAAGTTTACAAATATTGAAAACTGGTGTAAAGTAAAAAACCTGTGGAAAACAATGGATGCTTTGTATGCGAAAACCTAGAAAATATAAAAGCATGGACAGAAAACCTTAATAGACTTTATTATATTATTACCCTAGACTTTATTTGCAAAATAACTATATATCTGCTTCACAGTTAAAAAATAAGAAAGAAATAGAAATGCCAAAAACTATTAAAAAAAATAAAATAAAAATGAAGGCAGCGATATAAAAGACGAATTCAACCCTCACGCCTTCTTGGTGTGCGGCACCAACATGGAGTGCAATTGCGATGGAATGAAGAAAAACGTCTAAAAGAATTATAAGTTAGTAGCAGAAAATCTCGCCAAGCTAATGTTGAGTTGCAAGTTAAAAGGTTTATGTAAAAAGCTTTGTTCCTAAGTAAAAATCGAACTGTAATAAGTATGTATTTTTTAAAAATAACAATAGTAAAATATTTATGTTAAAAAAGCTACAACAAAAAACAATAGCTAGTAGGTGTAATATGATAATAATATGAACTTGTACAGTAAATAAATTTCTGTATATATGTAAATTAAAAAATATTTAAAATGTACTGTTGTATAAAATACCGTGCAGTCTTATTTACGTCTAGCTTAGTGACAGTCGCAAATATTTGTATCTATACGATGGCAGAAATTCGTAAATCATACTTGAATTCAAGACTTAAAGGCTCATTTTCGGCTCTAAGCGGTTTTATAAAAAACAATAAGCATTTTCACGACAAGAAACAAGTTGACAAAGAACTAAGCCAACTGAATTCATTTAGTCTACACAGACCTATTAGGAAGAATTTTAGGCGCAGGAGAACCATTGTTAACATGGCAGGAGAAATTTTTTGCTGTGATTTAAAAATCTTAGGGTCAGTCTTATCAAAAGCGAATTCCGGATATGAAAACATACTTTTTTGCATTGACGCTTTTACGAAAAAGCTTTTTTGTAGATTCATAAAGAACAAAAGACCAGAAACAGTAATCAAAGCAATGAAAAGTATATTTCAAGAAGCAAAAATTACACCAATTTATTTATTCACAGATCAAGGTTAGCTTAATAAGGCTAATGAGGTAGCATACAAATAACGCAAACGTTTTATATAAATCCAGGTTAATTATATATATGGCTAACTACGATATTAATATATATCAATTTTTGTTACCTATAGGTACTGAATTTCGAGCAGAGTCTTTTCGGAAGTTTTTAAAAAGCAGGGGAATAAAATACTATAATACCTATAGTGAGACCAAATCAAGTATAGTAGAAAGAGTCATAAGGTCAGTTAAAATACACACTTACTAACAAGTTTGCTATACAACACTCAATATAACGTTAATGCACATGCTTTAACTCATTGTTTATTTGCTTATTTAGGACCATTTTCGAGAAGGTGGCCAGGTACATAACAGAAAAGCAAACAAACCGCATCCTTGAAATATTTCCTGCATTTGTAAAAACGTACAACAACACTTTTCACTCGACAATCCAGATGTCGCCCAATAGCGTGAACAGTTTGAATGAAAACGATGTATGGAGAACCATGTACTCAGACCTTATTAACGACACTACTAAGCGTAAACCAGTGTTCAAGCCAGGGGATTATGTGCGAATTAGTCGTACTAAATTAACATTCGAGAAAGTTAAGTATAATATAGCGTACCACGTGAGCTAAAATAACAAATTATAAAACATGTATAAATAGGGAGACTTGCGAACAATTCAGTTATTGTATTTTTATCCTTTACCCAGGCTACAACCAAAACTTTAGCGTTGAATGGTTTATTGTGAAGTCCGTAAACTTGGAAACTATACCTATAACATACTACTTGGAAGATTTAAATCACAACAGCATTACTGGATCGTTTTATAAAGAAGAGCTCAGCCGAGTTGAAGAATCAACATGAATTCTACACCGTTTATTCCATATTTTACCAATGCTATCAAGCAGCATATCAACAGCAAACGCAGAAGATTAGACAAACACTGCTGTTCCCCATTAGATCGAGACCCAGCAGGTACCGAAAATATCTACATAACGATTACAAGTGACCAGCAAAACAATATTTATACTGGAAACACCCCGTCCAACTTTGTTGCTGTCCTTCCCACACCTCTAAACCTTGAAAATTACGACGTCGGACTAGTGAGTTTGAGATACACAAGCAGCATACAACCTGCTCTGATACAACCTGTTCAGAGACCACGAGCACGTAAAGTGCGAAACACAACTGCCGTTGAAGAAGATGCAATTGGCAAATTATTTCCAAACTACAAGCCAACTATCAAGACATTTGTCAACTTTCAAAACCAAGAAACGACCTTGAAAGAATTTATGAGTGGACTCACTACCAAGCTAAGGCTCAATAAAGACACTGTGCCATTTGACGTTGCACAGAAAGCATTAAGCTTGGACCCTGGCAATATACATATGCTACTCCAGAACCTGTCCCCATCAAATAGTGTCATTATTGAAATTCCCAAATCACTTTCATCATTTTTCAAGCAAAACAGATCCAGATTTATGTCAGGAAACCACTATCCGTATGCCAATGTACTTGAAACTGACATGGAAAGTATTCCTATTGGTGCAAACTTTAATTTTGGAGCTGAGAAAATTCAAAATATGGAAAACATTATACAGCTATACCAAGGCTTTGAGAACTTTTTAATGTTTAGAAGAGAGAATAACCATGGAGACTCTGATTTTCGCAAATTCTTTGAACGATTGAACGTTGAAATGAATGACCCAGAGTTTTATAATATAAATCTAAAGATTGAATTTCCGTTAGATGAAAGTAATACAAAGTGCAAGCTTACATTTGAATGCAGTGAGAACGAGTATGTGGTTTTGCCTGAACCTATCGCATTGTGCTTAGGACTGCAGCAGCACGACAAGTTTTATAATGGCGTCTACGAATCTGAATTTGATTTAGATGAAGAGTTATACAATAACATTGTGGACTATGAATATATGGACTTGCGATTATTCAAAAAATATGCAAACTTTATTCCAATGAACGAACCAGAAGAACTCGATTTGGATCACGTGGTGCATGAAATTAATCGTACTCTAATGAAAAATTTGTGGGCTGATACGCAAGTACAGTTTGAACATGCGGATGGACACCTGAGTATACCAGGCATGCGCGAAGATATCACAGTACAGCTGCCACTACTTGTTAATAGGTTTTTTGGCTTTGATGACAATTTCATATTTAAAGCTGGTGAATCTGCGCAACTTAAACAAGAATTAGAAAAAGAAGAAGAACAAGAAAAGAATAAGGAAGAATTGGATGAGGATGTTGAGCCTGAACACACTGAACCAGCTAAGCGCATGCTTGTGACATGCAACTTGATTGAAAACCAGCTCTACGCTACCCATGCTCTACCGTTGCTACGCTCAGTGGACATTTCCAGCGAGTATAATAAAGAAACAGTGCACACCTTTTTTCCAATATTATATTTGCCATTGAAACAGCAGGGGCAGCAAGTTATTCGAATTACACTTTTAAACGAATACCAAAGCCTTGTCACACTGCCTGAAAACTCGCAAACTATTATTGAATTGCAGTTTAAGCCTCGAAAAGTATAAACTGAACATTTATTATAAAAAGACATAGTTCTTTATTTGCGAATCATTCTTAATTCAACTCTCAAACAACAACAACATCATTTTATTCACAGTGCTTCTTAATAAATTAAATTCAAAAATAAATTTGCAGTGCATTGCTTTACATGTACAACGACGATCCAATACACAAAGTGGTAGATCTTCTGTAGTTCTTACTTCTGCCCAGTTTTAGAGCAAACGTCTAAAAAATACGGAAAATGGTTGGGTCCGCAAATTGAATTTCACTACGATGAAATTGAAAACCTTGTGTTGTTCTTAACCCAAGATTGCAAATTGTAAAGTTTGTTGTGCGAAAAACATGAATACAATAACTCTGGAAACTTTGTTGTGTGAGACATGCCAGTTCTGCTGGTTGAACTATACGCCGTCAAGTGTGCAAACTGTCATGTATAAAAACAAACAATACTGTACGCGATGTGAAATGCAAGAAAGGAAAAAAGATGAACAAGTACTTGCCAGCTTAAATACACCGTACGATGAGTGGATTGACTTTGATGATTTCAACGATGTTAGCAATTGGTGTGAAGTAACCAGAAGTTTTGAAAATATTGATTGTTTCGTGTGTAAATTCGATCCTGGTGATGTTTCGTCAGTCAGAGGCGAACCCGATGCAGAGTATATTCACAGCATATCTTTGTATGGGGAAACAGTGTACATTTACAAGTACATGCCAGAAATTAAAGTATGCAACTATTGCATGTTTTGGCGATGCTTGAATGTTTTAGAGAATGTTCGAGAATATATTTATGAATACAAAGAAGATGAATACCGAAGCCTTGTCACACTGCCTGAGAACTCGCAAAGTTTAAAACATTTAATATAAAAAGACACAGTTTGTCATTTGCGAATCATTCTTAATTCAACTCTCAAACAACAACAACGTCAGCCCAGTTACTTGCAAATTATTTAAACAAACAGTGCAGTGCTTCAATTTATTTACAACATTACTAAACATGTTGTAAATCATGCGTAAAATTGTGTGTAAAAATGTTTACGAATCTGATGCTGGTGACGCACTCCAAATTGTGGACGAAGAACTTTTAAAAGATAGTTTACTTGGTGAATACTGTACACTTGAACCCATTAAAAACATTGCTACTGAAAACGACAAACAAATGGGGGCTGGAGAAGATACCGTAGGAGTTGGTCTTGAAAACACATTCAACAGCAGTGCAAACAGTGAAATAGGCCTAGAAAATACCCAAAATTTAGTTCCACTTAAATTGCGACAGCCATCCAAACGCCGTGCAATTTCTCACAAGTGCCGCGTTACTCATTGCCGTACAATTTGCCCTAGAAGAAATAACAAAGTAGTAAAACGCAATATGCCAAAAACTCAGACTGGCGGACGTTGTGTAGCTCGTCGTAAGGTACAGTCTGGAGGCTCAAGAAAACGCATTGTTCGCCGGCGTGTTCAAACTGGTGGCCGCCTTAGACGTAAACCAGTTACGCATACTAAGCAACGTGGAGGAGGCAGATCATCTGCTCAGTCTGGAGCAGGAAGACGAAGGAAAGCATACAGACGCAAATAACTTATAAACCACTGTACGTTTAATTCTACTTCATTCATCACTGAGCTTACAACCAAGCAATATCTACAAAGAACAAGCAGCTCTGTCTTATTATGGATTCCACGCCAGGATTTTACGACGAATCTACAATTTACGAGGGTTCTCAAAAGTCCATTCAAAACAACCTTATCTTGGACAAGTTACCTCCAACCAACGTCAGCGTTGAAGATGCCCCCGAGTATTACCCATACTACCCCGTACTTAGCCCGCGAGATAACGAAAATCCCGTTATTTTTGATATACTGAAATCTCCGGGCAAGTATTACGCCTTAGACGGATCCTATTTAGATCTCACATGCCGTGTAATGCTAGCAGATGGAAAGCCAATCGCTGCTACTGATATGGTCGCTCCGTGTTCAATGCTGTTCTATGGTTTATTCAGTAACATGGAGTTCTATCTAAATGGACAGTTGATATCCGATAATTCAAATCATTACGCCATCAGTTCTTACTTGAAAAAGGAACTCTCATCAAATCCCATTGAAAAGAAAAACAGCATGTTAGACCAGTTGTACATACCCAACACAACGCCAGATAATTTTACTAAAACTGACGACGGCTTCATGGCTCGATATAACATTGCTAGGGAATCAAAGCCGTTTACAATGGTGGGAAGGCCAGAATCGCCATTCTTCACACAGACTCGAATGTTACCAGGAGAAACTGATATCCGAATAATTATGAGAAGATCTCACCCTGCCTTTTGCATTGATGCAGAAACTGAAACAAGAACCGGGTACTCTGGTTGCCCGTTTCGCGTGGACATTGTAAATGCTGTACTGTACTTGAAAAGACAGACAGTATCTCCGTTGGCTATTGAAAAGCATCGACTGAACCTTAATAATGGTACTCTTAAGTACCCGTGTATTGAACCTGAAGTGAAGAACTTTGTTATTCCATCCGGCGTGAGTTCACATTCACTTGATAATTGTATCAATGGAAGATTACCACAAGTTATTGTGTTTGGCCTTGTGGATTCTGAAGCGTATCTTGGAAAGCTTACAAAATCCTTTTGCAACTTTCAACATTTCAATTTAAGTGAAATTACGGTCTCAATGAACCAAGAAGCAATTGAATACAAGACATTGCCTTTACAATTCAAGAAAGATGATGGATCAGGAGAAGAAAACTTTTTGCTGGCTCTCAACACTCTAAAGAAAACAGCAGCAAATCCAAGCCTCGGTAACGGGGTAAATAGAAACAACTATACAAAGGGAAGAGTCTTATTTGCATTTGAACTTGTACCTACACAAGCTAATGCTTTAAGCGTAAACAAAACTGGACAGGTCCAAATCAGTTTGAAGTTTAGAACCGCATTAACAAAATCAGTGACAGCTATACTATATAGCCAATATCAAAACATTATTGAGATTGACCGCAACAAACAAGTTATCATCAACCGTTAAAATGTAAAGTACCAAACAAGTTTGTACAAAAACAAAAAACAAACTAGCTCCGAGTATATATATATTAATGTATCTATAACAAGTCTGTTTGTTCCTTTACAGATGTTGAACAAACAACAACGTTCACATTATGAACACTGGAGAATTACAACAATGTCTCGAAATATTACTTGGAGAGACTCACGTAAAGTACTACGTTATTGCAGCAGATCAAATGCGGTCGACTTTACTCAACGCAGAAAAAAGAAACAATGGAATAACCTACCCGATTGCAATTATTCAAAATACAGACAAGTTGAAAAGCCCTGGAAAGCATTGGATATCTTACTGGGTGACTTCAAAGGACAGCTTCGAATATTTTGACTCGTATGGAAATCCAATTCAACGGTATAAAAATTTGCAATTGCCAGGAAACCATATGCTAGCTGAAAACTGTACAGCGCTACAAAGCGGCAGATCAACAGTGTGTGGAATGTATTGTATATATTATCTCTACTGTAGAGCCTTAGGAATTAGTTATAAAGATTTTTTAAGTATATTTACAAGCTCTGTATTAGTTAACGATAGAAAAGTAAGAAAATTCATAGAAATGATTCCTAGTGTAATACCTAATATGTATAGCGTACCACCTAAACTACAGTCTAATACATTTAAAGTTTCGTGTCCAGAGTTTTGCCATAGTTTAATATTGTACTATTGATTATTCTTGTAATATTGTATAAGAAGTGCAGCCTAACTTTATAAAAAATGTATCACAAATTTATTATAAATAGCAGTATATGTAAAAACTTTTGTCAGTAGCAGTTTAGATTTTATAATGTCAACAGCAACTACTGTCGACTTTAGATTAATACACCCTTTTACGGCTATGATATGTGGCCCTAGTTCATCAGGAAAAAGTACTCTCTGTCTAGAAATTGTTAAGCACCGAAAACAAATAATCAGTGAAAAAATAAATAAAGTAATATACGTTAGTGTACATACAAAACCAGAACAGTTTTCTGGCATTGATTTTGCATCGGACAGTGAAATAACATTAGTGTCAGATATAAATAACATTGAAGCATTTTTAGATAATATCGACAGCCCGTGTCTATTGATTTTAGATGACCACTTAAACTTTATAGAATCAAACCCGAAGGCCAGACTGTTAGTTCAGAAAATATTTACTGAGTTGTCTCATCATATGGACTTTAGTGTTATACTAGTTCTTCAAAACCCGTTTACCAAGGAGTTGAGAACTACAAGCTTGAATACTAAATACATGATATTGTTTGACGTACCAAGAGATAGAAGCATTATTGGTCAAATTTCAAGACAAGTAAACCCTGGACGGCCCAAGTTCCTGCAAGAAGCATACGAAAAAGCATGCAGTTTACGCCAGCACAGTTACATAATGCTAGATTTGCATCCAAAGTGTCCCAATCCTACAACATATGTGCGAAATAGCGTATTTCCGTGTAATGGAACTGACATTTACGTACCAACAAAACAATAAAAATGGTTCAACCAATTGGTACTGGCTGTCGTTTTGAACAAAATTACAAGTTTTTGTCAAATTTAACATTTTTCAAGTCTAAACAATACAAAATCCTTATAACAAGTGCAACGTCTGAACAATTATATGCCTTGGCTGAAACTATATTTAATGTGCATAAGTTCTGCAAACATCCAGTGAAAGGATACAACACTCAAATAAAGACGCTAATCAAGCGATTAACGTGTGACGATATACTACGCCTGCGCAAAGTTTTACTTAAGTATCACAAACTTGTTCAAGCAATTTTAGCTACAGTGTTTTATAAGGTGTACAAAAGCGAAATTTGTCGTACTACTTTATTTTCTGACATAATTTGTGACTAGTATTCTACGTGTTAACAAATTATCAAAAATGGCAACAATTATGAAGGCAATTGAGCCAAAGCTGTATGCTGAGCTTATGCAAATACGTGCAGAACAGACTACTAATAAACTCGCCTATAAACCCAATACAGCAGCTGCCCCCGCCCTTTCTAGCCAATTTGACAATACACAACTGCAAGCCATACAAAATGGCAATGAAACAGGAAATCACAAGAAAACCCTCAAACGACAAGATTGGATTCAGTACGAAGAAATGATTTCAAGACCCATCAAACGAAAAAGGAGTAATATAAGTGCATAACGATTCTTGCAGAACTAAATGCAAAAACTTATATAAACAGTTGCAAATTTTCAATTGTCACCAGTTGCATACAACAACTCACAGCGTTCTATTCCATCGATTAACAATGCCTTCAATACGCATATACGTTGCAGTGCTGCTTGTGCATCCCGCACTTGCATTAGCATGCAACTATGTAGCTGCATCGGATGCAGTTAAAACGCCACCTATGGCCGTAAATGCAGAATACAAACACGACAAACAATCATCTGAAAGTATCAAATCCGACATTGACAGTAATAGTAACGTGCCTGGACAGCCTAATACTACCCCACTTCCTGTCATTCAAACTACCGCATTCAATAAATTTATACTTCAAGCGTTAAGGTATATGCTTGAAAACTTAAATGCCCAGAATGGTATAATAATGGACGTGGTCCAGAAATTTCAAAAAGCAGAAGCAAAACCATTGGAACATAATACTTTTGATTACATACGTAAGTGAATAAAGTTATTTGTTCACTTATCAGTAAGTAAACGTTTATTTAATAAAATGTAAAAACTAGTTGTATATATTCTACTTGTACCATTTAGTAATTGTACATACTGATAGATGACTTTTTATCTGTTTTTGTTTCTGCGCATGTGCAGCCATTTACGTCTCCTTCATTCTGGTGCTGCTGCTGTTTGTATTTAAAATCATTAAGCTGATTCGCCGAAGAATGGACTGGGACCCGCCCACAACTGAAGGCTCTGAACCAATAGAAATGATGGAAACTCTTCAAAGTTCAGTTATAAATGCTGGTATTCAACTAAACAAGCCTCACACCACTCGCAGCAGCAGTTCACGCACCTAACTCAAAACTCTAAAAAGCCTTGCATTCTGACTTCCACAGAATACACAGTTTTAAGCCAGACTCTACTGCTGTACTATAAGACCAACCGTGGTGTTTCACATTACCCTCCTGTATACGTAAAGCCCAACGGTGTTTTGCTTGACCAACATGGACTCTCAAGTTACCCCATCCTATACTACACGAGTTGTCGACGCACAACTGTATCACGAGCAAGAAGATTACCCTTTGCCCACAGTGCTTGGATCATCCCCCAACCACTTTAAGTGTTCTTTCCCACACTGCCTGTTTAAGTGTTACTTTCACGTACCGTATAAGTCCCACGTTGAACACGTACATCAATGTGAAGATTGCAACCTGTTTTGTTTAAACAAACAGCACCACCAATGCTCTCATGTTGGAGAAAGACTTGGGCACATTGAGAACCGCAGCCAAGATCTGGTAGGGGGCGGCACCAGTCGATCAGGGGCAACATATGGACTAACTACAAGCACAGCTAGCAAACCAGCAAGAAAACGACTACGCCGTTCACCTCAAATAGACTTGGACGTATTTCAAGAATATTCAAGACATCATAAAGGAATGATTGTAACTTATATTCACAAGCCTATTGAACCATTTGCAAGTATAGAAACACTTATGATAGAATTGAATGATCCCTTTGTAAAGTTACTGACACAAAACCTAAGTGTACATAGTGGTATTAAAGCTCAGCTTATAATTGTTGCTACAATGGAACTGGAAGTTGAAATTGAGAATGAAAAAACTATAAAAGTACGTACTCCTACTTTCGCTGGTAAGAATTACGATATTTTTAATACAAGTGAAATTGACAAGTTTGTTTTAAATAGCACAAATGAGTGCGTAGAAAGACTGACGGATTTTAACAAGTACGGAACTGGATGGGTACTTCGAGAAATTGAATCAGTTCAGGTGAAGATTGGTGTACTAAACTTATTTGCAAATGCGGCAGCAAAGGGATACATCAAGTTTCCAAAAATGAAACCCAGAAAGGAAGGATATTTAAACATTAAAAATAAATGCAACGAGTGCTTTAAGTTCTGCGTTGCTGCACATCGGTTTAGACACGAAATAATAGACAATAAAATGTACAAACTAAAGTTACAAAACAAAGTGCAACGAGCTAACAATATGAAACGAAACTTGGAGTGGCCAGAGCAGTACAGACCATACTTTACTCGATTTGATTTTACTGATGTTAAATCTCCGTTGAGAATGGACAACTTGACTGGATTAAAAACATTTGAAATAAACAATAATCTTGGAATCAATATTTGGAGCCACCGAGAAGATCAAATTATTCAAATCCGAAGATGCCAGAATACCGACATAAGTGAAAAGTGTAATTTATTTCTCATCCAAAACGACTCTGCAAATGAAAAGAACAAAGCTTATCATCTTGTGTTGATTATTGACATAAACAAATTTCTGCGTAATGGGCATAATACCAAGCAATTTTATTGCCAGCTGTGTTTCAGATCGTTTAATTCAGAACACAATTTGGATCAACATCTAGAAAACTGCCAAACTCTGGTGACAAAAAACGTTGTGTTTCCAGAATTACACGAACGAATCAAGTTTTCCAAACTGTGGCAAACCCTTCCCTACCCGTACGTCATTGTTTATAAATTTTCAACATTCTTAAATCCTATTAAAGATACAAAATCTGTAACACACAATATCAAGATTTCAAACGAGATTCTTCCAGCAGCATATTCGTTTATTGTTATAAGTCAAATGAAACACTACGATAAGGTTATAGCTGTAGAGTATTTTGATGGTTTAAATTTGATGAATCATTTCTTTAAAAGAATATTTACTTGGGCAAAAAAGTTATTGTCTAAAATAAGAAACACCAACAATTTTGTACAGCCATCAGAGGAAGAAAAAAAACAATTCAATGAAGCAACACATTGTCACATGTGCAAACGTGAATTTGACAACAAGAGGAAACTTTTTAAAAATTTTCATCATAACCACCACCAGGGTAACTTTGAGTTTGCAGCATGCAGCCGATGTAATCTACAAATAAAGTACAAGTTTGAAATACCTATAATTTCACACTGTGGAGGAACAATTGACTACCACCTATTAATAAGTGCGATGAAAACAAATAACTTTAAAGCTAAAGATGTCAAAATTATTGCAAAATCCGCCAGTGATATAAAATCTATAACAATAACTTCAAAGGATACTTGGCTACCAGATCTCCATCTCCAATACCCGCCAGACAAGAACACCGGAGAACAGTATACTGGAAAAAAATTCAACTCAAAAGTTAAAGTTCGTTTCATCGATTCGAGTTTATTTATGGATACAAGTTTAACAGATTTAGTTGAATCTTTAAAATCGCAAAACAAACACAATCTGAAACTTGTGTCACAGTGTGTGTCGCATTTTGCTCCTCTAAGCAAAATGAAATCAACAAACCCAGAAGCTCGGCGATATAAAGAAGAATGTATTAAACTATTACAGACACCCCTGTGCTTTCCGTTCAAGGCATTAACTAATCGTTGTGCATTTTCAAAGAAACTTATTTTAAGAAAAGAATTTCAGCGATCAATACTAGACGACGAGCCAATTTCTGAAAAAGAATGGGAACTTGTGCTAAAAGTGTGTACTCAATTCGAACTCACAACATTGCGCGATTATACAAGGGTTTCGTGTATGATAGAAACAATTTTACTTGCTGAAGTATGGCAAAACTTTAGAAAGCTTGGACTTCAAAACTACCAACTGGACCCAACTTACTCCATGACGCTGCCCAGCTTCTCTTGGGAGTGTTTTCTGAAATTCACGGATGCTGAAATTGATTACATAAGAGATCAAAGAATATTAGACATTGCGACAAACGGAATACGCGGCGGTCAGTGTATTTTCACTCAGAAGCATGTAGTTGCCAACCACGAGCGATGCTCGGAAGGATTTGACGAGTCAAAACCTCGCAAGCAATTGCTGTCACTAGACATCAACAGTTTGTATGCATATTGCTTAAAACAGCTAATGCCAGTGTCGGATTACGAGTACATGGAAGCCAAAGACCTGCAACATATCAACTGGGCTGATTCTGACTTTGGCAACGAAGAGGGTAGCTTTGGATATATACTAGTAGTGGATTTGGAATACCCTGCACATTTACACAAACGAGACGAAAACCTGCCTCTTGCAATGGAAAAGCGAACATTAAATCTGCAGGACGTTGCTGCTATCATGTGCCCAAATAAAACCACAACTGCCAGTTTGCAGCGGCAAGTATCCCGCCCCCGATTAATGTTAACTCTTCATAACAAGTACAAGTATACAGTGCATTTCAAGGCTCTGCAGTATTATTTGTCTAAGGGATTAGTTTTACTTAAAGTTCATTGTGGCGTAAGATTTAAACAACAACGCTGTTTTAAACCATACATTGATGTTAACTTAGAAAAACGCAAAGCAGCCAAAACAGAATTTGAGAACAAAGCACTTAAAAAAAATAACAATGTAATTTACGGCAAAACAATTACAAATATCTTGGAATTTGTTAATGCTCATATTTGTACAAGTGCAGCAGAAGCTGAAAAATCATTAGCATCTCCTCGTTGCAAAGACTTTGAGGGATTGTCAGAAGATCTCAGCATATTCACAGAAGAATTAAAAACATACCGTGTTACTAACTCGCCGTTAACTGGAGTCGCTATTTTAGATACTGCAAAAGTTTTGTTCTATAAAAAATGGGATCGTCTCTGTGAGATATTTCACGACAAGGCACATCTGGATTACAGTGATACAGACGGGTATGAAATGCACACAATTGACGAGCTAAATACATTTTGGGACGATATTTTTAAAGCAAAAGTGGAGTTTGATTTTAGCAAAATTCCTCGCGACCACGAGTTCTTTAAAATGTATGAGCACCAGTACCCAGGTTTGCACAGTCTAAATAAAGACAAAAGCGGAAAGTTAAGAATACAAAGCTTAGACTTAAAAGAACTTATTATTTTAAAACCAAAAATGTATAGTTCATTGTACTTAAACGACACTCAACAACAAAAGTGTGCGGGAATTTCAGCAGTTGCAATGAGGCAGTGTAAACACAACAAGTATAAAATAATGTTGGCAACAAACAAACCTTGTAAAATAAATGTAAATTCTGTAAGGTCTAAGGATCATAACTTGTACATTGTAAACTTTAATAGATTGGCGTTTAACTCTTTGGATTTATCTCGAGTATTTCCAGATCAAACTAATTGTAATTATAGTTTGCCCTTTGGCCATGTTAATTTACGTAAGACATAACTTGGTTTGCAACATGAACGTGAAAAAAAACTTGTAAATATGTAAATATTGTAAAAACAAACTTTGTAAATAATAGCTTTAGTTAAGAAACATAATAATTGTATGTGTAAACTTGTGTAAACAACTGTAGTTTTTAGTTTAATTATAAGTAGCACTATGTGTTTAATGTTAGCCTAATAATATATTATAAATAAAAATTTAAAAAAATATAAATTAATTGTAAAACGGATGTATTGTAAGATGTACATATGTGTAAATATTGAATTTGCGTTGTGTAAATATTTAATTTAAGTTGAGTTTAATTTAGAATACTGAAAACCATTATGTAAATATCAATGTAAATTGTGTCGGTGTAGCAAGAAAATTTCAAAAAAAAAATAAAATGTAAATATGTAAATACTTTAATTAAATGACTTTATTCGCATTTCCCCTGGTTCATTTTACTTATATTCCTATAACTAGCATACAATAACAGGAAAATCCCCATTCATAGGGAGCTACCTACTATACCTATGTACGTACGTACCTACCTACACTGATACATATTATAATATTAATAAATGATGAGGATTAAATTGCATGGAAGTACAGCACAATACAAAGCAAAGCTAATCTGTCTGTCTCCCAATGCATCTCATTATACCAGCCTTCTCTTCATACATTCCCCTCTTCATTCTTCCATATCTTCCCGTTGCTTCCCCCATACCTTCCCGCATACCTTCCCAGAATCGGTCTTTCTCATTCCCAACATCTAAACGCACCCCACCAACCCCAAAACACTCCTATGCTACAACACACACTGAGCACAACGTAAACTCTCCCAGTAGTACCCTACAATAAGGTAAGCACAGGCACGGGTTAACGGGATACATTATACAAACACATATCATGTTTGAAGTAACTTATCGTTAGAGCTTAAAAAGGATAGCAGCCCGTCCGGACGGGACGCGTCCCTCGGACAGATTGTCACGTCTTTAAATCTTCACACTTTACGCAATACTAATACAAACTAAATCCTAATTTTAAAAAATGTTTGCTGTAACTTTCCTTAATACAACAATTATCAACGCATAACATATTTCCAACGCAGCAAAACAATATAGTTACACATATCCAAATTCAAATAAATGCACGCCAGTATACTCCTAAAACAAAATCAAGGACCAGCAAGTTTTGCCTTAAGAGAATGCATTGTTATAAACCTCATTGCACTGTAGGTAAAAGTAATACATAAAAGCACAGTTAAAACAGCGGAATCTCCCTCTCACAGAGCGTTCAAAATAGGAAACGGGAACCCCAGTTAGGTTTGTATTGCAACTTGAAGTTTTATTTTTCTAATGGACGATATTTAAGAATAGGGCAGCTATATGACCGAAAAACAGGATCTATAATATATTTTCTTCTATTTTCGCCCCATGCCTCTAAATTGCAAGACGGACAATAGTATGTACTGACTGTATCAGAAACAACAACTATGAGTGGGTTGCAAGAAACACAGTAAGATAGCTTATCCCTACACAAAGACAACACAGAGCCTTTGGAGCTCACAACCCAGTGATCTTCTGATGGTTTCTTCATTGTAACTGTAAAGAAATGTACAAAGATACTTCAAATCTTATAACAAGTTTTAAGGGTCGTAAACTAAACACCCCCAGCTCAGAGGCCAACGTCACTCTTCTGTCTTTAAATAACCTGCTGTCAAAATATTGCTGTACGCTTAAAATATAGGTATATAGTATACTGTTTTTAAATCACATACGTTGTATATCTAATTAGACTGAATTTTGTTTTTATTAAATTATGAATGTATAAGATAACGTACTTGTTGTGACTTGCAACTTCTCTGTTAAGCTTATAAAAATGTATTGAATTTTTGAACTGTTCCATCTCTTCTTTAGTGAGCATTGTTTGCAGAATTTGATGTTGACTCTGTTGAAGTTTAAAAATATCATGTAGTGTACATTTCCGATAGCGCAAACGCATTAAAACCTGAAAGTACTGGCTTATATAGAACAAATGATGTATCAACAGATTGATACACGGCTACTGCTTGCTGTAGATTTTTAGATGGTGGAATTGCAAACTGTGTACAGAGCGTACAATCCAGTACACAAACACTGACACAAATCGCCAAATGCTACTATTGTTCTTCCTACAAGAGGCAAATGTGCTCGAGAACTATTAACTAGTCTTAAGTATTGATCTACAAAATGAAAAAGATCTAATTCAATCGTAGAAATTTCTTATAGCAGTAAGAATTTCATTTTACGGAATAAAATTTTATCTGCTACTGATACTCCATTACGCAACTGGTGAATTAAAGCCTCGTTAGTATATGGACGTATTTTAAAAGCTGAATGTAACGTTGTACCTTTCAGGTTTGCAGCAACACTACCAAGAAAGCAACACGTTTTAAACGCAAAAGATTGGTCTCGAGATTGTTTCTGAACTAGCATGTGGTAAATAGTTTTTAAACTTGTGACTTGCTACTGCCAAGGATTCCGCACACCATAAGGCGTAGAGGTTTCTTATAAAATTAGTTAGAATTTATTTCAATTTGCGTTCGCACTATATCTACAATCCGTTTTTGTTTAGAAGACAAAAACGTGTACGGTGTTTCAGAAGGTGCGTAGTACTGCATAATAGCGTTCTGTGTAAGCAGTTGCAATTGCGTGGTGTCGTTCACTGAAAGATGTTCAGAATTTAATGTTTTTTCTGTTATTGCGTTGTTAAGATTACACGTACAATTACAATCAATATTATCTCTGGCTGAAAGTGTTTTCTTTCTGAAACAGGCTGCACACAAGCAGTGATTTAGGTTAAACCCGTAAAGGTAACATGTAGAAAATAGTAGAACTAGTGGTATTGAGTTGGTGTTTTGTTCAGACTCAGGCATATATGTTTAGCAAAAAGCTTCAAGTATTTTTTCAGCTTGAACTTCAAATTTGTCGGGTGTTTTCTTGCAACAACAGTATTTCACGTGGCGATACGAAATTTATTGAAAAGGTTCCAAAGCTTTTCTCTTGCTACAAATATTTTGTTTTAATACACGTTTAGATGGACAAAGCTACATGCAAACGTCCCGTGTGTTGTTACAAGATTTATCGTTGAATTTGTGTTGAAAAATACACAATCCTGCCGTGGAAAGTTTTACACGTAGTTCTTAGTTGTACTTGATTAGAATTATTTGTGGTAAATTTTGCATTCAAGTGTCTATAACGTACTTGGATTCACCAGTACGAGACAAAAGAGACTTTTTAACTGTTAATGCCTTCCACAATATTCACAGTTAACAATTGTAAACATACTGATGCAATGCAACGTGTTAGTTAGAGTATTGAAGCTCTGAAGAGAAGTTTCAGTAGTGTTTATTCTTTGGTTGCCAAACAACAACAGACTCCAAGTACAAACGTCATTAGATCTTTAGAGTTTCAACTAAATGGGTGGTGGGCAGTTAAGTAAGCAAGGCGAACTTGCGCGTCTGCAAATAGGGTACCTAAATTCCTTTTTGCTTTTTAACTCTTGAAAACCTTTTTACAGGGTTTGGTTGTTGGGTGACCGTAGGGTTGATAAGGTCACTGCCATAAAAAAGGCAATCATTGTACAGTTTAAATCCAGTCTAGATAATATTCTAAAAGTAAAACCACCACAATTATAACCATCTTTGTCCAACTCTAAAGTCCAATTTTTAAATAATAATAACTAACAACGCACTCAAAGCAGCTGAAATAAATTACTCCGATTTTGAGTATTAACAACTATTACACTTCAAGCCACAAGCTAAAACTGACAGATTAAAAGTTTCAATTTAAGCAACAGCAAATCTTAAACCTTGCAAAATGTCTACACTTGATTTTCTTCTAACAGCTGGGGCATCTAAATGTCATTCAGATAACAACTCTATTTTAAATCAAGACGACTTAACAACAAACTGCCGGAACTGGGATTTTTTTTTACTCCAGACTGCAAACAAATTGCAAAAAATATAAGAGCACGAGTTATGTTTGACGCAACACAGCAAATTCACTTTTACTATTTTGGGCGCAAGAACCCTTGAATCACAAAGCATTTAAAAGTCGCTTTTTCCTTCTTTAAAAGCAGCAGAATTTTAAATTGGTCGAACAAGATCCTAAACACAAAACACACACAATTTTAGGGCGACAAATTCCTCAACTTCTCCCATATTTTGAGGTCAAAAGCGACTTTTTTATGTCAGACGAACCCAAGGACCGCCTGAAAAATTTAATTATTGGAATACATCTCATTATAGACTGCTATCTGTTCGTGTCCGTTTTTGCGTCAATCTGTTAACAGGCGAATATAACATGCCGATTAATGACAATATTTCTAGCCGCTATTAAACAAAGTTTCCAAATTATGGCGATTTTACAGTGACTTTTACTCTTTTGAAAATGTACGAACTTGTTCAGTATTTGGAAACGACTAACGCAACCTTAATAAAATTTAGCCTAAATAAACCAATCAGAACTAATGCTGTCCGTGAGCAACCGATAAAGCGTGTGGCAGCAGTAAATTCTGTACCAACCAGCAAGATTTTGATACTTGACGCTAGCAATGAGACAAACAACAAAAAAGATTTAAAGCAAGCGGGTTGAAGTTGCGATAAAACACAAAAGCAACAACCAGAAGGACTTATTGCAACTAATAATGTTCCTATTGATCCAGGTTTTTAAGACGAGATATTTGCTGGGTTTTTGCCATCGCCAACTGCGTCAATAAATTGTCACACTGGCCTCACAGACGATTTAGACAATGCAGAAATTGACCAAAACTGTTCTTATGAGGGCGACGCTGACGACGAAAAGGATAAAAACAATAACTACTAAAAAGAAATATTGAAATTTAAAACTTGGGAGGGGAGGGATTTTGGGATAGTGTGTAACTTAAAGCATAAAATATAGTTAAAGTAGCGTAAAAAGATAAAATGTAGCTGTATAAGAGTGTGGTAAAATGCGATAAAAATACCTTCTAAATAAATTAGCATTGCTCTTAATCGGCTCAGAAACGGTTGGTTTTACGCCAAAAAATAAAAACAAATTTGTAAAAATCTTTTTTTCAAAGGGACAAAATTAGACATTTATTAATAGCATTAACCTAAATAAATTACATTATTTTATATTTATTTACAACTGACGTTACAATGACGTTTGCCATAAAGACACAGTAAGAACAATATACATTTTTTGGAAGATTTAAAAGCTTTCGAATAAATATAGAAACTGTTTTTTAGAAATCGTTATTTTAAAAACTAACTGTTACGTAAATTCATATTATATAAATGATTATGGGCAATTCGAAAAGAGCCTCGGATAGTAGCAATCACAATTTCATTTATCATGGTTGAGGAAAGTCGCATATCTTTTCGAAATGATTCAAAAAAGGCAGGAATCGAGCCACGAGCACCTACGAGGAGACCAACAACTTCTAACTTCTTAAGTTGATATTTTTCCAGAAAGTAAGGAATACAGGGATTATAGTGAGCTTGTTTTTCAATGTTAACCTCCTCGGCCTGACCTAATTTTGCTCCATACGTAAGCTGACAATTTTTGAAAATCGAAAAAACAGTACATTTAATGAAAATAGTAATATAAAAATAAAAACAAACTAAATTCTTAATTGTCGGTTTTAAATCACGCGCAGCGTTACATTTATTACTTTAAACCGTAACATATAAGCAATAAATCAAAATAAGACCGTACCATATTGAAAAAAATGTTGAGAACTACAAATATTTTTCTGACGAATAAATTTTTTTCAGTAAATCGGTTTTAGTTTGCAAAAACGAGTGAAATTGTAGGCAAGTAAGGTCGGAGTTACACTTTGTAAACAACATTGACTTCAATGTACTCACATTCAGCTGAGATATTTCTCGCGTCCACATGTTATTGATTTCTGAAAAAACGCGTTCCGTTGGTGCATTTGTCCCTTTAAAAATTAAGCCCATAATCAGTAATTCAGCATAACAGTGACAACTTTGGTTAAAATTCAATTTAAGACAAAATTATTACCATATTTAATAATAGCACAAGACGTACCTGGCAAAGATAGAATAAACTGAATAAATTTTTGTACATTACTGCAAGGAATAGACTTTTGCTTAAAGTCCTGAAAAATAGCACACCAGCGCTGATCCACTTCAGTCTTATTGTTATTCCATTCTTGCAATTTTTCTTGCGTAACGTAACTAATCACGTTATTTATTTCGTCGTAAATCTGATCCTCATCCATACTTACTTTTATAGCTCTAATTTTTGGAAGAAAGTAAAGCAAAGTTGGTTCGACAACACTCCAAGTCACCCCAGTATTCAACTCAGTCCAAGTCAGGCTTTCAAATTCAACGTAGTGAACGCCCCATTCCTGCAGATACTCCAGACTAGTTTGGTAGAAAGTTTTTACTTTATTACGCACAGATGCAACGTTAGCTTCCCCTCCATTTTCTAGCTCATTTAATTTGCTCTTAGCCACCAAAGGAAGAAATAAATCATTAATGCGAGAGCTCAGCTTTTCTTTTAGAATTTTTAAAACCTACAAAACAAACATTTCTATATGAAAATACAGCAATACAATATACATGTACATCTCTTTTTCTCAGTATGTACGTTCTAGATAAAAATGTATTAATTTTACCTGCGAAACTTTTGTTATAGTAGTCTTCTAGCCTTCCACTTCCAATACTGCTAAATGAAATATATTAGCTTGACTGTGAAGAAAATACAACCAAAATTCAGCAGCAGGATTCTCGAAAAATGTTTTTAAAACTTCGGGGCATTTTTCCAAAGACAGAAAAAACGACTTAAGCGGATCAAACATTTGTATAACTCTTTCGATGGCAGGTAGCAAGGCTAAAAATCTTGTCTTTGTGTACCCGAGCATTTTAGAGTACTCCGATGAACAAAATTCGCAAAATTCCTTAAGGGTAGCTACTCGTACAGTGTATATGTAGAAATATGAATATATTTTTGCCACAATACTTTCGATATCAATCGGAAGACAGTCCGCGGCTGTTTTAATAGCATTATGAATTATGTGACCAGCACAGCCTATGCCAACAATGGATCGCTCTAAATTGTCTTTGACTTTCTTGAAAACATTTTTTTTGCCTTTACGCTTGCACCCTCTAAGGTTAGTGTTAGTGTTGTCGGCACACAATCCAATTAATTTAGATTTCAACTGAAAAGATTCAATACACTCAATAAGGTAGTCACTCACAATTTGTGAAGTTTCACCCGGATGCTCGCTCAACTCAAGTATTTTAATCTGAATTCCGTCATCGAGCGTGAAAAAACGAACGAGAATAGGTATAAGCTTTATGTCTTTGTGATTCGAAGCATCGTGGTAAAGAGAAATAAAGTTCACATTTCTTAACTTAGATTCAAGCTCACATTTAAAATACGAAAAAAAAACATTTGTAATTATAGCTTCAGTCTTGGTACGAGCACACGCGTACTTTTTATCACACGTGCGTTTTAATATTTGGGATGTTCAGTCAGTAGAACGAAAACTATGATTATGTTTAATAGTGTGATATGAAAATAATCCTTCCTTAGCCGCTAATGATAATTCAGTCTCTCCGAGTGTCTTATTTCTATAATTTTGGGTGATTTTAGAACTGGATGCATTTGCGGCTGTGATATTTTTGTGTTTTTGCGATTGAATGTGGTAAGTTATTGCACTTTTTTCACTGTTTGCTACTGAAAATTCCGAATTGCAAATACTTTACTGAACATTATATTGGCAAACACCAGAAACTAGCTTAATATAAGGAAACTCTTTTTGTAAATCGCTGTTAAAAGTACATTTACGTCTATTTGGCATTTTATTAAAGTAATACTAACAACTAGAATATACCACAAGACGAACTCGACGACTAATGTGGCAGTACTGCGACTACTGCGAGCCTGTGAAAAACAGAAACGTAGAAGCGTGTGTTGGAAACATGTGCTTGATATTGTAATATCCGCACCGACGTTTGTCTGTAGTGCTTATGCTGTGCGGAACGTACAGTTTTAAATTTCGGATGCTTACGCGCTCATAATATTTAAATAAAAAAGTGGCATTTAGCATTATGGTGAATAATCAGTACTCTATGGTAAGACTAGTCTAAAAGCAGTACATGTACTGTACTGTATGAGTTTTGAATTTTAGCCAGTACTTTAGTCTCAAAAACAGTACTGTACTGGCCAAAACAGTACGAATGGTCAGCCTACCCATACGTATAGTAGGATCCAAAATATATCCAGTCTTGGACTCCGTTCACCAGCATATAATGTCCACACGTTTAGAAGCACCATCTGTTACTTCCTCGAAAACATTCCAGTCCAGCGTCTTAAGATGATTTGCAATTATTGATCGCACCTCATGATGTCTACTATTCCTCAGTAAGTTACCCACATGGCATTTCCCTAGAACATGAGCAACGTTTTTCAGTCTATGTAAAAATAATAATTAGATTGTAAATAGTTACTTTTAAAAGTATAATGAACTAGTTAGACATCTGTTTTTAAAACCATTATTTTTAAACCTAAATTTTAAATAGTTGTTTTCACAAAAAACGTCATTAAATTAAAAAAACAGAATGTAGATTATAGTTATACAAATAAAATTAAAATGTAAATTAGTAATTTTCTGTAAGCTATTTCAATTAAACCTGAACAAGTAGCATAGTTTTGTTACAAGTGTAAAAAAAAGAATAAATAATAAAAATATAATATGTACAGTGTATGTATTATTTTTATTATTTATGTTTATTATTATTATATTTCTATGTAATTTAGTATACCTTTCATATTCTTTAAATCCAATTGTATGTAAAGTACTATCGGCTTGAGCGGTTTCACCCTATTATCTATGTACGTGGTGGCAAACAATAAAATAGGTAATAATTTCTATATTTTCAAGCATATAATTCTAATATAACAAATATCATCCTGTATACTGAAGACACTAAAATAAATAGAATACAAAAAATAGGTTATTATAATAATTAATAACTTTAAATTTTTGATTTTACTAAAATTTAATTCTGAAAAAAATACATGTTTTTTTAAAATGCTACTAACCTAACAATTTACTTTTATAAAAACTATGATATTAACGTAGGCCAAAGCACAAAGTATTTATTAGAAATAAATTAAAAAATAAAACTAATAGAAACTTTAAATATTTGAATTTAATAAAATTAAATTCTGAAAAAAATAGTTTTTTTTAAATTGCTACAAACTAAACAATTAAGTTTATTACAAATTATGATTCTAACGTAGGCCGGGGAACATATTATTTATTAGATTTAAATTAAAACTAAAAAGTTTTTTATTTATTAAAAATTAATTAATTAAAAATGACAAAACATTAATTTTTTTTATCAAGAAAAGGTTAGCTATGAGTGCTGGGTCGTATATTTCAGCAGTAATCATAGTTTTTGTAATATAAAGGAAGGCAAGTAGCGAGTTGCAGTTCAAATATGTAGGAACGGACGATAAAAAGGCAATATGTAAATATGCGCATTGCTCTTGAACGGCTCAGAAATAGCAAGTATTTGAAAACAATAATAAAATTTTTAAATAAATCAATGGTGAGTTGCTAATGTAGTCCTCTAATACTAGCTACTTATAAAAACCGATAAATGAGAATACCATCAATGAGTGACAACTAAAAACACTTATTTAATAAAAACTGCACATACTGCATACTCAATATAATAATAATGCTTAAAGTAAATGTTTGCAATATTTAATGATTTGTCATAAATTTAAATAAAAATAGTATGTATCAGAACAGAAAAATCGAATTGCTCTACACTATAACTCTGATAAATAAGCTTATTCATTATCATTTCATTTTTAGTCAGTTGCTAGTGTATTTCCTCGGCATTTAAAAATGAAGGTTGAGGCGCCCTACACATTGGCAAGGCACATTCTTTTTCAAAGACAACTGACGATTCTGAATCTGAGCTTGAGCTTGAGCTGTTCTCGTCAGTGGAATATCTTCTAAAGGAGCGAGTAATTTCAAGTTTTTTCCAGGACTTGAATAAAAAGATAGACTGGCTAGTAAAGTTTTTGCTTTCTTGCAAGAAGAAGATTGAAACAGCTCGTCCTCAGCTGTAGCAGCTTTGTGTAGTTGTTTTTGTGACCCAGTACTCAAACGCTTGCTTTGAGGCTGCTTGTCAACTAGAATAAAATAAAATGAAATGAAATAAATCTCTAATTGCATTTATACTTCAAAGCCATATCTCGTCGACTGAATTTAATTTAATTTACATATATGAAAAGTTTAAATACTTACTCAAAATTTTATTTTCACTCTTTGTACTATTTTCTGGTATTGTTTGACTCTTGAATGGAGTCCTGTTTTTATGTGGCTGGCTTTCCCCTTGGAAATACGACCCTTGCTGCTGCCTATTTATGTACAATTTAAAAGCTCAATAAAGCGTGAAAACAAACAAATATAAATTTCCAAATTTCCTTTAACATAATAGCTCACTTATTCACGTAACCTGCATCCAACAAAACACTACAAAGGCTTACCTGCACTTCGTTTCTTGTTTATTCGAGAATGAGAAGAATTGAGTTGCTGTCGGCTCTAGTGAGTCTCAGTAATTTCACTGGAGCCCTTACTACTGCTTTGGTTACTGCCTTTTATATACAACATTAGCGTTCAATAACAAAATGCACACAATAATAAATACGGGCTACATTTGACATGATAATGCATTCTTCACCGTTATATACATCAACAAAAGCATTTCAAAATCGTACTTGTACTTTGGTTCTACTTTATGCTGCAATGAGCTATGGCAACAGGCTGAGATGAGCTTCTTTGAGTTTTATTGAGACTGCTTGAATTTCCACTACTCCTTTTCTTACGCTCACTTGAGTATTTTTTTCTCTGTTCCTCAGGCTTTATTTTTTCTAGAGACTTTGACGTTGAGCTTTATTGTGTTTGTTTCTCATTCTGTGGGCTTTCATTGAGTCCTTTTGGCTCGTCTTAAATTCAAAAATGCTATTTCACTCTCATTCTCATTTGGTATTCCACATTTATATTTTATTACAAATATAGCTACAACTATTACCCTAATTTAATAGAATTTATCTGAACATTATTTTTTAAGTATTACCATTGTAGCTAGCTCCATAGGAAAAGTTGAAAGTTTCATGTTTATCTGATTGGTTTACGTCCTGTTTTGTTAATTTTGAGCTCTTGGTTGTGTGGAAGGAAACATTGCCATTACCTGAGTCTTTTACTCTTTTTCTCTTGAACAAGGTTTGTATCTTCTCTAGACTTATGTATCTTCTTCACGACCGTAACAGAGCTCTAAGTTTTTTCCATATCATTCTTTGGCTCTCTGCTACTGTCAGATTCAGGAGCGGGCCCAGGCTTTTGACCTAAACTGTTTCCTCTACCTCCTCGCGGTCTGCCTCTCTCTCTTCTTGTGCTTCCTTCGTGTTTGTCACCCCCCTGATCTTTTTTAATTGTAGAAGGCACAATTGAAATAGCCAGTTTCCTTCCTACAATAAATATCAATAGCTATTTTAATCATAAATATAAACATTTAAATTTTTGCAGCATAATGCACACGCCTTAATCGTCACACACTAATTTTAAGCCCATACAAAATAACATTAGCACTATCGCTTTTAATTATTAACTTCTCAATAAATCAATAAATTTACCATTCAAGCGAAAGCTTCTGCTTGCTGTTAATAAGTTTGCTTCTGCAGCAGGCGTCAGCGCTGCACTATTCCTCGGAGTGTCAAAGAACCCTATTGTGTCCGCCATAGCCTGAACGTCAAGGAAATGCTTCTCATTTCCATTTTACATCATTTATGGACCCTCCTCTTTGAGTGCAAAAGATGGCAGAGGAGTAATTACACTTACATTTATTCAGTAAGTGGTAACTTTTTTACATTATTTAGAGACCACCAACAATTTTGTTTACGTTCTTCATGGATCACCTCGGAGTTAAAGTGGTAGAATAAAATTTGGCTTTTATTAAATAAGTTTCAATTTTTGTTGACACTATTTGTGGACCACCCCAGAGTTGCACCAAATGATGTCATAGATAATGATGGCCGCACTAATTAGGCATTGATTACACAGTATGTTAATAGTAGTCGTTTAGGTAGTGGTAAAGTTTTGACATTGGAGTTGAGCAGTCGGAAAGTTATAATTATAATATAAGTTATAATTCGCAGGACCATTCAATACGCAATTGAGTAAAACTAACATGTAAGTAGTATGATGGCAATCAAAATCCAACACAAGGCTGCCGAGGCGTATTTGTGGTCGTGTAAAAGTTGTTTAAATAAAATCAGTTGAAAACTGTGGCCAGTAATAGAAAATGCAATATGGCATCAAAATAAATATCGCAAATATCGCTATCGTATTGGGCGCATATCGCAAATATCGCAAGTATTGAAAATTATCGCATCATTTTTATAACAACAATTATCAATTAATAATTTGATAATTAAATAAAGTTTTTGTAAATGAGACTGGCAGTCGGCTGTATTTGTTCCTGTGCGAGGTACTAGAACAGGCGGCATACCCTCTTACAAAGTTTACACCACGCCATAAGACCGTCTTTTGTTATGAAAAAGTGAGACCAAACTTTTGACTTTGTCTTGTGAGAAGCTTTAACTTTGGAATAGTACTATGGATTAAAGTCAGCCATTATTTTTAAGTTACAAATAAATAATCACTAAACTTAGTGTGCTTTACTACAAATTTTTAAGTCAGTCGGTGTTTGTGTGACTGTTGCGGGAGTAAACTACTAAGTAAGTGTGCTATACTGAAATTGACAAATAATAAAATGCAAAGTACACACCAATAGATTTTAGCCTAACCATGCCGATTTTTACTTCTGTTCTAACTAAAATAAAGAAAATGTTTGTATTTCCTATTATAGGTACGAGCATGGTAAATCGAAAATGCTTCTTAACGTTTTACTTCCCGCCGTCAATACTGATACCAACCCAATCCGCATTTAATTACACCCAACTAAATGGGTTTACATCATTTATGTCATAAAATATGGTTATGTTATGATTTGAAATGTAGACAGCATACTGAGTAAATGCGCTAGAAAATACAATTGTATTTGCAACGCAGTTGAGATTTGTTTGATTTATGAACAGTAAACATTTTGTTGCGATATTTTGCGATATAATATAATAATAATAATTTATTCATTTTGCCGATTTGGCCTCAGCCCATACAACATTTATAATTACAGTTTGATTTTGCAGGATAATTTATCCATTGTTGATATAATATGATATGTATTGTAAGTTGGTAATAATGTGCGTTGGTTTTGTTTTTTCTTTTGTTCCTGTAAGAGAGCATGGTATAAAAATAATAATAAATCATAGAGAAATACCGACTAAGCTGCATTAACAATGACGTCCTCAGAATGCAGAACTGCAATGCAATAAAATTCTATGCCTCTATAAAGACCCATGCACTAAAATCAGACTACTTTGAGATGAACTTAAAATGGAACATGGCAAAGTTTGTACTAAACCTGAGAACTGGCCTTCCTAGAATAGTACTTAGGGGAGAAGCAACCAATCTAAACGGCATGAACAAGATATAGAAACGAGGAGGTACTGACTGTGATCCATGTGGCAAAGAAGTGGAAGGTGCTTTTCATATAATGCTTGACTGTCCGCATCACAAACTACCCCGGACAAAGTTCCTCATGAAGCTATCTACCAGCAGACCGACAAAGGAGAACCTCATCTAAGCAATCTTCAGAAGCTACCCTGACGCAGAGGGCTTTCAGCAACTCTTTAATTTCTGGGATGAAGCTCTACGAAATTAAAAATTCTACCTAAACTGCATCAAAGGAACATAATTTAACAATCATACCACTTATCACATAACACATTATTTACCTATCTATTATTTTATTACTTATAGAAATGAAATATATGCTCTGTAATCTCAATATTACTTGACACTATAATGACATGATTACTATATAAAACGCAGTTTTTACCATTTATTTTTACAGCACAACCAAGAAACTAACACCAGAAACCTTTACTAATGATATATTTAAATAATACATTTAAATTACCAAGGATCATTTGATCTTTAATTAAATTGTAAATAATCACTTTGTAAAAACTTAACAATGTTGTATGGGCTGACGCCAAATCGACCTAATGAATAAGTTATATTATATATATAAATAATAATAAATAATATAGAGACAATAGCATACGTTATATTCCGTTTATATATAAAGTCATGATTTTTGTAGAAATTAATAATGTTCTTAGTAGCTAATATTGAGTTAGATGCATACGACAACGTAAAATGCAATATAGCAGTATTCCATCGGATTTATTTGCAGGGTCAATTTTTCAGGAGTTTGTAGGTTTGTTTATATTTCTTCAGTACATTTGTAGTAGAAATTCTGGATTCTAAGGGCTTCATCCCAGAAGTCGACAAGTTGTTCGAATCCTCTTATATCATGGTAGCAGCTGAAGTTTTTCTGAGTGATGTTCGTTCTAGTTGGGCTTGTACTTATCAGTTCTTTGAGAAATTTGGTTCTGGGCGGTTTGTAGTGAGGGCAGCTGAGCATTATGTGAAAGATGTCTTCTTCTCTTCCGCATAGGTCACAGCTAGAAGGTTCATCTTGCTTCCAAATTCTGTTCATACCGTTGAGGTTGGTTGTCTTTCCTCTTATAACGATTCTTGGTAGGCCACATCTAAGGTTCGTCAGAAATTTCACCATGTTCCAAGCCTGACTCAGTTCGAAGTACTCCGATCTTAAGGCATGCGTCTTCATTAGACTGTAGTGCTTCAGCGTATTACTTTTCTGCATCTGTTCGACGTCCATGTTGATACAGTTGAGCCTCTATTTTTCTAGGATTTCATTTTTGTGCTTCCCTAAATATTCACTATTCAGCTTTTGGAACTTTTCTTGAAGAGATGCGTCTATAAAGATCTTCCTTACTTGTAGCATCCAGTTATATCTGAGGTCCTTGGCCGTAGTGTTCATTGCCTCTTCATAGCAGTTTCTGGCTATGCTGTTGTCCTCTGCGGATCTTCTCCAAGAATCTGAGTAGTGCTTTAAAAAACTGCATCTTGATGCTCTGCGCTCCTGTCTCTGGCCTAAGGTATTATTCTGGCGTGGAATTGGACGTTCCTGTTAGTTTTCTATGAAAAATGTTCTGCAATGGTATTAGTTCTTCGGTATATCGAAGTGCCCAGATTGGCGCAGCATACATTAGGATGGAGCTAACTAGTGAATTAAAAATACCGATGTGAAGCTTTGTCTGTGTTTTTTGCTCGGTAGAATAAGTCAAACAGTTTAGACTGCGCTACTTTAGCTTTGCTAAAAAAATGGTCTTTTGCTTGGTTAAAGATTCCACTCTGTGTAAATGGGACGTTTAGGTAAACGTAATGGTTGACGATTTCAAGCGGCTTGCTTTTCCAGTTAAACGCAGTTGATTTGGGAATTTTGTTTCCCTTTCTGAAGATCATAATCTTTGTTTAAAATAGATTAACCTTCAGGTCAGGCGTTTTAAAGAAGCTGCTTAGTGTATCGATTTGTTTCTGTAGGTGCAAGAAGGATGATGTCATCGGCGTATAAAAGAATGAGGATTTCAAACGTAAACATTTTTATTCCGTGTATTTTACTTGCTTAAAGTATTTCGGTAATCTTAACTATAAATATTGTAAAAAGTGTTGGTGACAATGTTTTGCCTTGTAACACTCCCCCTATAACTCTGATCATGTCGGTATATCCTTGTTTACATCTAACTTTGGTTTTTGCTTGATCGTAGATTTCTTTGATCCTTGCAATAAGACACTCACTTAATTCAGCTTCCTTAAGCCTGACCCACAGCTAATCTCGTTTTATGGAGTCAAAAGCCTGACTAAGGTCCACAAATAAGGCAAATAATTTTCATTTCTTTAGGAGGGCCAGTCTGTTGAGCTGCTTCAGGATACACGCATAGAGTGAAAATATGTGGTCTGTACAGCCTCGTCCTTTTCTGTAGGCAGCTTGGTTTTCAGATATAATGTCGTTTGTGGAGCAGAAGGAGCTAAGCCTGTTTGACATAAAACAAGTGTATAGCTTGGTAATAGTATTTATAAGAGCGATCGGTCTGTAATTACTCGGTATTTCGGAATCACCTTTCTTGTAAATAGGTGCAGTTATAATTTCAGCCCATTCGCTTGGAATCCGTTTGTCCTTAGATGCGTTTAGTAGTTGTAGTAGGTAATCGTAAGTGGTGTTGTCCAGATTTTTCCATTCTTCATTTGGGATTCTATCAGCCCCGGGTGATTTGTTGTTAGCAAGTCTATTGGTAGCTTTTAGGAGTTTCATTATGGTAATCTCAGCATCTAAGAAGGTGGGGTCGCATTCAAACGCTAAGTTACTAGATTTCAACACTTTATTAACTTCAGTCTCTGCAGTTTCAAAAACTATGTGGAAGTGGGCATCTCACTGAGACTTGGTGATGTCGTTTGGCTTAAAGTTGAATTTCTTGTCTCTCAGCATGTTCACAGCTTTCCATTAGCTTGTTGAGTCTTTGCTATTATGAATTTCGTATTGCACTTTATCAAACAATAACTTCTTTTTGTCGAAGCATAGACTCCGGTACTTTTTCTTGGCTTGTAGGAATTCCTCAAGACTGTCGTTAGCTGAAATACCATGTCGTGTGTCGTTTCTATATTTATGCAAAAGAGAGAGTGCGTTTCTTTTAGCAGTGCTACATTCTTTGTCAAACCAGTTTAGACCATAGTTTCTCCTTGTGCTGCAATTGGTTTCAGTGCTTAAACCAGCTTGACTTGCTGTATTGTAGATATGGTGTGTGAGAGTCGCATAGTCACATTGGCTAAAGTCTAGGTTTTTACTGTTGCTCTCCAGTTGTGCTTAAAAGATTGTTGCCTTCACTTTACTCCATCGTATGCGGGGTTCAACAGCTGCAGCAGTGTCTATGGGTTTCTGTCCTATCTGTGTTGTTTGGGTTAGTATTGGGAGTATTTTGCGATATGCAGGTTCATATCTCATCCATATCGCACGCGTCAAAATATGCAATATTTGCGATATTCATGTCGCATTTCGCATCGCATTACATCCTCTAGCCACTAAGTGGATTCACTTGATGTTTGTGAGCCGTTTAAGAGCAATGCGCAGACTTACATATAAACGCCCGTATCAATTCCGCGCCTTTTGAATTAATCAAACCCCATTACTCTCCACCAATACCAACACTACTCTTTTCTACAAAACACTGAGCATCTTCTCCATTAACTCAGTAGTTTCAAGGGACCCGGTTGAAAGGGATATCCCGCTGAAAGGGCCAAATTGTAATCATTTAGTTGACCAGCTATGCTTAGAATGTTAAAATTGTCCGGATTTAAGGAAACCAGTGTTAGGGATTCCTAGCTTGTAAGGGACGCATTTAGGACAATTTTTGGGAATTTTAGACCACTTTTAAGGGACTTCAAGAAAAAAATTGAAAATACAAAGGAAATGGCAGGGCTGATGGAGTGCAGTATTTGTTTGCTGGCTTCTGCTGCCTTTTTATTTGTATCTCTTCCCTTATCTCAGAACTAACATTATTTTACATAACTACTTAACCAGGAAGCCGGTGATAAATTAGGAGGACGTTAGGAGGAGGAGGAGGATGAGGAGGAGGATGTCATGCGCTCGAAAAACCCAGAAATGACGCTTCCCTCCTCCCTTCCAACCGGAATATTTTTTGCGTATAACCACTAACGGCATCAAAGTACAATTCAATAATATTTTTTCTGTTTAAATTAATTGTACTTTGATGCCGTTAGTGGTTTTACGCAAAAAATATTCCGGTTGGAAGGGAGGAGGGAAGCGTTATTTCTGGGGTTTTCGAGCGCATGACATCCTCCTCCTCCTAACGTCCTCATAATTTATCACCGGCTTCCCGGTTTAGTAGTTATTTCTGGGTTTTCCAATTAAGCGATTTAATAGCATAATGATTAACTAATGACTGCAGCGGAAATTCCGTACTGTCTCTGTTACTGTTGTATTTTTGATTTTGTTCACAATTTTTGGCGAATATTTGTTATTCTTAAATCACTAATCACTAAACAGTCTTAATTTACAGTGCATCAAAATTAAAAGTAGTGTCCCATCACAATCAAGCAGCAACAGATTATGAAGGGACACTGTTGAATGTACTTGATTATCTTCGAATCTGGATCTACTTTGACTAGGTATGTTTGTGTTTGTCTGGATGGTATGATAAGGGGTTTCTCTGCGAGCTTTAATGTATGGTTCAGAAGTTATCATTTTTGAAAATGTCTAATTGGTTAATAGGTAAGTCATATTTTTATTCGTACTTTGTACTGGGCTTTATTGACGGTCAGCTGACATTAAATACCGTCAGCTGTGTATTCAAAAGTAATTTTATTTTTTAGGCATTTAAAAATGAAATGGTGATTATTGGTTTAACGGTCTCAATCCATTCAATTTCAAATCAGTAGATCAATCAGGGAGATGGCTGATGGCGCTAACTTTTTATGAAAATCCAGTCACAAAACTATCACTGTCACAAAAACCTTGTGGAAATGTAAGAATGGTTTTGCTCCAAATCGGTTTAACCAACGCCGTAATAATGGACAGCTAACTTTTTATGCGTAGATGCAACTTTTTAATCGTAGTTGAAACACCAGTACATTGATATCACATTTACAAGTTGAAACCAGGACTGTCCTAAATTGCAAGCAACAGTACGAATAAAAATGTCTAACCAATTAACCAATTACCCACTCCAAACACTGTATTGCAAAATGAATGGGTTAATGATAATTAACTAGCGTGAAACGTAAAATTAGAAGAGAATGATGCAAGCATGAATTAAATCAAAATTAACACAGCCTAATAAAGTAGGTACCTAAGTAAGTACTTAGTTCGTTTGCGGCAGTAAACTGTATACTGCACGCTGGCTTAATGCAAGGGATTATCCGTACATGATGTTATCGGTAGGGTTAGTGGGTCCAGTCGGACACTCATGACATGCCATATTAAAGATAGCCATTTTTGCAATACTTAAGCAATAATGGAAGGGGGTTCTAAAAATTGTGTTTTTTTGATGACATCATTTATGGACGACCCTCAATTTTTATTTGTTGGATTGTAATCATAGAAATCTATAGAACATGTACGAAGCTCAGAAAATTGCCTACGAGCGGAGAACTGCGCCATCTAAATGAGTGCGCAACTTGCATGTTGTGAAATGCTAAGGAGCTGTTGCAAGCAGTTCCGCCCTACAGCTGGAGAGGCGCTGGTGTGCACAGTCCCTATGCAAATGTAATGCTGAGGAGCTGTTGCTTCCCCACACGTATAGACAGCGCGAGTGTACGCCAAGATTTTTCCTATGTATCAGGCCAAACTGGAAAAACGTCCTTGCATGGGAGTTTCATTACAATGCTGAGTGCCTATCGCGGGTGTTCTCTACATTTCTATGATTGTAATTGTATAGATTGAAGTTTAGTATTAGTTGGATAGAAAGAAATACGTGTCATTCAAAATGCCGCCTTTTACGCGAGTTGCAGGGCATGGTATAGGCATACGTAGTCGGGACGAAATACCATTCCACTGCAGCTCTCGTTAGCTGCTTGGCTGGTATGTATGGCATTGGCTATTTGGATGGTATTGGCGGGGCAACCAAAAGTGGTATCTGGTTAAGCTTAGCTGCCGTTTGTGTGCATGCCACATTTCGGTTCCCCAGTGGGTACTACAAGTCATGAGTAAAAACAGATGAGGACTGTGTAACGTCCTCATAATTTAAGTAGGTCGCAGTATTCATGTGAAGAAACAAAAAGCTCCAGACCAGATGTGGATAAAGCTTTATTCGAATGGTTCACCCAGAACAAGAGACTTCAAGGCGCGTATATTAGCGTTCTTCAGCATAAATTTACACGATTAGCGAACCTATTCGATATAAATGACACTTGGAAATGCACCTACATTTGGATTACACAACATAGCATTGCTTGGAAAACTTAAGCAAAACCGAACCAAAATAAAACGAAGCAAACTACATTGACATTAACTGTTTTTTAAAAATAATTTAAATATTTTGTATATCTGTATATATCTTTACCTTGTTATAACTAACAATAAAATATTCAAATACGTACACATAAACTTTCGTCCTTAAGATGTGTCCGTTTACTAGGGAAATCACTTAAACTTTTACATGGGAAATCAACTATAAGGGACAGATTTTACCGGTCTCACGTCGTCCCTTATAATCGGATTTGTCTGTACAATACTGTCCGTTCTGGTCTGGGGCTACAAGTCAACAAGTCAACTATATATCCTTTTCTTGAGACTTTTAGTTATGTAATACATGCTGAAGATACATGATCCGTTTTCCGGGGCATGGGATCGCCTCGTGGCGTTCCCAGGGTAACACTGACGATTCCTTCGGCCCGGTAAGTAAGTTACGACATCCCGGAGGAATATTTTGCTGGCGAATACACTGTCGGTGTCAGTGAACACAAGTTCAGTCTCAGTGAACACGCTGGACTACTAATTAATAAACTGCACTAGAAATAACAAAACTACTCTTTGAATGAACAAAATTATTCATACATTTTAGATAACTGAACATAACAAATATGCATTATGTAATGAGGCACACGCTATTTGTAAAAGTTTTTAACTAAACATACATGTCCTTCAGCTGCCTGCAGCATAAGTGGTCTCATGTAATAGTTCGTCGGCTGATTCTGAAATCCAAACTTATAATAGTTAAATATTGAGAGTCCAGGAGCATCTTCAATAAAAGCCGTTGACACGACTTGTGTTAAATTATGCCAAATAAACGGACATCTGTCAATTGGTTTATTCCGTGAATAGCAAAATTCCATAACTTGTTCCTCTGAAAATCCCATGAGCAGCGGTATTGTATTTGGAAAAGTATTTAGCCCTACTAATTAATTAAATCAGAAAATATCAATAGAAAATACAAATACCCCATTTATTTATTAACAAAACAAAGAATATTTAAGATTTCACATAGAAAAATCTGCACATCCAAATTCGTATTACAATTAATCAATCTTTCGCCGCAGCTAAAAATGTAGTTAAAGCTACATATTAATCACAGATAATTAAAATTTAACATAAGGACGAACCTTTAGCATATCCCAACATTTCAATGGCACCCAATTTTTTTAAAACATTCCTGGTTTTAGGCATGAGACGCTCGAAGTGGTAACGTGCCACTGAGTCCAAGCCTATTATTAAAATGCTGGGGATTTTATTTTCGTGAATTTTTGATGCTGAATTTTTTAAATCGGATTTAGAATAGAAGTTCGGAACAGTTTTATTTCTAACGACAGCATGATAATCCGTGTAGGTGTGAAACCAGTAATCACAATTGACTGCAATGGCGTCTTCAGATTCAATGAGTATTCCGTTTTGAGTAGGGGAAATTTTAATACAATCTTCGCTTAATCTGAAACAGTGAAACACGCAAAGAATATTTAATTTTAAATCAACAATGAAATAATTATAATTTAGACATTTTTCAATATAAATTAATGCAATAAATAGTTAATGTACAAATTAAAGAAAATTACGCTGCTGTATGGTCAGTTCCATTATTACGCTGAATACCTTTGTAACAACAAGATGCGGCACTGAATTCGGAATTAAGCATCAACATCTAAAAGTGAGTTAAATAATTTATAGGTTAAAAGATTTAATATTGTTAACCTTCTTTAAAACAAATAAAGCATTAGGAAAGAGGCTTGTAAATGTAATCGCTTTTTGAAAACCTTTCGGTATCAACGGTATCCGTAAAACTTATGAGGGAAATTTCAGAAGTGGACACGCCGAAGTGAAATTCTTAAAAGTATAAAGCTAAGTGTAATTAACCGGGCGCCATATTTAGTTGACCAGAAAATGAATTTTTGATTTTGGCACCCTGTAGCTCCTACAATGTTCGTCCGATTTTAAAAAGAAGTGTAGTTTTGTCTATAGAATCTAAACATTAATTATTGGGGTTTTTTGATTTAAAAATAAATTTAAAAAGTCGAAGATTGTTTGCGGTCCCGTGGAATAAGAATTTACTATTTTGAATTAAATTAAAAGGAATGAAAAGGTTGATACTTCGCCAGTTGGTGACCCTATTGCTCCTACAAGTTTTGTCCGATTTTCAAAACGGTAGAAGTTTCTTGATCATTGCACTGGGTTTTTAAAAAATTGTTTTGTATTAAAATGCCGCAAGAAAATACCCCATTTTGAGGGATTTGGCGTTTCAACTTTAACACACTCATTTAGTAGTTGATTAGGCTAACACCAATTTCGGGCGTCGGCTGTCGTTCGTTAATAGATGGTATCACAGTATCATCTTTACCGGAATGTCACATTTACCAGGCTCTACCTTAATATTATATATCGCTGGGGTCTCGTCTCAAAGAGACCAACGCAGCCGAGGACATTATAATTATGACCTATTGCTGACTCCCCTTCAAATTTATAAAAAAATCCAGGTGAAACCGCATGCCTGCCCGTAGAGCGCAAGAACGCCACCAACTGAGCCACAGACGCCTGACCAAATATATCCATCAAGATAGAGGTTTCTCACAAGTACGAAGGCAGGGCACACAGTCAAAAAGCGAATTCGTGTATCATTCCCCTCCCCACAGTGCACGCATGTAGGGGAGTTCAACACTTAAAATCTCTAACCATGAATGCCCCAAGCCCATTCCTTGTTACGAGCCCATTTAATCATCTTAATTGGTCATTGGTCCATGGGATGTTGTACCAACGAAGCGTTGCCGTACAAGGTAGTAGGTAGTAGAGCCCTGGTGGTCCAGTGGTGCCGGGCGAGACATAGCGTCTGAGGCTCTCCATTACTGTTGACTCGGCGGGGGTTCGATTCCCACTTGCCTCGGATCTCTTTCGTGAGAAAGTTGATCTTAAACGCCGGGCTCTCCACATGTGTGGCGATCTATATCATTAAACGCTTACTTGGCTCTGTGTTAGTACGGGGTAAGCTAGTCACACGGGGGTCTGTGTTGGGAGACCAGATCTTAAGCGATTTGAAACGCCTGACCCCTCAAAAACTAAACCTTTTTCAAACCTTTTTTTTCAAGGTTGCCGGTATCTAGAGCTTGGCCTGCTCACAGTTGCTTACTCCAGTCAATTGTCTGTCATGCCCATGTCTAGCCCACCGCACAATGCACAGCGGAGAGCGGGACTGGAACAATTGGTCTTGGGACAAACTGCCATGATTAAGTCCCATCATACGAGGCCTTTGCCAGCGTATCCGCTTCCTCATTCCCCCTGAAACCCGAGAGCGCATAGATTTTTTTACTAACACTACCTTGCAACAACTCTCATCGAGTCTGTTGACGTTTAGTATGACAGTCCCGCTACGACAATCGAGACATTGTAAGGCATGGACAGTGCTAGCATAGCCTTTTAATAGTAGTAGTCACTAGAGTGGCAACATGCAGTGTGTCCAGTATTGAAATATCCATCAGATGCCACAGCCACTTGCTTGGATCAAACACGCTGAGCCTACCCATTACATTCAAACGGGGCAGATGGAATTTGAAGATTCATTGATTAATTCTGGCACTAACGGTTTCATTGAATGTCTCAAATGAGGTTAAACACTTAAGCAGATATATTGTCTTTAATTTGGGATGTTTTTCAAAATAATTATAAGCTCCTGGAGTCTGTGTGAAGACAAAATAAAAATTAAGATTTCCATACTTTTGCCAAAGCATCGAAAAAACTTATTCTATGAATTTCTGTCAATGGATCAGCATATAACCAATTCAAAGTACTTGGCGGGAATACTGCCTGCTGTAGTTTGGTTGGGTCGTTTCCCGCCTACTACTTTGAATTAGTTATATGCTGATCCATTGACAGAAAGTCATAGAATAAGTTTTTCGATGCTTTGGTCAAAGCTAGAAAATCTTAATTTTTGTTTTGTCTTCACACAGACTCCAGGAGCTCATAATTATACTGAAATAAATCCCAAATTGAAGACAATATATCTGCTCACCTGTTTAACCTCATTTGAGACATTCAATTACACCATTAGTGCCGTAATTAATTGATGAATCTTCAAACTACATCTGCCTCGTTTGAATGCAATGGTTAGACTGGGCCTGTTTGATCCAAGGAACACCAGCGCCACCGCAATTTCATTTCAATACTGGACACACTTATGTGTACGGGAAACATACGAAGTTTGATAACTAGAGAATCTAATAACTATGGTGCTAGCAAAGGACTCTGACTTTCACTGAATCCTCTGCTTAGGAGATCCCCAGTCAGCGTCATTCTCCAGCAGCAAATGGGCCGCCCAGGAGTTACCAAGAATCTCACACTTAAATACAGGGGTATCAGCACCAAGATACACAGACGAAGCCATAAGGGTTACAACCTAGTTTCTTACTCAATAACATCCCCACAGCCAGCATTGTCACACTCACGTGAGCCGTCAGTGAAGGAAACAACCCCAACCTTCAAAAATCCGGCGTTTCTCGCCGGATTTGTCCACTGTGGGCCCGAAGTAGATGCTGAGCTCACAGCAAATTGTTTAATCATTGAAAAATTTCGTTTATATAGAAAGGCTAACATAAAGTCATTGCAGTTAGTGTCCGTAAAAACAGGCTAAGTTACAAGTTTTGCTGGTCAAAATGGACGGGGTCAATAGGTTGAGTAATAGGTCAATGGGTATTGATGGCTTACAGATATACTGTCAATTTCACAGAAGTGCGGACCGAATGAGGAGGTCCATAGATTTTGCAATCCACCCTTTGCTATGGCTATATTTTTGCTACTCGTTCTAGCCGCTAAGAATTTTAAATTTATAGGCGCCATAACTAAAAAAACACTGCGTGTCTCCCATCAAGTGTCAAACTGTACCGGATAATTTTATTAGAGTGTTCGATTTAGTCATTTAAGCAGTTGAAATTAGTAATTAGGTTTTAAAGATTAGATTTTAAGCGTCATAAAATGAGTGAGTCTGGTACTAAGGAAGTTCTGTGCAGTGTTGAGTTAGGAAGTGTGGTGACTGAAATGGAAAGTGAAAGAAATTATGATGATGATGCGAGTGAGATAAGTAATGGTAGTGTGGATAGTGGAAATGACGGTGTGTTTGATGCAGATTATGGGAATGACGATATTGGTAATGGGTATGTTAATTTAGATGCGGATGAGGCCGATGACTATGTTTTTGTTGACGACGATGTGTGTAACAGTAGTGTAGTAGATAGTGATGATGATGAGGATAATAATTGGAATACTGACAATGATGACGATGATGAAAATGAATGTGTGGATACTGAAGGTGATGTAAATGTACGGGATCAAAATAAACCGACTAAAACTTCAAGAAAAGACAGGGGAAATGTTACAGCAAAAGAGAAAAAGATTGTATTAGGAGTGCATGAATTTGTCACTAACTTGAAAAATGATATTGGTATGGAACTGGATTACAAGTCGTTATTAAAAAAATACGGAAATGTTGCTATTACTTGTGCTGGTATTTGTGGTATGGCAAAGTCTACCATATGCAAAATTGTCCAGCAATCAAAGAATAACAGCTTGACTTCTAAACCCAAAACCACCAATTCTCAAGATCAAAATGGATCGAGAATAAAATGCAGTGAATCAAATATAAATACAATTAGAAAGGTAGTTTTGAAGTTTTATGCCGAGAAGAAATATCCAATTCTCAGTGAAATTCTCAACGTTTTAAAGGAAGTACATGACTTTCCTGTTCTCAGCCGTACTACATTGTGGAGATGGATGAAGCTTAAATGCAACTTTGAATATAAAAAAATTGGAAAAAAGCCGGTTTTTCTGGAACGAGACGATATTAGGCGTCAACGTGCTTACTATTTAAAAGCAATTAAAGCCTACCGAGAAGAAGGGTACTATATTGTGTACCAAGATGAAACTTGGGCCTCTCCGGATATAACACTAAACAGATGCTGGCAACTCCAACTAAAAGAGACAGAGTTACCCGAATTTTCTGAGTACACGAAGGATAAAGTTCTTTAAAATGTAGACGGATACACAGGTTTGTTGGAATACATGATTTTACGCTAAAATGATCATCCTAATCCTCCTCTACTCATATCTAATTAGAGCCCTTTTATACTGTTTTAGGGGGGTTTTTAGTTAAAGGGGGTCAAGGCAGAATTATTATTAACCATGCCGGAGGAAGTAAAGGTTTTCTGCAACGAGAAGGAGTGGAAGACATATTTGTATCCAAAAAAGACTCCGCAGATTACCACCAATCTATGAATGCTGCCCACTTCACAAATTGGTTCAAGAAAGCTGTATCTTGTGCTGAAGATAAAACCGTGTTTGTTATGGATAGAGCTCCATATCATTTACAAAAGGTTTAGATTTATAGCATTAAAAGCAAAATATATTGTGTCTATTTAATTTAAGTTGGAAAAAGGTTATGATCAAGGTTTTTATATTACAGGTTCCATCTACTGTAATGATTAAAATGTACAAATCTAAGCAGGAGATTATTAATAATCTTATATTGCGAGGGATTTTAAAGCTAGAAGATTCGACCAAATCCATGACTAAAAAGGATTTAATTGCGTTGTCGGACAAAAATCCAATAGCTCCAAAGTTTGAAGTCGAACTTATAGCGAAAGCTTCAGGTAAAAATATTAAAATCTTGTGGCTTCTGGTAGCACACTGTGAGCTGAATCCTATTGAACTTATTTGGAGCTCAGTCAAAGGGTATGTAGCTAGACATAATTCTGTTGGGGGGCCGAAACAAGTGTTAGCTTTGTCAAAGTCAGCTATCAGGTCAATTACCCCAGAATTATGGAGCAATTGTGTGAACCATGCAATCAAAGAAGAAGATAAGATGATTGCAAGAGATAAAGCTCTGGCTGAAAATAATATTTTGACACCGTAAAAAAAATTTTAATGACGTGTAAGATAATTATTTAATGATTTCTATAAAATGTGTAATAATGAAAAATAAATTAGAAATAAAACTGTTTCCTTTGCCTTCTATTTGTATTAACATGCCCCATCAAATATTATTATTACTACATAAGACTAAAGCCTGCGAAGTCATATTAGCTGAAAGTAGAGTTGCTGTGGAACGCCCACTCGCATTTTGCTCCATCTCTTTCATTCCGCATCTTTGGGAAATTGACAGTACGTTTACATGACATATAATTAAAACAACGTCATTTCTTGACGATCCCAATAAACGCGTAATATTTTTGGTTTCGTCATTTACGGACGATCCCAATATACGAGTAAAATTTTTTGTGACGTCATTTACAGAGGATCTCAAAAAACGAGTCATATTTTTTGTAACGTGATTTACGGTTGATCTTAATAAACGAGTCATATTGTTTGTAAAGTCATTTACGGACGATCCAAACATTCAAACTTGAGATGACCACGTCTTTTACAATTGAAGCAAGTGGGTAAATTGGGTAAATTTCGATTGTTGTTGGAATTACCTCTGTTACTTGATCTACCACGTCTACTCCTATTACTGTTTCTGTGTCCTTGATAATATAATTGATTTTTCATTTGTTGAATTTTAATGTAGAAAGCAGTCATCTGATGCACTAGAAGTTGCATTTCTGAATTTTAAATACTGTTAATTTCTTGTTTGATATAGGTAGTTGGTGCTAAAATTCCATGATTGAAAGTAGTTAAACCTGCTTCATAATTTTGAATTGAGGAGGTAAGTTCTTTCTAAGTAGTGGGAGGGGTCTGAGCTTTTAAAAAATTTTGGATTGGGATTTGAAGTTTGTCCACAGTAATTTGCACTTTTGTCTTTTTATCTAAGGCTTTGAAATGGGCTTCTACATAGTATCGGATTTATAATAGGAAACTGAAAGCTGTTTTTTGCGGAGTTTGTGTAAGTGATAGAACGTCTTGTCTTGATAATCCTCTGTGCGTAGAGAATTCTTTCTGGAAGAGTTCTTTAAGTTGATCGAATGAAGTTGTTGTGTCATCAATTTTGGCACGATTTAAGCTTGATCAGAAACGTCCAGTGTCTGTGTCAAGTCCTAATGAGAAATAGTGTTTCTTTTTCGTGGCTGCATCCAAATTAGCTGTCGATACCCATGTAGAAAATAAATCAATGTAGTTCTGAGGATCTGTTGCAAGGGATAATCTGGGAAGGAAACTATAAGATGACATTATGAAATCGGATGGATTTTTCAGAATTAGAATCGTCTTAATTATCGGAATTATCTAGATTGACTAAATTGTCTGGATTGTCTAAATTTTTGAAATTTTCAGTGTTGATGGGTGGATTAATAAAATTTTGTGAATTTTTAGGATTCTCTGGGTTTGAAAAAATATTTTCTAAAGGAAGTAAATTGCCAGGTGGTTGTTGTGAATGTCGTGGTGGTTCAGTAACTAGGTCAGGAAATGGTGGTAGTATTGGAACTAATGAAACTAGTGGTTTGTCAGTTTGTTGTTTTTTAGCAGTTATTCTAACTGATACGTTGTGTGTTTCTGAGTCTTCAAATTCGTCAGACTTATTTGAATTGTCTATTGTTTTTTGTGATGCCAAGGGAGCTTCAGTGTCACTTACGTTGAGTGTAGATGAAGATGAAGACGTTGATTGTAGTGGTGCTGATGGTTAAAAGTTAACGTTAGATGGATTTGAATTAGCAGGGTGATCTAGAGCTTTGTTTTTGTCAGAACTAGACAATGACAATAATTGCTCGTGAGTTAATGGTGTGCGTTTAGGCAATTTGAATTCGTTTTTAGTAAAAGTACGTAGAATTCTTCAAATAAATTTGTGACTGCTGATATCTTCTTTTTAAGTTGTTTTTCCGATTTCACTTGTAAAAGAACCAAGAGGTCGTCAGTTTGTTGTTCGTATAGCTTGTGTACTTCGTATCAGGTATTTAGGATGCAGCTAGGTTGATTTACTCCAGTTTGTATCGCTAGACCTCCAGTAAATAACTCAACAACACTCAATAACAGTTTGCTTATTAAAATATTTCTGATCGTTTTCAACAATTATTCGTAACTGCTTTTGTAATTGGGGTAATTTGTTTACGTCGAGTTCTGTTGTAGTGAGACGGAATTTTGACATGGATTCTAAATTATAGGAAATATTTCTAAGAAGTAATAGAAGTATTAATTTTAACATGGGAAAATTCAGGAATTTAAGAAGTCTCAGAGACGCAAACGCGTGCGACAATTATTTCAAGATTTTGAAGAGTGTTATAAACGATACAGTTTATTACTAAACAAAAGGTAAGGAATTTGATAAAAGGAATGAAAATTCTACGAAACGGTTTCAATTGATCCCGGCTGAGCCCCCAATGTGTCACGTTTTATTTTTATGACACAAATGAAGTGAGAGCGAATAATAATTTGGACAGCGTAACAATAATGCAGCGTAATTGACCCTGTCCAATAATGCAGAGTTTAGTATTTATTCAAAACTGATGCCCATGTATGCTAAATTATTAAGTAGATATTAGTATTTAATAATAAAACATTTATAGCGACGACTTTGGTCTGCAGAAAACAAAGTTGTCGAGCATGTAAGGAAGAGACACAGTAGTTGTTATAATGACATTCGCCAACCTCGCCTAACCAGTCAAGCGTCCTTGACAAAGAAGAGGTAACGAGGTAGTACGCAGTAAAGTTACAGATTCAAAACGGTAAGAAAAATGCAAATATGGGTATCAGCAATATGATACATATGCTACATATAGGAAACCTCTAGAAAAGAAAACTACTGTGACAATTAATTATTTCTTGATTCAACAACGTTGCATTGTTGTAATAAATTTTCGGAAGTTTATACTTTAATATTACATTAGAATTAGAATTTAGATTGTTACTGTTTTCGTTTTGACTCGCTGGTTCTAATTTAGAATTATCATACTTAAATTTTCTTGTCCCCCCTCGCTTAGTTCTTGTAACTGTATTCCTTTTAGTCTTCAATATTGCTTCAGTAAAAGGTTTATTTATTAAACTAATAAGACTATTTATTGCAATTATATTTTCAAATCTTATTTTAATTGGTGTAAATTATCATCAAATTCAAAGTATTAATTCTTTATTTTAAAATTATACTTACGGACGTAGGGGGTACGTTAACTTTACTTACGTTAAAACTTTATCCTAACGAATACTGTGGTAGAATTCTAACCTAGCCAATACTGTAGTAAAATTTAAACCTTGCCAATGCTGTAGTAAAATTTTAACCTTGCCAATACTGTAGGAAAATTTAAACCTTGCCAATACTGTAGTAAAATTTAAACCTTGCCAACACTGTAGTAAAATTTTAACCCAGCCAGTGTGGTCAATTTTTAACCTAGCAAATACTGTAGTAAAAGTTTGACCCAGCCAATACTGTCGTAAAATTTTAACCCAGCCAATACTATGTTAAAATTTTAGCCCAGCTAATACTGTGGTAAATCTTTAACCTAGCCAATACTGTGCTAAAATTTTAACCCTGCCAATACTGTAGTACAATTTTAGTCCACCCAACACTATAGTAAAATCTTGACCCGGTCAAGCCTGTGAACAATAGTAAGCCTGGGCAAGTCTGTTGTAAGAATTTAACCCAGGCAAGCATTTGGCTAAAACTCAAGTTAATTAGATCACAATCAATGCACAATTTTGTTATGTGTTACAACTAAAAGTGAAGCTTGCATACTACAATTTGTAGTCGCAAACCATCGGGTTGCTAACTGCTAGTTCGTTTTTAAACTTGTCAATGTTCAAATTAATTTTAAAATGAGAATGAATAATTTTTTAACAGGCTCTTTACCAATCAGGATTGCGTAAATATTGAAATTTTAAATTCTAGTGCTGAGATTGGTACAGAGTAAAAAGTGTTAATCGGCCATAAGAAGTGCAAAACACAAAATTTCCAAAATAATGTTTGAAGAAGAAACAAAAAACGCCAAGACGCGTCAAATGGTACCAAGAAAAGTGCAAATAGTTAAAAACTGAGGCTTACAACCCGTGGTTGACCACCACCACCCCAACGCTGAAGGGGTGGTGGTGGAAGTACCCGAGAGTATCGGCTGGGATAGAGCTGGCCATGGCAAGGATTGATGCACGTTGTGACATATGGGACGGAAATCATAGATAACCTTGCTAAGCATATGGGCATTTAAATGTGTTGTAGTTTAATGTCATATCCATGAATGGAAATGAAAAATAACCTTGGTAAGCATATGGTAATTGCATTGTGAAGTAATGAGGAATAATGGAGAAGACCGGAGCCAGTGCTAATGTTTGGACTGCGTCCCCATGGAAACGGAGTCATTTGATATGTAAATCAGCTTAGTTGTGGCTGCCAGTGCTGATTATATGTAATACTAATGTATTGGAGCTGTGGCTGTGTTGTGGAGGGCAGTCAGTGCTGAATTTAAATTTGAAATTGATGGAATTCAAAGTGAGCGGGGACTTGTATTGTTTTGACGGATCACATTGCAACGGGATCATGTGGTACGTAAAAAAGATAAAAGCAGACAGAGTTGCGAAGAATTTCACGAGGGGGAAAGAGCTCTGGCTGTTGGGTTGGAACCGTATTGGAAGGCTTGGAGGGATGCAAGGGCATGTACATACCAATTGTAGTAAATGGATAGGTAATATTAAATGTAGTTAATATGGAGTTGGGATTGGCTGCTTGTTGAATGCAATGCGGATAGGGGGACACAGCCTGCTTGAGGCTGTGGACTCCTATTAAAAAATCCGGCGCTTCGCGCCGGATTTGTCGACCGTGGGCGGGCCCGAAGTAGATGCTGAGCTTCAACAAAGGCGCAAGACAATTTATGTTACGCTTAAAGGTAGTATAAGATTTATGGAAGCTCCCCTACAATCAATAAGACATACAAATGTGCGTAGCATGTAGTTAAATATAGGTCAAAGTTTTTTATAAATTACACTATTAAATGACGTCATTTATGAAGGCTTCCTTACCATCAATAAGCCATATAGTAGTACGTGGCATGTAGTTAAAAAACGCTGGAATATTTTTGAGAATTGCATGATTAACAAATGACGTCATTTATGGATCCTCCTCTATAATCAATAAAATATATACGAATGCACGTGGCAAGCAGTTAAAAATAAGTTGGAAAATATTTTGATGTTATACAGTGGGGGTCCTAAAAACTATAATACTTGAATGACGTCATTATGGACAATCCCTGAATATCGATAACACATATAGTTACGTCCGTGACATGTTGTTAAATTAGGATGGAAACAAGTTTAAAGTTGGGACTGGGGATACTAGAAACTATGGTATTAGAACGATGTCATTATGGACGATTCCTGACTATCTATAACTCATATAGGTAAGTCCGTGACATGTAGTCAATATAGGATGGAAAAACACTTAAAATTGGTACTGGAGGTTCTAAAAACTATTAAATTTAAAGTACGTCATTATGTACGATCCCTCGATATCTATAACACTGAAGGACGTCATTATGTGCTTAGCATCTACAAATGGTTAAATAATTAAAAGGGAGGGGGAAGGGGGTACCTACAATTAAAATATTTTTGAAAGACGTCATTAACGGACGTTCCCTCACAATGTATAAGGAAAAATTTCAGAGTTGCTCAATGCAAATACTAATTGTGGAAAAACGATTAGTGTGATCTGAATTAAAAAATATCTATAACTAATATAAGTTAGTTCAATACATGTATGATAAAATAGGCTGGAAAAAATATTAATGGTGGAGGACGTCGTTTATGGACGATCCGTCACCATCTACACCCCATTTTTACAAGTGGTGATATCATTTAAATGGGTACGAGCATATGAAAATTCCCCGTTTGCATTATGTTTAACATCAGGGGAAATGGGTGGGTGGGTCAGAAAATTAAGATAGCATCATTTGTGAACGCTCCTTAACATTCAATTTCGTATGGTATTTATACACACGGAATGGAATGCTAAGAGTGAGAAGCGTAGGCCGATCGTACCTGGGTACGTTTGTTCAGTAGTAGGTATGTATAGTAGCGACAACCGAAAGAGAAGGCTGGCAAGGATAAATTTTACATGCAAACAATGGCAGCTTTATCTTTGCCAGCCGCCTCTTTCAGTTGCCTCAGCTATTTGGTTCAGCCGTTTTTAGCCTCTCCAATTTACAAATTTCTGACATAGGTCCAGTAATCAATTTATTGTGGATAACTGGTTAGCCTAATTACAACTATAAAACAATACAGACCTGCCCAGTCGCATTTCTGGTCGTATACTATTTTTTTTATGGAAATCGGTTGTAACCTGTGACCTGTAGTGTACGGCCAACGGACGGACGGACGGACGGACGGACGGACGGACGGACGGACGGACATGACCATTACAATAGATGCTTAAGCTCAGCATCTAAAAAGTGTATGACGTATGGATTGTAAAGACATGTTCATACCAATTGTAGCAAATCGATAGGTAATATTAAATGCAGTGAATATGGAGTTGGGATTAAATGCTTGTTGAATTCAATGCGGATAGGGGGACACAGCCTGCTTGAGGCTTTGGACTTCTACTGGAAAAGCGTATGACGTATGGATTGTGAAGACATATACATGCCAATTGTAGTAAATGGATAGGTAATTTTAAAGGTAGTTAATATGGAGTTTGGATTGGATGCTTCTTGAATGTAATTGGGAAAGGGGGATACAAAGTGCTTGAAGCTTTGGACTCGTATGGGAAAGTATCTGTTGTTTGTATTGTAACGGCATGTACATACCAATTGTAGTAAATGGATAGGTAATATTAAATGTAGTGAATATGGAGCTAAGGGACACAGTCTGCTTTAAGGCATATCAAATAGGAGGTAGTATCATAATCATACAGATATCGGCGCCCCCGTAGATGACGTACGCTCTTGAGCAGATATCGCGCGAAGTTAATAGGTGCCTGCAGAAAGCATATGGTTTCAGTAATTTCTCTCTGCAACTTTAATTCCTAATTATGCACAATAATTATGAAACTGAGTTTAATAGTGCAATTTCGGATTGTAAAAATTCTGACAGAAATATGAAAAAAGATTTTGACTTAACATACCTTGTACGGTTAGTATGCACTCGAAGTTCTGTGTATAGTATCTATGTATAGTTCTTTATTGTAACTCGCTTGCTGTGAGTAGGTACTCACTGTTCGCTCTCTCGTATCAATCTAACCATCTTATCGCTAGTACAACTATCTATACAGAGATTGTGTGGGTGTTGGCTGTGGCGACGACCACTACAATGTCAACATTAGGAGAGTGCAGTACGTATGTACTACACTATCTTAACAATTTTCGTAATTGTGCATTGGTTCAGCCGGAAGATCCTACTATCGAAAATTTAAAAACTGAAGTGAGCTTAAAAATTTGAGGCACCGGACACTTTCGGTTATTTATTTACATGAGAACCACTGGTGACAGCTTGCGAGGAAGTAAATCCCATAAACTGGGGTGGGTATAAAATTGTGATATACACTGTATAGAAAAGACGGGGATGTAAATGGGATTGTAGTTGTAGGTGTTGTGGTAGGAGTTGTACAGCTCGAGAGTATTTACTTGGACCGACTGGGCCGTGACTGGGACTTGGCCATATTGTGACTTGTGGGACTGAAACGACAGATAACCTTGCTAAGCATATGGGCATTTAATTGCATTATAATGTAAAGTCATGGGGATAAATTGAAACGACAGATAACCTTGCTAAGCTTATGGTTATAGTGGTTTAATGTCCTGGGGATGAATGGGAGGGAATGAGAGCTGTAGTTGTATTATTAGAGTGAAAAAATGTGGCTGGTATATACGCATTGTGAAGTATTGAGGGAGAGTGGAGGAGACCGGAGCCAGTGCTATAACGTTTGGACTGTGTCCCCATGGTAACGTGTGATATGATATGAAACACAGCTTTGATGTGGCTGCCAGTGATGATCATATGTAAAACTATACTATATAATATTGTATGTAGATGTTCAATGTATGATGTTTGAAATTGACGGAATTTGAAGTGAGCGGCAATTTTTATTGTTGGGACGGATTACTATGGCAATGGGATCATACGGTATGTAAAAAGAGATAAATTAACAGAGTTGCAGAGTATTTCACGAGGGGAAGGCGACGTGCTTATACAATTGGAACTATATTGGAAGCATAGGGGATTAAAAGGACATGTACACATTCAAAAAGCCGTGAAGAATGCCGTAAAGAGTAGTCGTCTGGCTGCATAGTGCATTATCAGAGGGCGGGAGCACTTTAACTCGCTTGGAACCGAATTTGAAGCATAGGGGATTAAATGGACATGTACATATTTCAAAAAGCCGTGAAGAATGCCTTGGAAATTGGTCGTATGACTGCATATTGCAGTATAAGAGGGCGATACCGTTTTTTCATTTAGGACTCGTATTGGAAATAATGCAGTGCGCAGTTTTAAAATCAGTTACATACATGCCGTGGATGAATTGGAAACTGGATAGTGCAGTATTATAGGGCAACTATTTTCTATTCATTGTTGACTCGTACTTGAGAGCTTGTGATGGATAGAATTTGATAGATAATGTAAAACAGTTGTATGTATTTACACAAGTACAATTACAATAATTATTAATTAGTAATTATTTATTTAATTTTAGATTTAATTAAAAAATAACCATTTAATATAATCTACATAATTATTAAAAATAGGTAGAGGGAAAAAATAAAAATTAGCAAACCCATTTTAAGCTGGCATGTATATATGTATACGAATTTGTCAGCATATAGCATATCTATACACCGTGGCGGTATGTATATAGCAGTAGGGCAATACTTGAGTTCCTTTAAACCTGCAGTATACCATTATTATTATTTTTATTACTTAAGATGCATACAATTGCTTACGCAAGAGTGCTAGAAACAAATAATATTATATTACGCTCAACTTAACAAAATAGGGTGCACTTTCAGACCTTTACCATTGCAGGAATCAAAGCAAAGGGGAGGACTTGTTACTAATGATGTGCGTAGTATGCATATTATTTAAATATTAATGTAACATACACTTGATTTTCACATACACACTCTTGGTTTCTCTAGTGTCCAGTAAAAATATAAAAATAAAGGTACCGGGCCAGGATGAAAAGCTAAAATTAACCTGCTGTGGGACGAATACAAGATTTTTTAGTGCTTGCAGTCAGGTGTAGTGAAGGTGACTATGAAATACATGTTTAGTTTGTTTTTATTTTATCTGTTTAGTGTAACGTACCTGAATTATTAAAATGCATAGGATGAGCGTTGATGCAAGGCAAGGTACAACAGGTGAGCAAGTGCAGCGAGACGCAAGTTATTTTTTTTGTATTAAAATGGTAATAAATGCAGGTTTTCATTTACAGGTAGGTAATGCAGCGTTTAAATATATACATATTTACAGTTTTATTTTTTTAAAATTATTTTTGACACACACGCAAATACACAAATATTTACATGTATAATTTACAAATACAACTCACACATTTATACTTACATAAAAAAATATATATATTAATTACAAGTACGCATATTATTTACAAGTACTCAGTAAATCTGGAGTCACTAGAATTATTTAATGTATTTACAAGTTAACACTCACGACAAAATGACATTTACAGTATTATAAATTTACTTTTTACAAAAATGTATGTCTTACTTTACTTAAGTTTGAGTTTGAGTTTAAGTGGACTTTATTTCAGTGTCAATTTATTTAATACAATTGTACTGCTTTCCAGTAAAGGACACTATAATAATTACACCTTATTAACTTTAAAGTTACTATAATTCTACGTTTACAAAATTATTTAATTAACAAATTCATTAATCATATACTTATCACCATATACTTCATAATCATAATCAATGCCAAATATTCATTCACAAAACCAATACATACATCATGCCGGTTAATACACAGAGTACATCAAAACAATACTTATTTATTTATTGCTACGTTTATTTTAATAATGTTCGCACTATTGTTCTACGCTAAAATTACTTAGTTAATTCTAATTCACTTCCTAAACTTTTATGACAACTTTACTATGTATTCACACTTTCTATATAACATCTTTAATTTGACTTTTTTAACCAAACCATTGTGACCCAGAGATAGGTTAAAATTACAATTGATGAGATCTGGAAATACTCTAGATAAATCTAAATTTTTAAAAAGCTAACCTACTAGCATTTAATAGCCTATTTTTGAATAGAGACTCTAGTTTTTTTTCTGTTTTCTAAATTAGATTTAATCTATGGTTTAAAATATCTATATTGCTTGAAGCGTACTACACAGTTAATTTTTGAAAGAACCAAACCTTTAGATAAATAATAATTTAATGCTTTGAAATGAACTATGTAGTTTGTTCTATCATAGTGTTAACATAAGCCCAGGGCGGGACACATAGTGTTGAATTGAGTTCATTGCATGTTTATCTTTTAATTAAAATTTGCAGTACACTGGTGGATAGAAGAATAGTGCTAATTTTACCGGGCACTTTGTAACCAAAACTCCTTCAGTTTTGAACTAATTACACTTTTTATGGTACCATTCGACGGGCCTTGACGTTTTGGCGTCATTCTTTCGACAATATCTGGAAAATATTGCGTTTTGCCTTTTTTATGGCTGATTACCACTTTTTTACTCTGCGCCAATCACAGCACTAGAATTCAAAATTTCAAAAATTAAGTGATCCTGATTGGCACAGAGCCTGCTGAAAAATATTTATTTCTATTTTCAAATTCGTTTGAACATGGAAAAGATTAAAAACTGATTCAAAAAGTTTTGAAGGAGAAAAAAAGTTTAGCTCAGCTAAAAGATTATGCTTTTAAACCTTTCCACAAGTTTTAATAAATTTTACAGAATCTAAATAGTAACTATGAGGACTTCATGCCATCTACTAATTACAAACTACACTATGGGAACGGATATTCGTCACTCAATTCCTACTACTAATCATTGTATATTTTGTGCATATAACGAGGGTATAGTAATATTAGCTGTGATTTAGATTAGGATGATATTAAAAGCATAGTCCCGGTCAAGCTTGTCTTAGATTCACCCAGCTTAGACTAAGGTAAAGCTTTACTACTAATAAAATCTTGACCCAAGCCCAGACAAGCATGTGATCAAAGCTAAACCTAGGCAAGTCTGCTCTCAAATTTAACCCAAGCAAGCATTTAGCAAAAACGGAAACCTTGGAATGGCAATGGCCATAATATAATTTTTTCAAGCCTGTGTCCAAAGCTTAAAATAAATATAGCAGTAATGAGTTTTAAGGTCGATTGTAATGGTATTCAGCAGTAGATCCATCGTGTAACTAGTTACGCTGAAATCAACCTTTTATGTGAAGCAGAAGCAGTTTTTGTCTCTGGAATGTAGAGCCAAAGGATTTTTGATGTCACAAACTTGAACTTAGCCATATCTACCTTCTGCTGTACCTAACGTTGGATCAGTCCAATCAGTTCTCTCCAAATCTTTTGCATCCATATACCTGTAGTCTGAGACTGACATCAGCTGCTTCCTACTCTGTGCATATAAACTGATTATGTCTGGGGAAAGTAATTGATTACGGGGTTTGGATAGATCTTATCCTCCTGGGCATCTTTCATGGTTTGCAATAACGTGTTTTGCTGTAAAAATACAATGCTTACTGCTTATTCCTTGTTTTGCAATTTTTAATATTTTTGAGTCTCTTGTATAATCAAGTTCTGCTTTTTTTTAATATAAAGAACATTCCTAAGAGCAACTAGGTAATGTGAGTGGGTAAGTTGGGTCAAGTTTTTAATTTTTAAGTCCAACTTTCCAAAAACTTTGCCATACTTCTGCAAGTAAAACCGTATCTAAAACACATGTGAATCGTGTGTAGTCACGTAATTTATCTAGTTTTAATTCAGTACATACATTTTTGACAAGATCCTAGTGGTGATCTGGAATAAGCTTATCGTCCAAAAGTGATCGTCTAAATTGATTTTGGTCTGGTATTGGTCTATTTAAATCATCTGAGTTAGTTAATGCCATAAATGGATAGTAAACTTGCTTCTGTAATTATTTTAGTTGTTACTCTGTGAGAACCTTTATCTCTGGGCCTAACTCTACTTGGTTACTGGGATCCCTCGTTCACTGTCGGTTTATCGTAAAATCCTTACTTATCCATATTGTGTTAAACCTTTAATCGAATTTATGTTTAATATTGCTTATAAGTCTAGACAATGAATAGCGTTATATTCGTTGCACTATTGATTATATACGTACAAAATTATTGTCGGCAGTACATATTTTGTCTTCGTCCTGCTCCAGCTTGACCAGACCTGCAACCTGATTCTCGTTGTTTACCGTAAGATATTGGGTTTTGCTTAAGACGTCCAGTTTGTTGTCGGCGACGCGCGCGTTCGCGCTGAGAGCCACTAGATTGAGTATTTTGTGTTTGTACACGCTTTACCACTTTGTGCGTTGGGTCATTGTTCTGCAGAAGGTGTCATTTTACATTTCTTGCAGGCTAATCAGCAATGCGTGACACGGTACTTTTTAATTCCTCAAAGGAGTTTAGACGGTTATCAAATTTTGATTTTCACTTAAATTTAACCCTCCAGTTCTTTATTAAATTGGCGTCGCCTGATTCCATTTGGTAGGTGCTATCGGTTTTAATAATTGGTTCTAACGTACAGTATTCTCCTAATAGGCTGTTCTTAACAATCTCTTTGTCTACAGCATTAGTGTTATTTCCGGTCGTCATATATTGTCAAAGTCGTAAATATTTTTACACAAAATCTTACGCATAGTTTTTAGTCATTGGTGACAAATTAAAATACTTATTGCAAAACCATTATTCTTTAATTTAGTTAAGAAGTACCGTAAATAGAATGATGTTGTTGTTGTTTGAATGTTAGGTTGAGAATTAGTTTGAACTGCAGCTCAACATTAGTTGTAGAATTTTCTGGAAGCTAAGTAATGTTTTATTGCTCGTTTAATAAAGTTATCCGAATTATTTGCTGCCTATGTTGTTTTAATGTCACGTACAATCCTGAAAGAAATTTATGAACGGTCCTTTTATCATAAACTTGTAAAATGTCTACTCATCGGAGTAATGGCATAGCATGTGAGGCGTATAGTTGATTTTCAACTTTATTGCATGATACAATCAGACGTTTGGCTGGTATTATCTGCTCTGGCTCTGGTTCAATTTCTGCTTTAAATTCTTTATGTTCCCGTTCCA